>LQNS02277100.1:6735529-6747763 GCA_001587735.2 Parhyale hawaiensis
GACACTCTCCATTAAATCCGTATGTGGTTGACTGACTCCACGCCACGATCACTAGGTTCGAAACAGCTATCAGTTTTGTAACGAACCGCATAGTTGCAAAATTTTCTGATTTTTTTTAACAACAATGTGAGTGTCCTCAAAAACCACTACTTGATATCCTTGTATATAAATATTAAGTTAATGAAAAAGCTCTCTTTCTTCTAAAGATTAAAGGGATTCCTGATTATCGTTTGGGTTGGTGAAGAACAACTGAATATTTTAAACTTGAAGATCACTTTTTTGCTAATCAATAAATTTTGCACTCTATCAAAATGCTGCAAGCGATAAAATATTTCAGCCAATAATAATGTTGCAACTGGGTAGTTAGTGAGATAAAATTTTGTTACCAAGATGACTAAGCAGCTTATGTACAAAATCTACACCAGTTCACTATGAAACTAATATAAGTGAAGTTCAATTCATGTAAAGAATTCATCAAGGTATATTACACTTCTGGCAGTTGAACTGACCTTCAGCATGTTTAATGTAAGAACTTTATTTCCATAAATTACTTTTTGATAGTTATGTCAAATTAACTTCTGCTATTAGTAAAGCCAATTTTAATAATTTGGAAAAGAAAAGTCAGTTGCAGCAGCAAAAATGTAAAATAGTATTTTTAGGCTTTTAAGAGAACTTTAAAACATACATGCTTATAAATTTAGAAGATGAAAACTTAGTGGTTGAGTAAAAATGATAGAATTCAAATAATTATTAAAATAATGTGAATAACTGACTTTATATTGTTTAGTGAAAAAAATGAGAGTCTGCAATGGTCATGCAGAGCTCATTTCCATTAACAACGTTACATTGGTCATTGTTATTGTGTTTGTTTTTTTATGAATATTAAGCCTTAGTTCCAGGCTAGTTCCTCTACTTCTAATTTAAGGCTGGAAGGATGCGATAGTACTGATGCATTGTAGTTATTGTACCTTATGTATTGTTTGAATAGCTGTAGTCATACATAAAGTACTTGTATTTCAATTTAATGTGCCGGAACCGGAAAAATATACTGAGAACGCATACCTCCGCAAAGAAGTACTCTTTTATTAATAAAATCAAATTGATCTTAAAACCATAATATCTTTTTTATCAGCACGGAATTAAAATCATATTGTGCCTTCTGACACTCATAACAGCTCCTGTAAGTTTCTTGAAAATGCGTCCATTACTTTTTTTACTTATGTTCTAACAAACATATACAGGCTGTTTTTTTTTTTGTGCTGACAAATTTCAAGCATAGGTAGAAAAACTCAAAATAAATTGCTTTTAATGAATGTTAAAATGCCAAAAACTCCTTAGTTTTTGAGTTATAATGACTTATATAATTTTTAAGCTTTAAGTATTTTACTACGTGCGCGCCAATGTTAGCGCAAAATTTGATAATTCAGCACGTTTTCCGACCACATTCCTACCCACCCGTTTACACTGAATCAATGTTGATGATTATTTGGGCGAATGACATGCAAATTGAGCTTGAGCCCATTGATAATTAATGTGACTGTTAAAAACACCATCGCAAGTAAAATATGCTTCCTCTCGGAACAGAATCAGCTTGGAGAAGTTGCGATCACTTGTTCGCTGCTGCATGAACTTCTCTGAAAATTTTACACGAGGTCCATCATCTGGTGGCAGCGACCCTTGCATCTTTTTGGAAACGACACGGATGTAAAAACTCTGACGACGTAGTGCCCGCCATATGTACAGTAATGTGATGATATTAAATGACAAGTTTGAAACGGCTGATAGTTTTCCTAACCTAAAATACTGACATTTTTTATTGTTAAAAGAATGAAAACTCTTTGGTGGGGGTCGGCAACATGTTAAACTACCGAAATTAGTGCCAACATTGTCGCGCACGTAGTATCCTACTTAAAGCTTTGAATTTCTTTTTAGTTCATTATAACTCGAAAACTAAAGAGTTTTGGGCATTTTATCATTCATGAAAATCGATTTCTTTAGAATATTTCTACCATTGGTTGAAATTTGTCCCTACAAAAAAATGCCCTGTATAGTCAAATACCCAACCGATGAACATTAAAATTTGGTCATTTGTGTCTATCAACTTTTTTAACAATCCCTATTGATTAAACGAATATCCATGCATTACTTTTTCTATTAAAAATTGCAACAAATATTTTGTCAAATACGCAAACATACGAACTGACCATCTCTAAAAATTTGGTTATTTATGGTGTTTGGCATTTCTGGCAAGTGCTGCAAATTTCGCGAAGGTCGTTCAGAATTTTTGGGGATCTATTACTGACAAACAAGAAAATAAATATGAGGACAAGCAAATGGGCTAACAAGTCATTCCAAAAATTTAGTCTTTTGTTTTTAATAATATTCCTAACAGTTTGTGCAAATTTCATGAAGATCCGTTCATAACTGCTTATGTTATGTTACAAAGGACAAGAGCCAAAGAAACAAATGGCACTACGGGTTTCCACTAAAAGTTAATCATCTATTAATCTTTACATGCCAAACAACCCCTGCAAATATCGGAAGGATTCGTCTGCAACTTCTTGAAATATTTTGGGAGCTGACAAACAAGAAAGCAGTCAAATAAACTCCGATAAAAATATAATTTCCTTGGCGGAGGTATCAAGGGGATTATGTTGCAGCATTTAAATTAAGTTTTAGTTATTTTTGTTCCGTTCCGGATCAACTAAGTTAAAGTTGTCTTCTGATGATTAAAATTCACATGTTTTATTTTCTCACGACATACGATGCGCCAAGAAAAATAGGTGCGAAGTTTATTCGCTGACTCTCCCTTTTTCAAAAAATATGTATTACTATACCAGAACGGAGCAAAGAGCTTAACCCTAATTTTTTCTTTTTTTTCCTCCAAAAATTCTAGAAACCTTTTAAATACCAAGACGAAACCAAAATGCCTGGTGAAAATCACTGTACGTATACGCTGTGAAAATTATTGTCCAACAACCAACACGCAATCCCTTGCAGTGCCGTTGCAGTACCTGCCATGCCGTGTTCTGGTAGTTCTGTATTTGCAGTGGTTATCTTTCTACAGCATGCCAAGGCAGGTAATTTCTGTCGGTACACAAGAATGCGTGCTGGTTTCGCCACAACACTTTCTTCGCTTTCCGCGGTGTAAGGCTATTTATTTATTTTAATTTCAGAAGCCTTCAACAATTACAACAACAACAAAAAAAAATCTTTTTGGACTATCTGTTCAGAATTGGAAGTATTATGGGTTAAGTGTTTTTGCTGACAACCAACAGGTTTACCAATTCTTAAACACACTTTTTTGAAGTTAAGCTACCGTAAACTAGACATTTTAATCATGTCACGACTATTTTAGAAGCGTTTTTTATGTCTTGTACATCGTGAAAAAATACATTATATAGGTTCTACGTATATAACTTCTTAAACATTGACACGGATTTTGATTTGTGCAGTTATACAAAAAATGACAAAAACAGAAGCCGAGTCTTCGTAACTAGAATGTCAACTCCTAAACGGAATTATATATATAATGTATTAAATATTATATTGCTTATCAACACTGAACCCAATTCAGACATTATCGTTAATTCATAGGCAGCATCGAATGGGTATTAGCTTCGTAATAGAAAATATCCAATAACTTCATTTAAATTTGGAATTGAGTTATAGTTAGGGAATTCAAACATTGCTAATACAGACAAATCCCTAAATTCTCAGGCTTACGTTTTCAGATATTTGACAAATTCTAGATCTTTATATTTCCATGAAAATGTAATTTTATCGCTAGGAATTTTTTGAATACGTAGATCTGAGAATAAGATTACGAAATTTTGACAACATGCGCAGATGAAAGAGTCGCCTGAAACCAGCACGCACTGCCGTGCAACAGGGCTTTAGCGTGCTCTTGCAGCACGAAAACTGCCAGAAATTCTCCGTAATTACGCGTGAGAGCGAGTTGATTTTTAGACGAAAACTTTCTCACTGATATAGAAGTGGCAATGAATTAAGAACGGCGACTACGGGGCATACTTGAACATTGATAAAAGTTTTATTCCAAAACCAGCTCTCATCCCGGTGTACCGAGAAGCAATGCCTGCCTTAGGTGTTTTTGCTGCGCGAAAATAGCATTTTTGTACTAAGTAAGCACGCCAAAGAAGGTGTTTTCAATCAGTGCACGGGAATGCATTTTGGTATTTGAAAAAAAAAAAAAACACTATTCTCAGGATACAGAGTTTCATGTTACACAGGGTACACAGTGTTTATTTCATCTTAGGCACTAAAATCCTGGTCATCAACGTCGTTGTCACACAATATCAAGCAAGGATGATGACAGCAGACAAACGGTCTATATCGAGCTCGTGCGTTGATCGGTAAGTCATAATAATGAGCACTTCGATCATGGGCACGTGTTCCTCAACGGCTACTCGTTTCTTCCTAAAATTAGTCTACACGTTAGTTTCTTTTCAAAGTGTTTATTTATTTAATATTACAACTGCCTTATGGCGATGACACACGCTGGTCAAATGAACGAGTATCGTCATCTTTTCGTCCGAACGTTGTGCTGAACTCTCGGAAACTGAGTTTTGAGATTGCCAAGAAATGGTGTAAAAAATGTTCACTATTAGTTCAGTTGACACCTCAAGGGCCCTTAAATAACTTTCCGATATCTCATTATCTCTGGAGGGATTTATAACTTAAAATTCTTCCTAAGGCTGTCTGCGCGCATTATCGCATTCGGAAGAAAAGATGACGATACTCGTTCATTTGGTTAGAGTGTGTCATCACCATTACCGCACCTACTGTAGAAACAGCAGAAATATGCAGTGTTCTCTGAGTTCATTTCGCTTCAATTTTGATGAGATATCCGGAATTGATCTGGTGACACTTGCCGAATAACTGATTTGAAGGCTAATGTTTTAATAACTTTCTGTGGAGTACAAACAATTGTGTTTAAGACGATGCTAGGATACGTTCAGAAGCGTGGGTCTGTGAATGCATTCAAAGGAATAACGTGTATACAAGCATTGACTGTCAAATGCTTACAAAATTTTTTCTGCAAAATCCAAAATTTTGCCTTGAACTGTACTGTGAAGTTGACATATTTAATTTCACGAAAATTAACTTAATTGAATATTGAACCGTATTCGGTGACCCTATGTACCGTAAACTTTTATTAGTAAATCTCTAAATATTTTGTGTTGGCAAATACGACTGCGTGTACACCGAAGAACTCGTTAATATGCTAGCGTTCAAGTATCCTTGACTAGCACGTGTCACTGATAAAGTTACTGAGGCTTCTCCAAAATTGGAGTAAATTGCAATTCAGAAATTTTTATTTTTTTTTTATTTATTAAGCAGACACGGTGGTGCATTCGAGTTCAGTGCTGTAGGAACGAAGAGCGCAAGATTTCGATGGGAATATTCCTAAAAAAAGGCCAGAAGAATTCACAGGAATCTTCGCCGTGCAATAACGATAACTCCTGCTTGGGCTTCCACTGCCCACCAGAACACACAACCTTACACGACCACGTACAAACTCTGTCTGCCGACTAGCTTCGTCCAATCTTCTGTTAATGACAACACTGAGTCCACGGCGACATGACGTCTTGGTAATTGATCCTCCTTTGGTAACGGCCCAGCAGTCTAGAGGCGGTCACGTGACAAGTCGGTGGACGTATCTAATCGATATTGCAGGTGTTTAAAGTATTACCTACGTGTGGCATGATGTGGGGATTCTTTGTGTGAAAACTATTGCTATTGTCATTGAGATTATTACCTTCACCAAGGAGTTGATATTTTTGCCGAATTTTCTATTTGTCTTTTACCAAGATAACTCTATAATTTATGGGCGAATCTTGACGAAATTTACAGGGATTGTTTGGCAGGTTATGGGGAGCAGCTGATAAATTTTGGGTTAAAATCGTGCCACCGCTTCTTTGTTTATCTCCCTTATTTTTCTTAATACTATAACTCAAAAAGTTTAGGACAGATTTTCGTCAAATTTACATAAGTGATTAAGTATATTACGAAAAGTGAATGACTAAGTTTTGTGATAATCTGTTGGTATGTTTGTTTATATGTCTCTGCGTTTGATTTTTATATGCTAGCAAAACCCAAAATGTTATAAACGGATCTTTATGAAATTTACAAGAGTTGTTAGAAACATAAATGACCAAATTTTGGCGGTGATAGGAGGGCTCGTTTGTGTGTTTGACTAATTTCTGTCAAAATATTTTTTAGCAACATAACTCAAAAAGTTTTCAACGGATCGTTATGAAACTTGCATTATACGTTGAATATGTGTAAAGACACAAGTGAATAAATTTTGGCTATGATCGGCCTGTCCGTTTGTGTGTTTGACTAATGTTTTTCAAAGTGTTTTTCAAAATATAACTCAACAGTTCCAGAAGAATCTTAAAAAAAAATAGAGAACACTCTGAGAGCGCATACCTCCGCCAAGCGAGGCAACGGCTACGAAAAATCTTAATTGACTCAGAAACCATGATTTTTAGGTATCAACACCAAAATATATATAGTCATTTATTCCTTTTTATAGCATGAACATGCGGTTTTGTAATTTTCGTGAAGATCCGTTCGTAACTTTTTGAGTTGTGCTGTTAACAAACATTATGGCAAGCAATTCAAACTCACAAACGGACCGACCTACTATCACCGAAATTTAATCATTTTGTCTTCCAGCATTCCTAACAAGTCCTGTAAATTTCATAAAGATCCATGCAGAACTTTTGGAGTTCTTGTACTAACAAGCATAAAACCAAACACAGCGACAAACATATAAACGAACTAACAGATCATCCCACAAATGTGGTTTTCTACTCTTCGTAATATAGCTACCTTAACAACTCATGTAAATTTCATGAAAATCCGTTCATAACTTTTTGAGTTATATCTCTTGAAAAAATAGGCAGACAAACAAAGAAAAAGATGAACGGATTTTCACTAAAAGTTAATCATCTGTTGCTGTTAACATTCCTTACACACAGTGTAAAATCGCAAAGATTCGTAATCTTTTTTAAAGGACAGAGTAACATGACAAAAACCGAATTTAGTTGATGGAGGTAATTATTGAAGCTGCTGCTACTACTGTCAAAAGAACTGTGGTGAGGATAAAAAGGAAATCATAATTTCAGAACAAATTGGAATTTTTCGGTAACACTGCCTTGCTTGGTGCCTGTCGGTGGTATGCGCTCTCACAGTGCTGTAAATATTAATTCAATAATATTACCATTGTCGTTATTGTTATTATATTATTGTTAATATCATATTCCTGGCTTGAGCCTCCCCATCCATAGTGTATGCCCCCAACCCACCCCACCCCAGCACCCAAACACATACACAAAATCAAAAGTTAAAAAAGAGTATTGCAAGCTTCTACCCCAGAAGAATGCTTTAGCCGCACAAGAAACTGTATTATAAACCTTTATTTGTTCTCATTAGACACAAATTCTATGTACAATTTATTCCTACCATTAGAACTGAGAACATGTCCAGCTGAAAGCGAAATACACGCATATGGGACCCTCTATGCTTGAAATATTCATTAATGTCTGAAATAAAATTATAAAGCTTGTAATCATTTACACTTGACTACGGAGTCATCCATGCGTACACCATTCTAACCAGTATTAAAATAAATCATGCTATTGAAAGTAAATCATTACATTTCAAGACTTGAAAGTGCTATGAAACATTAATTACATTTTATTTCTGTAACAACGTGGTAACGAGCGGACGTGAAACTATAAACTTGGTACAATTTGAAAGTCCAATGTATCGTCACAAGAACGTTGGAAAGGCTATCTTTCGTTGTTTCCTATAAGTCTACTATATTACAGATCATCATGGCCAAGAATTCTGGAAGGGTAAGGCTCGTTCCAAATTATCTGGGACATTGGAACGATATGACAGCCCCACGTATAGGGAAGCGAAAGTGAGGCCGTATGGGCGAAAGCATGGTGTGAGTCCGCTGCCCGGGGCGTTGTCTGTTCGGGGTTTTAGAGATTCTGGTGTGATGCGAGCTTTAAATTTTTGAGAGAACTCTCGAGACAAACATAGGAGAAAACTCCAGGCTACTGTTCAGTATATGCATGGGTAGTAAAAGGCCAGATTAGCACAGCAGCAAGTATATTGTCAAACATTAACTCGACTTTAGTGTTACTGTATCACGAGGCTTAAGAACAAACTACGAAAATAAATAACTACTTACGCGAGTCATATTGGCTCCTGATGTTCATCAAGTTGCAGCTTAAAACATAAATAGAGTTCAAACCTTGCGTCAATGTTGCAATTTTCCAGTAAAATGTCGTTAACAATACAAAAAACTGTTCACGTTACAATTCAGTTGAAAAGCTGATTTGTGGAAAGCGTTTTAGCCCTTTCATTTATACCTGAACGTATATGTTAGACTTCATATAGCACCCGAGCCTCAACACTTTCTTCTCCCTGGTGTGGACTCGAACTTCCGAAATCTCGATAATCAGCGGAGTCAGCAACCTTGACACCGAGTGGGTGGGAGTAGTGAAGTGGTTTCAGCGGTACTATGATTTCCAGCAAACTCAATGGTATTCTGGTTGAATTTTGATAATCTGAGGGGTACCATGGTTTTCACCAACTCACTATTGTAAGCTTGGTGAATTTTGATAATTTGAGGGGTGCCATGATTTCAGCCTACATACTAGTCTTCCGATGCCTTTGTAATTATCACCATGGGCTCTATTCTTCCAAGTCTCGAATATTCTGATATACTTATAACGATTTCAGTAGCACTTTGCTTTCCTCGAATTATGAATGACCTGATGAAGTTACGTTGATTTCAGGGTTTCCCTGCATGAGAATTTGCCGACTCAAGAAAATTCTTGTCAAGTTTAACTGGTTAAGGATAGCTCTCAGCACGAATTAGACGTCTGGGTGGAGTTGCGATGAATTTAGTATGGCCGATCCAAAATAATATTCCATCAGTAGCTCCTCTGGCATTCCATAGGAAACTTGTTGACATAGCTGAAGTTATTGTGGACAGGCGGATGTGTTCCCACGAAACACAGGGTGGTGCCATCACTCGGCCTTCCCGACCTAAGGATCTTCAACACGGATCAAATAAACGGCCGCAGAGGGGCAACATTAGATGATATTTGCAAAGTTGAACCCCAGCTTTGGTCGCATTGAGACTACAATATAGTGATATTTTGAAGCTGAGTCCCTGCATTGGCCACATTGAGAGAACAAGAGACGATATATGAAAAGTTGGGTCCCTGCAATGGTCCTAGTGATGAAACATACATGATATTTGGAAAGTTGAATCCCAGCATTAGCCTCATTGAGGGAAAAAGAGACTTTAGAAATTTGGGTCCCTACTGTGGCCGAATTGAGAAAAAAATAGATGATATTTGTAAGCCTGGCCCTCTGCAGTGGTCAAATTGAGAGAAGAATTGAATACATTTGGATATTTGGGTGACTGAATTGACGACTTTAAGTAATTGAAATACGCTGGCGCTGTATCAGCACAATGCTCAGGACTGTCGTGGAAACAAATGACTTACACCCGTAGGAAAGGTAGGAAAATCCTTGCAGCAAAATAGCACTGCCTGGTATGGGTAGAGTGAAGAGTACGGTTAGTGGTACGCTGCTTATATTTATAGCAGGCTGTGTTATTTTGCTCCAGGGATTCTTTCTCCTCTTACAGTATTATGAAGGAAGTAAAGCATTTGTGGTAGTAAGATAATCCTAATAAAGCTACTCAGCATTCATTTACTAGTAGTTAGGGATTTCGAAAATAAAAATGAACAAAGGCTTGGAAAGCGAATTTTAAAAGTGATATCGGAAATTGCATTTTTATGCTGCATTTATAGTTTACCCCATTCGTGTTTGAATTCAAGTCCACTGAAGGGGCGAGGAGGTATGGTTTCGTTAGTCATAAAATATTTTATTACTTCGTTTCTATCCCAGCCTTTTCGTTCATTCCTTCCCAATGTTTTATTTAGCGTCTTTCTGTATTTTAATGCATTCGCATTCAGTAACATGGATGCAAGTGAACTATTGCTTGACGCAGAATCGAATGTAAAAACTGCTGTAGGGCGATGGTAGTTATAGGCAAATCATTCTGCTTAGCCTAGAAAGTTTTACGACTAGGCAAAAGTTTAAAAAAAAAATAGAGATTCTGCTGCGTCCATTGGAGACTAAATGCCATAGACAATAACAAATAGACAAGCTGTACTGCTTTGCATGTTATGTTTATCGGACAGCTTTGTGCGTTCACTGCCAAAAATTTGCAAAAACTAAAAGAGGAATGAATAACTAATATTTCCTTGTCTGCGGTGCAGACAATATTGCTATACTCGTGCAATAAAAATAGACGGATAGAGAAGGAGATAAATTATATTGTCGTACAGGTTTTGTAGCTTAGAATTACGCTGCACGTTCACCACGAAGTCATGTCGTGGAGCTGCAGGGAGAAAAACGTAGTAACAATTTGCCATGTCTGGAAATAAAAACTCCTTTAATAGGGTCACTGGCATCGTCTTTGTCCAGACAAAGGCACTTAAAACTGCCCTGCAAGGAAAAATATGTCATAGCTACCTTAGTTATTCGTGACGTATGGTAATCACAGTTCAATTGGTCAGCAGCAACCCAGCGGCCGGAACAGGCTATTTGCATTTCGTAGTTAAAGGCAGAGTGAATTTGGAGGGTTGACGTTGCCATGGGATACATGTATGAAAGCTACTTGGTAACAATATTGTGGAGGAGAGTGAGAATGGCAAGCGGCCCAGAATTGGTTAGCTACAGTGACCCAAAATATTACTTATTAGACCGCCAAGTGTTGTAAGCTCAGCAGAAATGAAGCTTTGTGATAACCAAAATTTTAATTTTCGGAGTTCGAAGTATATGCAATTTTTAATATATTACAAGTCACGAGGCGTTGACTTGTTGTTTATTTCTATTGTCTACGTGTTATCTTCATTTGAAGTGAATGATTCTGAACGGTTAGTTGCACAGTGTCGAAAATCTTTGTTTCCAATATTTGAGTTCAGATCGCGATATGCATTTGAGCGTCGGGGGTCCCTGGCGAATCAGAGATAACCCTGAAATTTAGATTACTAAACGCTTCTACCAGGGAGGCCATCGTGGGTAGGATTCTGGATTTTTAATCACGAGTTCTATTTCACTCTCAACAGTACTGCAGACAAAGTGATTATATTCTGTTGACCCTCATTTCCTTAAAAAACTCCCCAAAAGCCGTATTGTGTGCAATACCATTCTCTTCGTTTAATTTAGGCATCCAGGCCGGATAGAAGTATCCGTTAGGTAGAAGAAGGGAGATGATACGGTGTCGCCAAAGGTGCTATGATCACCCATGTATTTTTTAATTATTAGATAAACAAACTTGGCTGGAATAAAGCATCTTCCCTTACACGATCATGATAGTGGGTCTAGGAAAGGTAACGGTTAAGTCAAGCTGATTCCACCCTCCACTGGAAAACCCTCACACACTGGTTCGTGCTGCCGATATATAGGCCAGCTGGTCCTGAAGGAGTAAGCACGGCTGCAGTCGGCGGACATTTTATGTCTTCATCCTCTTCAACTGCGAGGTAACCAGAGCAAAAAAAAAAAAGTCCCAGAACGAGCACCTGCTTCCTGTGAGCTGGTAGAAATTACGAGCCTTAGCGTGCTATTGCAGCACAAACACTGCACGGTTAAAGCTACCCGAGCACACCAGGGCAGGTACTTAAGTACCTCCTAGTACTCTTCCCTGCTTGGGACTGCATACCTACTGGTATTGAGACAGTATTCTTTTCAGAGCAGGTATGATAATAATAACTAAATGATAGTATACAGTGTCCGCTTGGAGAGTTGCTGGTGGTTACTATTTACTGTACCGCACGGAAAAGCTGGTGTTCCAACATCAGCACGCATTCCCGTGCACAGACTAAAAATACCAGCACTGAATGGCGCACTGGTGTCCATACAATATGAGAAGTGCAGATTTTGTGCTGCATGGGCTCGTCAGGGCAGGTATTCTCTGTCAGTGCACGGGAATGCGAGCTTCATGTGTCACATTGATTTCTCAGAGCCAGACTGCTATGAATGCCAAATGCGTCGCCTAGATCGTGACTTATCCACTAATGTGTTGCCACACGTAGTGCTAAAAATAGCCCAATTTGGGGCAAACCGTGGCCAGAAATGTTGAGAAAGGAGAAATAAAAATGCAAATCCGGC
>LQNS02277100.1:6756616-6773832 GCA_001587735.2 Parhyale hawaiensis
CACCCGAGGATATCCACGTGATCTCCTCGGATTATCCTCTGGATGTTGGTTGAGCATATCCGCTTTCACTCCTCGGAACATCCCTTGGGCATGTTCCCAAAATTTTCCAAATTATTACAACCTTTAGGTATCACATTCTGACATCCATGGCACATTGACCGGCGATATACCCCGCATGTCCAGGGGACAAAAAAATGTTGCCTGGGTTCCCGCCAATAAAATAGCATCAACTTAGTATATTATGTACTGAATGAGCATTGTAGATGTCGGTGGCTGCCAGGCTATATTGCATTTCAGTTAATACCGAAGGGCAGAGGCATCACAACCGCAATTACGTAATGAAAAAAGAACCTTACCATACAAAGTAATGTTAAATTTCATCATATAAGGTTCATAGTGGCTCATCGCACCATCAACTTCTAAAACTTTCTTCTACTTTCACCAATGTTTTGCGATGCATTTCTTTTGATCCATTTCTTAATAAGGGCCAAATGATGGAAGTTTATAGTGAGCTGCTGTTATTCTGTGGCCGGCGGCTTTCGAACAAGACAGAATAAGGTCGTTCTGAAGACGTTTGGTGCTGTGGAAAAAGCTCGGTCACAAAATAAATCCGCGATAAGGAATTCCCGAGGATAAATATGTCGTGGTCGTAAAGGTATACCTGTACATTTGCAGTTGCTAGCGCTGCCGCTGGAATGGGTTCCATATATACACTCGTGAATGTAAATGGCTCTGTCCGTATTTTGTTTCATGTGTCTCAATTTGTTGCTAAAACGGACGATAGAAATTGTGGTGGAAATTTGACTGTACTCGTAGCTCTATTAGAAGCCCAATGATAGTTAATCCCTTCATCCAGATGCGTGACCAAGCGTGGCATGTATTTCTTACCACTTTATGGAAAAATTTGCTTGTTTTAATGACATTTTACTCAATGGGGAAGTGATGTTGCATAACTAATGCAAGCTACGTCCTGAGTGTTTGCCCTGTGAAATTACGACCGGGCCTTCCATCTTTAATGCTAGGACTATGCGGTGCTACACTCGATCAAAACGAAATCGTGAGATACGAAGAATGAATGCAACTTTGTCAGTGTTTCTATCATTATTAACCCAAATTAAATAGAGTGGTTTTTAATTAGGCTGCAAACCTCATACGTACCATGCAAGTGAAAATATTATTAGTGATATTTGCAAAATAAAATGCACTCTTTTTTCAATATTTAATTACCCATTGAGGAAAATCTAAGAGAGTGGTTCTTAATTTAGTTGTAATCCTCAAACAAAAGTAAATTAGTCAAGAGAAAGCACTTTTTTTTAATAATGGTTGGTAAATGGGGTATGATATTAATATTGTTAGCACGCCAAAATTACCGTGTCAATAAACGATCATGTACGCTGCCGAATTTATTATTCTCATGCACTGAGAAATGCACTATTTACATAGCTGTAGCTTGTTCGCATTCCTGCAATAAGTAAAATTTATTTTGCTGAAGTTTCTATGGTTCTCCCTGAGGAATTATTTGGGAGTGCTAGTACCTGTCATGTATAATGGAGGCTAATGACGAAACTTAATAACGTTGCCTGACTGTACTATTAGCTGGAATTGGTAGACTGTTCCCAGGAATAGCACATTTGGAAAGCTTTTGCAGGTGCTAGCTGAAGCTTGCCTTTACAGACCGTAATTATAATCTTTTCTGCCAGATTTGAATGGTGCTATTGGCGGAAGCGCTAAGTAAAGACACGTTAGCGTTAATTTTAATCTTTTATGCGTGTATAGTGTGTTCCACGTCTGGTCTAGAATCGGTTTTAGATTCTCTGCGCCAAGGAAAGTGTTATTCTAAAACCAGCCTTTTTTCCAATTACGACTGGAAATACCTACTTATGCACGCCTGTCCAACGCAGGAATAAGCTACAATTTCCGTGTTGTACAAGACGCCAAGGTAGGTATTACCCGTCGGTGCACGGGAATGCGTGCTGGTTTTGGGGCATCAAATTTCTAGTGCAGGCGTTATATAAAGAAAACATTTTTTTATTCGCAGCAAAGTTATATTATTTTCCGCAATCTATGGCTGCCTTTGTGAGGTGGGGGGTGGCTAAACAACATTTAAATTTAACGGATTTTCATCTGGACCGCATTCAGTAACTGAAAATTAATTTAAAAGCAGGGATCATAGTATCACCTGCAAATAATAGTAATTAAACGATACCCTGGGTAAGGCACTCCCAAGCCAGCACTCATTCCAGTGTATCGACGAAAAATAACTGCGTGGTCGTGGTCACCCAGCACGGAAACTGCAAATCCCGTGTTGCACGAGCATGTGAAGGCATGTTCTGTTCGTCGATACACGGGCAAGCGTGTTGGTTTTGCAGTGACAATTCTTTCATTGTAGCTGTCTTAATCTATTAAGGTCTTTCAGTTCAGTTAGCGTAAACTTAAGCAGTTTTAATTAAAGTTCACTTTTATTAATTTTATTTAGCGATGAGAAGTAATTATTGGAATTGCCGATGCAGAATTTCGTGGTACAACTTTAATTTCGCGTGGGAAATGGGAACATTTTAGCCTATCCCGCTTCTTGGATACCTAGACACTGAGAAAAGTATTGTCCCAAAACTAGTGCGCCTTCCCGTGCATTGAGGAGATATACCTGCCTTGGCGTGCCCGGGTGGCACGAAATCAGCAGTTTTGGCGCCGTTGTAGCAAGCTAAAGCTGGTATTTGCCTTCCGTAGAGGGAAATACTTATTGGTTTGGGATAAAAAATTTTCAGCGCAAACACTCAAACAACAATCCCAGCTTTTAGAAAATTGCTCTGAATATAAGAAAACTGTGTCGCCGTGCTCTAAGAGCACTAAAGACAGGTATTTTGGCCACTGCACAACAAAGCGTGCTGAACCGGCATGCTATCGACAATTTAATCAATTTACCGATGCAAGAGACTTGAAAGTTATAGGCCAATTGGGAAATTTCCTCGCTGCGTTAGGGCTGAAAAATACCAAAACAAGTTCGGCGAGAAGCTGACAGGCAGGCTGGTAGTGTTTCATAAGCACGAAATGCATTGAAGCGCGCGCACCGAACAGCGGCAGCGGCCTGCTCAACTGCTGCTGTTCGGTGTGCGCGCTCCATTGCATTCCGTGCTTCTCAAAAACTGCCAGTCTGCCTGCCTGCCAGCTTCTAGCTGAACTGCTCTTGGTGTGTTACCGGCCCTTAGGTGTTCACAGGCGCTAGTACTGCAGTCATTCTTTGGGTAGCTTCTTATATTATTATGACTTACGCCACGTTCGACTGAGTAACCAAAATCAAGCGTTCAAAGATTGACTTATTGGAAACTTCAAACAGGGGCACTGGCTGCCATCAAGTTTCAGCCATCGACCCTCAGTAGGTTACCTTTAAGTTTTCGAAACTCAACTTTAGAAACTCAACCTTGCTCCGTAAAGCGAATTTTTTCATTGACTCAGCATAATCGCGTTTCTTAGTTTCGGACAAGATAAGCCTCAAATACGTAATTTTGTCTCCAAATCGAACTTGCCCTTAATCCATTTAGATTAAATGATCTGTACGGAGTCCTAGAGCATGATGGATTTGGCGTCGATATTAAGGCTTCGAGGCTTAGCTTGTCTGAGACTCCAGTTAAAAACTTTGGTTTTGTCACCCTGAATCGAGTTACCAGAGTAGACTAACCAACAGGCCTATTCTTAGAGAAATACTGGAACTTACGCCCCGGCCCTCTATGAGCTGTTGCCAACCCAATTCCATGAACCTGCTGAAAACTCTAGTTTACGGAGCGAGATTGAGTTTCTGGACGTCTCAATTAAGGGTACGGGAGTAAAAGTCAATGCTTGAAGCTCGATCAAATTACTGGGTCGAAGACAGCGCACCAACTTACTTACAGTACTTAGCCTCTCGTCATTTAAAGCGAATGAAGAAGATACACCTGATAGCTTCTCCCAACCAACGGCGATAATTGCGTCAACTTCGAAGACACAACTACAGGATGTTAAAATGGCCGTTCTATAAGAGACTGTCGAGATGGCAGAAGTAAAACTTTTACTACCGTGTACAGGAGTACACCTGTCTGTAGTTTCGGTAAAGCTAAACCTAAAGTTCTTAATTTCTGCGCCCAATGGAACCTGCCCTGGTAAGAACTGTGGTGTACCTGAGAGGATATTTTAGCTTAATTAACAATAAATAAGGACAGGTTTGATTCAGCTAGAATAGCCCCTTAGTTTGAATCTCAGGCATGTATGCCCCATACTCTCCTGTGAGACATCTACACAATACGGTATGGATAGTAAAAAAGTAGAATTGCAAGGAAAACCAGTTTATTGGCATACAGTGAAAACAGTTCCGTGCTACTTTCATTCGTTGTCCAAGCATTACTCCATTCTATTTCTCATCTCAAGAACCGGTCGTATAATCTTGAAAATTGGTGTAGTTGAGATACTCTGTGCATTGAAGCGTTCGCTGTTCATATTTTTATCACGGATCTCTGTTACAAGAACCGATTATCGGCTTTCGGTATGATGTTTAATTTACGGCTTTATCGAGGAATAATAAGAGTCAGTATCTGCACAAGATAATAGACACCGTAATATAAACTCAAGTTGCTCTATAACTTATATACTTGGTAGACTGCATAACAGAGTAGCACACATATTATTGTGTCATATAGATTCCTTGTGATAATAAGCAAACTACTTTTGATTAGCTAATATTCTGTGAATAATGAGAGGTGCTTTTTTGGTGTAAGAGTAAGAATAAAGCTTGACACGTTAACTGCGGCGTGACCCAACGGTGGGCACTGGGGGGGAAGCATTGTAGTGCGCATGACCCACCGTTGGGCACGGGGGATCCTGGTAGTGCGCATGATCCACCGGTGGGCACGGGGGGTTCCTTGTAGTGCGCGTGCCCACCGTTGGGCACGGGAGGATCCTTGGATCCTTGTAGTGCACGTGACCCACTGGGGACACGGGGATTCTTTGTAGTGCGCGTGACCCACGTGCGGGCCCGGGGGGATCCTTGTAGTGCGCGTGACCCGCCGGTGGGCGTGGGGGGATCCTTGGTTCCTTGTAGTGCGTGTGACCCACCCATGGTCACAAACAATGTTTTTAAATAGCAACGAATACATCAAATTAAACTACATTTTAACGAAGTTCTTCCACATTCCAATGCTGATAATTAATATGGTGCACATTTAGGACAGGATATTAATTTCCTACAATATCCTAATATCCTGGATTGCTCCAGATTAACTTTTCGCACAAGACTGGGCGACCGCCGCAATGCAGTATTGCAGTAAGATCATCTATTCCTGCGCCACAGTTAACGTGATTATTTCGTGTGTTAGACAAGCAGATTATAATATGAGAATACATAGTAGAAATTTTTTTTATTTATCTCTAATATAACCATATAATACCAAAGAAAAATCTAAAATATAGAGTTACTGCATTCGTGCCATTATCCTTGCAATATTTGAGACTTAGTATAATAAAAGTACTTCCGTATTAGTTTTAAGAAGTAGAATAATTCTCTAGTTATTAGAATTTAAGGGATGCGTTGACTTCTCGAATTTCTGATGATTGTCAGTTTAACACGAATAAATCAGTGTTAGCTAATTATTGGTACTTGTAATATGATATCCAGAGAAGATCAACGTATGTTGGCGATGCCCATGCTCAAATAGATTAAGCTTCTATGTTTTATAGGATGAATGTAACGGAATAATTATTATTATAATTACTAATCACTCACTGACACTGTTTCTAACTTTTTTTATAGATATTGTTGTATAAGAGAGACTCTATCAACAGCATACTTTATTTCATTTATTCAAATTCGCTAAGTTAACAAGAAAGAAAAATGTTAGTCACATGACGAGACAATTTACAAATAAACTATACAGTCCTTCACAACGGATGGAGGATAAACATAATTCACAGGCGCAAGGTACTGCAGTCATTCTTTGGGTAGCTTCTTATATTATTATGACTTACGCCACATTCGATTGGGTAACAAAATCAAGCGTTCAAAGATTGACTTATTGGAAACTTCAAACAGGGGCACTGGCTTCCAGATTTAAAGTAGAAGGCTTTGAAGCACACTCACAAGAAACGTGTCGATAGAAAAGTCTTACGGCATGCGTATTAATGGTAGATAGAAAAGTCTAATATTTTAAAATAAGAGAAAGGAAGTAACATACAAGAACGAGGATATTATTTATAATTATATGTATGAACTTTAGCAGATAAGGCACAAAATATGTGAAATCCATCCTAACATTTACCAATAATAAGCTAGAACACTCTGAGAGCGCATACCTCCGCCAAGTAAGGCAACGATAACGAAAAATTCAAATTTGCTTTGAAACCATGATTTCCATTGTATCAACTCCAAAATCTAATCATTTGTGCCTTTTAATAGTATTAACAGTTTCTGCAATTCTTTCCAAGATCCTTTCATAACTGTTTGAGTTATGCTGCTAACAAACATTATGACAAACATAAGTCTAACATGCAAATGAGCCAACTGATCTGCACCAAAATTTAATCATTTATACCTTCTAACACTACCAACAACTCCTGCAAATTTCATAAAGATCCATTCGAAACTTTTTGAGTTATTGCCCTTACAAACATAAAATAAAATACTACAACAAATATACGAACGAACACACAGATCATAACAAAAAAATGGTCATTTACTCTTTGTGATATACCTAACAAATCATGTCAATTTCATAAAAATCCGTCCATAACTCTTTGAGTTATGGCATTGAGAAAAATGAGGCAGACAAACAAACAAACGGATGGACGGATCTTCACCAAAAGTTATAATTATCTGTGTCTCCTAACATACCTAACAATCCCTGTAAAATTCGTCAAAATCCGTCCATAACTTTTTGAGTTTGCTTGGTGACAGACAGAGAGACAAAAAGCAAACAAACAGACAATGAGACAGACAACCCGACGAAAACATAACCTCCTTGGCAGAGGTAATAATATAAAAGAGACACACGCTAAATCAACACGATACACATATAATCTAAGACTGTTTTGCATAGAACACGGACTAGAATTGAATTACATAAGAATGAAATGCACGACACGTGAATAAAATAAATATACTGATGACAAAATTATTTGCTACACCTTTTAAGGTTAAAGTTTGTAGGCGAGAAAAGCGAAATTTGCATACTCTTGTATACATATTTCAGTTGAAAGAAGAAAGAGGACGGATCATACTTCTTTTCTTTATTTATTTTTTTTTGTTTGTTTGTTTTCTTTTTGTACTGGAAAGTTTAAAAAATTTTAGTTACTTCCTAGTGAACATCGCTGCATGTCAATATAAAGATTTGCTAAAGTGTTAGCTGCGGTGTCAGCTGGTATCTGGCGTCACAAGTGTATTTTTAAACTCTCTGTTAATATTAATAAATAATAACGATAACAATGATTTTATATTATTCAAACTAGATTCAGAGTTTTTCAGCTCACATAAAAAGTACATAGTTATTTTAGTATTGCATTCAAGCATCAAATAAGTTTACCATCTAACTATATGATTTAAACTCCATTGTAAGTTCAAGACTATTAAGGCAACTTAGAGTAAATTAAAAGTTGAAAAGCAATGTTCCATTCTCTTGTTTGTATGAGAGTAGCAATACATGCGGATGAGTGATTTCGTCAAAGAATAAAAAAATTTGAATCCGGCTTAACAGCGCAGCCTCAGAGTTGACATACAGTTGTTTTTAGAAGCTTTAAAATAATGACTACTTCTTGATAGTCAAAAACGGACTAAGGAAGTCAGAAAGTGTGCTCTAGTAATTTGTGAAGTATTATTGTAAGTAGAGTAAGACTATTTACATATCGCCCCTAATGACGTGAAACCAATGATTCATTCAATAATTATTTAAAGTTCTAGAGTGCTAGAAAAGAGTAACCGTAGCTTCACACACTATTCGGGATTTCTTGTTGAAACAGTGCCAGCAAACGACGCTGAAACCCTGACGACTGATAGAGCTAGAGCAGGTGACGGCAGAACGCTGTTGGTTGTGTTTTTGACGTCGTCGTCACGAATTTTGGGAGAGCTTCGTTTTACGAAACGTTGAATCGTTATTTTATTTTTTAATAATTTAGGCATATGACAGAGTTGTTGCGTTTACGAAAACTTAGTTAGTCTTGAATAACGAAAGAGCAGCAAAATACTCCAAATATCATACAATTTCACAGTAAAACACGTACCTATCTCGCCACAGCCATGACGTCATACTTTTGAACTAGGTAAATTTATATTATAAATATTGAACAAGTACAAATATGTTACATGCCAGAATGCAAAAAAAAAAAAAAATAGTTTCATAATATGATAAGTCGGCCAAGTTGTGTTATCTTACAGGTCAAAGAAGTGCTTCAGTATGCAGATTCCTATCGTTTTCAAATCGTATTTCAAAAAACTTGGTTCGGGAGTTGTATAAAGCGAAACTTAACTAGAGTTTCTTTATTTTATGAACGAGAGAAGCAAGATGTATAAAGACACTATGCTGGCAATAAGAAATTGATTAAAGCTGAGAGCTGATTATTTAGTTTTATTGGAGTACCTGCAGAACTAAATAGTCATAACTCTCGTTAAGCAACTGGTCTGCCAACGACAGGTTGCATCCAAACTTTTTTTTAGGAAGCTGGGCAAAAACAATATCGTAATTAATAATGTAGGTAGGAAGGTAGGTGATGCAGGTACACTCGTAATTTCAACCAATAATTAGTGCTGCTAAGCTACGCTTTTTCTGTATATACAGTATGCTGTGGAGAACGTTCTACACAGTGACAATGTACCCATATATTTTGGGCGGTTTGAAACCCAACTAGCCTGTCGACAACATTTTTAATGAACGACTCATTAGGCCTGTGTACACGTTAGTCTTTTGAACGTGTTCACTCATCAACTCGTCCGAATGTGTTATTTCGTCGTTTTCAACACAACGGCCTGTGCGCCACAAAATGTTATTAAAATGTTAGATTTGATATCAGTTTCCTCGCCGGTATCCCGAGGCAAATTACGGATATCTCTTCAAGCTTGGCCGGAAATGAAACTCAGAGAAGAGTGCACTTTTCTGCTGTTTTTACGGCACAGTAAAACATTCAGGCGAGTGGTTGAGTGAAGATGTTCGGAGGAGTAACGTGTAGATACGCCTTTAGGTGAAAGGCGAGCAAAACTCCCTGGTGTAGGCTCACCATTAGTTAACGTTTTCATCTTAGCACCTTTTTGATAAAGTTACAAGGAATGTATGAAAAGTTTTAGGCATCAGAAACACTAAAAGGAATTTCTGATGATTTGTTTTTCAACTTTATTCTCTTCCTTTTTAGCATCTCAAAATTTGGCAAGCATACTGACAAACGGCTGAGCTTTCAAAAAATGCTAGGTATGACCATATTGACCATGCCTCAACGCGTCTTCTACAGCAATGTTTATTAAAACTTTCCATCCGCCCCTCGCACATTGCTGAGTGGAGTGACAATCTTGGTTGTCCAAATTCCAATACTGCATCGAGAGACGAATTTGGCGTTAAGTTTTTCCATCAAGTGTTTCGTATACGGAACTTGCTATTCTTTCGTAAAATGTTGACTGGTGGGAAAAAGGGAATAAGTGCGCGTTTGAGAGCAAAAAATGCTACAGCCTTCTCAAATTAGCACAAAAAATCAGAGTGAGGCTAACTCAGGTAATTAGCACGGCATCAATACGCTGTTAATTGTGTATAATGAATAGAAAGAAACTTATACGTGGCACATACTACATTATTGCCAAAGATTAGGTAGACTACAGCGCAATATTGCGTGCAATCTAATTACCTACTATGAACAAAACCGAATGAGGGTTTTTAATCTATAGATATTAGGGTTAAGATACCACTTTACGGAGAAACCCATAGATATTCATTGCTCTATCAAATCATATACTTTTGTTATCAAAACTAGAATTATACCTAAGAAGCTTTAGGCGTGTGATACATTTGGAAAGACATCAGATCAGATATCTTCACGTCTTTACTGCAATGTCTTGTATTATGAACACCAGTGTTATGTAATACTTAGCCAACATTAGGTGCCAGAACCCACTGGAAAAGGTTTTAATATATTGATATCATTATCACATTGTGTATATATACATAACACTGGCTGCAACAAAAATCCGTGTTTGTGAAGATAAGAAGTGCTAGTAATTAATGCCCTATCGAACCTTAAGGGCTGCTTATTGGACTGGGCCAACGCCACCTAAACAACTTTTGTTTTTTTTTATCTCTCTTCACTCCTTACCATTCCAGTTGATTGGGTGGAGTGATGCAACAATCATTTGTATGTTTTTTTTTTTTCTAGGTGGCCTTGACTGGGCACCAGACTTAGACTTAGACTTGTTCGAATAAGTGCGGGTGCCCGAGCGTCGACCCACTGACTTGAATGTGAAACGTTAGCCCTCAGTCGGTTACCCCTGAGACTTCTAGAAACCCAATCGTGCTCCGTAGAATGCAGTGTTCAGCAAGTACCGTAGTCATGTTGCTTCCAACATTTTCGGCATGTTTAAATGTGGCAAATCCAAAACTTCTGCTTGAAGCTGAAGTTGCGAACAAGTCAAGCTTCAAAGGCCTAATTTTGGGACCTAATCGAACTCATCTTAATTTTAGATCGCTAGCTGATTTTTTTTTCTTAGAAACTAGTTACATTATCGAGGGACCAGCAACATAATAAACGTTACTCAATGTCCTACCAGGTGTTCTGATGGAATAATAGAAATGAATACAGGAAACCGCAAGTGATCACATATAGTAGGAGCTGGTAGGTTTAAACGGGTCCCATGTTTAGAATTAGGAGGTGGCCTTGAAGAACTATAATTGAAAGAACCCAAGCAGCAAAATGCTTGTCGACAGGGGTTACCCTTATCATTCTAATTTTTTGTCTATCTCCAGGATATGCATAAGGGTATGCATAAGATGTCCCAAGTCTTAATTTAAGCTGTGGTCACACGTAGCATAGAACCAAGTCAACTAATTCGATCTGCTTGCCATGACCGAGACGACTAAGTCGTGAATATGCTGGTGGTGTTGCTAATTTCAAAGGGATAAACTGTCTCATCGTCAAGCTTTGCACGACATTTCGATGCATACACATAGCGGGAGAAACGTTCTAGCAGTTGTAATGCCTTAGGGTAGAGTAATTTTAAATTACACGTACCGTAGCAGTGCATAGATAACAGGGAGACGGCAAGCTACTTTCAATTGCCCTAACATGACAAAGAAAAAAAAATCGGCCTAGACCAACCCTGCTCAATTTTCTCTTCAACTCGCAATTTTTTCGCCGAGTCGGGCAATTTTTGCATCTCGTCTGCGTTGGGTATTTCAAGTCTAGGCAATCCCTGCTATGTTAGTGACCCCTCTAGCAAATCACAGTTAGGTGGCTGGGTATCCAAAATTTCAGGCAGAGTTTACAGCTGCTCAAGCATGTCGCAAGGAAAGCTCTGGGCGTACAAAAATGTTGTTAGGTGATAGTAGCCCATCGGTCGAATCTTGAGGGAGGTTTTCGCCATCAAAAATGATCTGATATTGTTCGTGGCTTCTCTGACATAAAAAAAGAGAGAGGGGGGTTTGACACAGCCCATACTGTTGCGCAGTGGAGGAACCCTGCCCATTGCAATGAGATAGCGAATGCTGTTTTTAAACTGTGTTATATATGTTTAATACACTCTCTGGCATACAACAGGGAGAATATTCTGGCAGCCAAGACTGTTGCGCAGTGGCGGATCCTCGCCAAATTCAAAGAGATAGCATCTGCTCAATTTACCAGGAACCTGATGAATGCTAATAGAATCGTCATAGGCCTTGGTATCTGAAATGAAAACAGCAAGAAAATTATTCATAAACGTCTGGGAAAACGCAGTGCTAATATGTATTTACAGCCCACGGGGAATATGTTCGTAAATAAAGGTTTCAGTGTTACTGTGTATCTGTCCTTCCTCACCCAAAACTTCCAAAGTTTGGGTTTTTCCCAAGGAACGACAGTTTTCTTAAAAATCCCTTTGACAGCCCTGGCAGCAGGTGGCTTTAAAATTTTGGGTCACTAGCGGTATGAACGCTGTCCTGTGAGGAGATGCGGTGCTGCAATTACTCTCCTGGACCTAGATAAAAGAGCTCGCGTGAGTAGACAAGCGAAGTAATGTACTATTCTCTAGGCTACAGCCTGTCCATCGAGGTGGTCTGCAGGTTGAAAGGTCCAGACGATAGTTGGTTCAAGTTATTAAGAAATTAACTATCTGTGATACCGGAAATGAGTATTCACGAGAAAAATAGACTAGATTTTTGGAAAGCGTAGTATTTTTGAGGGTTATAATTGTCATTGGTCCCTGGAAAGGATACAATGAGGGAGATTGGAGAAATCACTGGGCTATCATGGTCAATATTATCCTGATTGTAGATTTAAGAAGAAACGC
Source organism: Parhyale hawaiensis (assembly GCA_001587735.2). Lineage (NCBI taxonomy): Eukaryota > Metazoa > Arthropoda > Malacostraca > Amphipoda > Hyalidae > Parhyale > Parhyale hawaiensis. Next base: position 6,769,086 of record LQNS02277100.1, read on the forward strand.
AGATATTATAATTACTAGTGGACCCGTGCATGAAAAAAATCACACAACTAGTGGACCCGTGCATGAAAAAAATCACACAATAAATCGATTTGTTTGCATAATATAGGTCGGTGCAGAATCTTCTCATCTCTGATTTGCTTCTTCATTTTCTTCATTGACCCTTGGCCGGGCTCTCATCCTTAGGTCCTCTCTTCTCTAACTTGCCATTTCCACATTTTTCCCCTCACGCTTATCAGCAGCTTTTGTTCCCATTTTTAACTTTTCAGTTTCAAGTCTTTTTTGACATTGTGCAGCATAGACGCTTCATCTCTCCCCAATGGTGGCACGTCTTTGTTTTTGAGACTAGTAGTTTCGTTCTTCTGTTACGTTCCCAATCTTTCAGTCTCCTGCTTCTAAAACGTGCGTCTTTCATAGTGAAAGGCAGAAGTAAAATCTTGAGTAAAACACTACAATAAACTCGAATGCGTCTCCAGTGAGGTTATATGCAATGTGAGTGCACCGTAGCCATGATACTATCTTTCAAGCTCAAGTATCGGTTTCATTGAAGTGTTGAAATTTTGGCCTGTGAAGCAAAAACTGCTCCGTCAAAGAAAAACGGCATAAGCTAGAAAAAATAATTGCTTAATGACCTTGAAATATCATCACTTCGTGAGTGCTTCGCAGATCAGCTGCCGAATTAATACATCGTGACTTGAGAGAAGAAAGGTAAAAAATCAGAATCCAGAAGCTAAAAATTTATTTTTTCGATTCCGAGAAGTGAATCAAGCAAGAAGTGCATTCAGATAATGGGATAAGGATCCCACTTTCGCCATCTTCTGCAACCTGGTCGTCGACCTCTATGAAAGTGCAACTTTATTACAAAATCTGCAACCTAACCTATTTATCGCCTATGTATTTCATTGGGATGCGGACGCTACATCAGCAGAGAAATTAAAAGAGAGGCAAAGGACAATGGGCTCACATTTTTTGACCTATTTCCTTCGTTTGATGACGATTGAAGACTATTTTTACCCGATGGGGTTAACTTGAATAGTGCTGGACACCTTGTCCTCGGAGAAATGCTGCTCGTTACGGCGACTTCCGAGACCGCTGCTTTGGTAAAAAGGCTTGCGCACAAGACCTAAGACCATTATTAGGCAGCCTCACCACCCAGCCCCCTTTCACGCTCTCACAGCCGATTTGCCAGCTATGTGGCAATCGGCTATGAATGTCCCTGTAAGCGTCCCCTGTAATCCTCAGATATCATCCCCTAGTGGGGTAAAGGTTGGGGATCCTAAGGGATATAAGGGCACAATTGTCACCAATTCGCTTGACACGGACGAGGAGGAAATTATTACAACTCCAGATGCATCCGTGCATATGTCACGTGTGGGTCCTTCACCTCTCCTACCATCCATAGTCTCTACCCTGGTATCAATGAACCGCAAATGGTCTGATGGCACTGATGTACCACAACCTACCAACGCCCGCCAAACAGACATTGACTCATCCAATACTGAATGCGGGAGTCCAGTAAGCGTCTCTAAGGAAAAGTCATAGTCTCAGACACCTGTAGCGAAAAAGTGTGGTCAATTCCCAAGAACTTCAAGCATACCAGTGCATGAAGGGAATCGCAGTACCCGAAAGTCAGGTGCTAGGAACATTCCTCCAAAGACGAATTCTCGTCATCCACCACAAACCAGAATAACAAGAAGCAAGGCTAACTCAGCGGGAAACGACCTATTGTCCGCTAAATAGCTGCAGACGTAAAACAATCTGACAACTGTCAAGCAAAAATACAATAATCTTCCCTTGCTTACCTACAGACAGCCGCTCTCACCGCCGCTGATAATGTTTTTGCTGATCTCACGTCCCTAATCTTTTCTTAACAATCGGATGCTCCAAGTGTATCAGTGACTCGGAGAGGCATTGCAAACACTAGTGTCAAATTATTATTTGGCAACGTTCAGAGCATAACAGACAAAATGAATGAACTACAAGCTATGGCAGCCACTCAATGAAACATGGATCAACCTTTCAAACAAGAATCTGGATGCTGAAGTTGCATTAAAATTTTCCAGCAACTAAGGAATATGAATTTATCACTACCTATGCTCGTCTCCGCATTCGACAGTCGTTCAATATTATGCTCGCCTATAGGAGCCCTCGCAGTACGCTCAAAACTGGCAATGAATTCACCACTAATGCGAGTCATCTCAAGCTGCCAGACTATCGACGAGCAAATTTTCAGGGAATGGCTACTGAAATAGAAACAACTGACTTCGAAACCCCGATGAGAGACGCCAGCGTAGAACAATGTTCATATCATTTGAAGACGAGCATACTGAGAGCAGCTGAAAGACACATCCCAACTAAACGAGTTCGTATCAGTAACGATCCCCTCTGGATGAATCGGGCAGTCAAACGCTGCATTGCTAGGCGACAAGTGCGTTGCAAAGCCTGGAAGCTTAATCCAACAGAGGAGAACAGGTCCAGTCACATATGGGCTTGTCAATATGTAAAGAAAATAGTCAGAACCACAAAAAGGGAAAAGGAAGTTTCCGTAGCCGCTATGTCGAAACGCAACCCAAAGGCATTCTATAAATTCATAAATGAGAGACGACTCAAAAAAAAAAAAAACCTTAGGTCCGCTCAAACGACCTGACGGTGAAATCACCAATAGCCTAAGAGACAAAGTCACAATCCTGAACGACTATTTCACCTCTGTATTTACTGTTGAAAATGTTACGAATATTCCTGAACCAGCACCGATGCAAGTTGCTCCAATTAATACCTGTGTTTTCACGAAGATGGAGATCCTTCAAGAACTCACCCACCTTAATGTGTACAAATCCACTGGTCCAGATAATCTTACTCCCCAGGCCATCTTAAGCCGACTTCTCCTCACTTCCGCTCCATCTATATTTTTAAGGTCCGCATATCAGCGGCTATCGATCATGTTTGCGTGCATTCATGATCATCTCTTTTGCTGAGATTCTTTTCCCCCTTCGTTTGTCTTTCTTTTTTTCCTTCGTCTTCCATTTTTTTTTCTCTCGTTTCCCCAGTCCTCTACATCCTACTAACATAATGGCATTAGCTCATAGTGGGCCGGGACATAAGTTCCGGTGTCTCTTTGAGAATGGGCCTCTTGGTTCGTGTACTGCCGACTATCTAATCTAATCTAATGAATGCAAAACATTCGAAGTTAGTTCGTGGGACGAGGGCGACGGCTTCTTATGAAAATTACACGATGGAAATAAGCTCATAATACTTACTATATGATAAGTATGAGTGTTGTGAAATGGCTTATTTTGTGTTACTTAAGGGTTGAGACGCCGGTTGCACTAATTCCTAACTTTGAGTCAGGAAAATAAATACGTATATACTCAGAGTAGAACTCACGATAGCAAATTAGCTAACTCATTAGTAAACATGACCCGTAATTTACGCAGCTACAAACTAGTCAGCATGTACAGTGCATGGCAGCACATATTGTTTCAAGACAGGGGCCAAACAATGAGCCGCAAAGCAGTGTAGCGCCTGATGGTAATATTGACTACTCTGCATTTGTTGCTAATCTAACTTTGATGATAAACTGCGCCTCATGCATATACCGTATAGAACGTCTTCTATTATAATTGATTTGTTTATTTATTTGAAAGGCAGGAAAAGACTCACCATTCATGTACCACCAGTAGGGAGCTACTTCCTCTCCCGGATCCGATGGTGATTCATGTTTGAGAGCCACCCAAGTCTTGTTGATACCTGAGAACGAAAATCACAGTCTTTCAGTTGAGCCTTTTATATGTCTTCTATATCAGCAACTGGAAACTCGATAATAATCAATTTTTACCTCTCCTTAATGAGTAAGCAATACTCCTGTGCAAAAAGTGGTTAACATTGTATAGTAGTTCTGCAGATATACCATTGAGGAGAAAGGCAAGAAGAATAAAGTGAGCCTGACGGCACTGTCTTTGGGAAAACCCACACGCACTGATTCGTAGAGCAGATGTAAATTTAAGCCAATAGGCTCCGGAGGAGCATTCGGCTGCATTCGACCACAGGTTGTCAGCAACGGAAAGCTCTCTGCGACAGATGTACAACCCCACCCGACCCTCCCCATTTCTGGCAAAGGTCATACCCCCACAGTGGTACGTAGACCGGATACTGACTGATCACGTCAAGTGCTGCAAAGACTTGCCTACTCGCAGGGAGGCTCGAACTCACGGCCTTGAGCGTCGATGTCAGAACCCTTAGCCTGCTGCTACTATGTAAATTAATTGCAATTAGTAATGTCCTTATTATTTGAATTGCAATCTTTATTTGTGTTTACTTGTCCTATCAAGCCTCTCAAAGTTGATCCACTGGAATTTTTTTTTTTTTAAGATAGAAAGCTAGAGCACTCTGAGAGCGCACATATCCGGCAAGCGAGCCAAGGGTAACGAAAAATTGAAATGATTTTCTTTGTATGAACTCCAAAATCTAATCGTTTGTGTCTTTTATCGTTCCCTTGTACAAGGCATTAGTGAGGCCACACTCAGAATTTGCTGTTCAATTCTGGTCGCCACATCTCTGTAAAGGTATCGATAACATGGAAAGAGTCCAACGCAGAGCAACGAAACTGATCCCTCAGCTGAGAAAACAAGTCGTATGAACGCCGCCTGAAAGAACTGGGTCTGATCTCTCTCGAGCAAAGACGACTCAGGGGGCAACTAATAGAAACATTCAAGTTCTTGAATGGCTTCAACGACGTACCTATAACGGGACT
>LQNS02277100.1:6809286-6820072 GCA_001587735.2 Parhyale hawaiensis
CTCGTTTCCCCAATCCTCTATATCCTACTAACATAATGGCAATAGCTCAAAGAAGCCGGGGTGTTAGTCCCGGTGTCTCTTTGGGAATGGACCTCTTGGTTCGTCTACTGCCGCCTATCTAATCTAATCTAATCTAATCTAGTAAATAATAGTAAATAATTCCTGGAGAGTACACAGAATGGGATTGTTTCGGAGGTGTAGGGTAACGGTCTATCATAAGTAGGATTTGATGATGTGGATGTTTGGGTGAGAGTGAGGGGCGTACCTTTGATTGTTTGCCGACGAAAGTGTGACGTCGACTCTATGTTTAGATTGTTTTTTGTTCCCCCGTTGTACGTCGCCATGATCGCATCAACCGGGATCTGTGTTCGGCCGTATCGGGCTATCGCATTTAAATTCAGCGGAAATTTTTCTTTGCTTTTGTTTATGGTAGCAATTTGGGGGGGGGGCGGTCATGGGGAAGGGGGAGGTAACCCTGCGCTGCTTGGAGATTGCGTGTTCTTTTACGCCCGGGTGCCATGTTTTATCACGGCCTGTTATATAACAGCTAATATGGCCAATAGAGTCTGCTGTTACAATAAATAATAATTTATAGTATCGCATATAGCAGATACACCTAAAGAGGCTTTCATTTTTGGATTAATTCCAGAATTTGAAGATCTGGTAGTGTGAAAAGCAGAAGGAACAGTCATTGGTAAGAGTCAAGTTTAGGATCCTTGACCTTACTTCCCCTCGCCTTTCGGTGCTGGAGTGCTCCACGCAGGGTTAATCAGTTGCATTGTGTCCGAGACGCGATCCCGGGTCTTTTATTGTTCGATGCAGAAAGCAATCACTTTACCACCAAGAGGGCAATCAATACACCCAATAGAAAATTTTGGGGCATTTATCAGATATTATCCAATACGACTCACTGTATACTCTAACAATATCATAAATACTCATGGTTTCCCGATAGTGTAATAGCTAACGCAATAATGGCTTAGGCAGAGTCTGAAAGTAACCTCAGAAAATTTCCTAGTTGAAGACAGCAAAATGCATGAACTACAGAAAGTCTGCTGCACTGAGCTCAAAAACTATTTTCTACCGTACATAGCATAAAAAACAATTTCTTTTGTACAAAGATCTTATTCCATATAGAAACCATGGGGCACGGGGAACCCATTTTCTCTGTCCTACTTATTCCAACAAAAATATATTTACATATATATATAGATGGCGAGGTAGCATAGCGTGATAAAGCTGATGTTAAGTCAGTTTTCTAGACAGCATTAACTGCTAACACGACATCGTGGGCCATTTAACCTTAGGCGGTACCAAACGAGAAATGGTTGTTTTTAAATAAATTATATTCAATTATCTACGGAAATATCGTGAAACTTGGTGATTTCACAAAATACCAGAAAGTTCTAATATTCAATGATGTTCGGCGACGTAAGGTGCGTTAAGTCAAGCTAAGAAGGGTTATGTTCGGCGATCCAAAGTTTTCTTATAATAGGTGAAAAAATAATTACACGGAATCACTGGTTTCGGAATCTTACTTGCGACGCTAACTTTCTTAAATAACAATTCAATATTATTATATAAGTATTCCTTAATGCAAGCAATAAAGTGGAGATAAGAGTGCAAATAATATGAACACTAATTTAGCTAAGGGGACTACACAACTCATGTGTAAGGCTTTCAATTATAATGAAAATAAAACTAGAACTCTGAGAGTTATGAATGAATGTGAAATAAGGGGTCATGGGCCATGGACATTCAACAGGTGGGCTGCTATAGAGTGACACACCTGACTATAGTCAGACAGCCCTGATTTATATAGTACAATGTACGTGCGTCATTTCATGACTCGTCTGTTTCACCAGCTAATAACGCAGCTCATTGGAGCTGCATCAAGAAGTCTGGGAAATTATAGGAACCAACGAGACTTATTCGCGAAGCTGGAATGCTGATCATTCTTCTATATGACATTATTTCAGGGTGATAGATTGCATTATTTGCGAAGCTGGAATGCTGATCATTCATTTAAATGACATTATTTCCGTGTGAACGATTGCAAGGAGAACAATAGAAAGTGGCGAAGACTTGGAATATCTGGAAGAGTTGTGTGGAATTAGAACAATTTATTAGACTGATATGTAATGAATACGCTCACTGTTATTTCTCAAAACAAAATACAAGGTTATATGTTGAAGAGTTTATTTTTTACAAGTCTTAAGAAAATTTCGGATGATGAGAGAACGCGAACGCGATAAACTAATAATAAATTCAGGAACTTTGTAAAACTTATAAAATTTGTAGTATCTTGCTAGCACACTAAAACTAGTGTAGAAGTCATTAGTGTTATAATTGGTGTAAGTTACGGTTTCTCGATAAAATAACCTGCAAACGCAATGAAAGAAACGAATAAATTACAACGCCAAATGGCGTAAGACCATCACACGCGAGATGGGAGGGGTGGGTTAGGTCCTGAAAGTGCTAACTCGATAGTTTTGACATTTTTTCCATCTAGGCAAACCCACCTGCCTGCAAGAGATTGTAATAACGGCTCAATTGCTCATGGTAGTTTTTGGGTAGAACCACATACTACAAACATACTAGGTTAAAAACCAAATTCTTGCCGGTCTTTACATTCCGAGATGTTAAAAAGCCAGCAAGAATTAGTTTACAATCAAATATATAGACGTATACAGAACAAAAACATTATCACCTCTCTCTCTCTACGTTTGCGGGTGATAATCAGCCAGATCTGGATTTTTCCTAATCATATCAATTGATGTTGGCATTACATGAATGGATTGCAGAATTTCTATCGTTAAATGTACAGAGAATTAAAAAGACTGCAAAAATATGAAAAGATTTTTCGGGAAAACCCAAGCACTTTAACGACGGAAGAAGTCACATGGGTGAAAAATGCAGCTGTCATATTAGTTGTCTTCAACAACTATGATATAGTGTAGTGCCTAAGCGCAACGCTTGTAGACCTAATAAAATACTCTGAATTGTCAGTGTGACGGGGTTCTGCTGCCGACTGCCACCTGTGTTTGCTTGACAGAGTGATTCGTCGATGTGTGTTCATGCTGGGTGGTGTTGTGCCTTGTGATCTGGCGCATCGTCGCAGAGTTGGTGGGGTCTGTTTTCTGTATAAAATCTATACCTGCCCCAGTCATCCACTGTCTGAGTTTCTTCCTGATCCATTTGTCCGGGTGAGGTATACTCGGCGGACTAGTGCTCTCCATGAGTTTGCCGTGGAACCGTTACGATGCCGTACGGGGCAGTATTCCCGTTCGTTTTTTCCATCGTGTGTGGATGTTTGAAATGGTCTCGATGGCTCAGTCTTTGCTGGTGCTGGTATTGGCAGCTTTAAACGATCAACACAGAGCTATTCGGTGATCTCGTATCTTCTTTTTTTTCATTCTTTTGTTTTCTCCACCCGCTGGGCTGGTTGCGTGGGGGTTTGTTAACCTCATGGAGTTTCTCCGTTCCTACGTCGCCAGTCTGGTGTGATTTAATATTAATAATAATATTAACAACGGTTGAGCTTGCATCATCGTCTTCCTAATATATATGATGGCGATAATGACACTGATCGTAATGATGATGAAATTAGGCCAAAAAGTTACAGATCCACACAACTAATTTAAATCCAACTAACAACCGCATTTGCGGGTGTATTACTCCATGACCGGATAACGTCATATCGTAGGTTCTGTCTTTGTTCTCTACTGCCTGTGTAAATCGATCACCCATTCCAGTCTTCCACGAAGAGGTTAAAATGCCAACAATTTTAGTGTAATCCCATGCTGTATATTACGATAAAGATTCCAGAATTTGTGAAAACTAGAATATTTAATGATTGTTATCACCTTTTTTTTGAGAGGGTTAACCAAGTCTAGAGTGCATCATATTATCTTATCAGCATTTCTTTTGTGGGATAGAAAGAGGATATGCGTAGCCGAGTCAATATCTTAGGCTGATTTTTGTTGATACAATTATTATTAATTCAATTTAAGAATTCTCTCCATCATCCAAAAACTTGTACGACAGTCACTCATCAATGTTTTTACCAGAATACGTGAATAAAATTTTGTTACCACCTGAAACACTATATTAAATTCATTACGAAGTTTCGGCCAGCACACTTTGGCCACCATCATTTTTTTTAATTTAAATTTGTCGTCTCCAAAAAGTAAAACGAAGAATAATCAGGTCGGTCACAATGAAGCTAAATTTAAAAACTGCACTATTTCACATCAAAACAAAATTCAAATTATGATTATTGCTAAAACTTCACGCTCAGGCCACCACGGGCAGCTAGCGCAACCCAAGTAAAGCATTATGCTACACCGGAAAGCACGAAATACTGCCAAGACAAATTCAATTAAAGCCATTAACAGCTGACTTAAAAGCCTGCTTGCCTACAAAATCGAAAGAAGATTCCGGCAATGAATTCCACACCTATGCGGAATAGTGCAGGAAAAACCGATTGAACTGACGAGTTCGATGCCCAGCAGTTCAGAAAGTGAAGGAGTGAGCATCAACCACAGCTCGTGTAATTCTCCTAAAGACTGTTAGGGCAGGGACAGAAAAATATAACTAATACCTATTATTGTTGCGCACCTTTAAAACGTACAGTGACCGGCCACCTCTCTCTTATGAAACAGATTGCCAGATCACTCTCAACACAGAGCCTGCTGTCTGAAGTAACAAGGCGGTCCAATAGACTCAAGTGTCTGTCAGCAGCCGAACCCCAAACCGGTGAGCACTACTCCAACACAAGCAGCAACTATGCATTAAAACATCTACGGACTACATCTTTGTCGCCAAATACAGAATTTACCTTGCCCAGGAGCCCAATCTTACTGGAAGCATTTGACACGAGTCGCCTAATATGCTGCTCAAATGTGAGTTTCTCCTCAAAGACAACACCAAGCCTCTCCAAGGAGCTAGACTCCTGAAACGCAGTGTCACCAATCTTCAATCTTCAAAGTGTCCGGGACCGAATGACAATCATTGATTTAGTCTTACTGGAATTCAACTTCATACTCCTAGCTGAGCACCATGCATTTATGCGCGATATGTCCCTATTTAGAGGCTGTGCGACAACATTACGCATACTGGGATTAGGTATCACTATTATGAAAGTGAAATCGTCTGCATAGTTGATCGCCGTGTTCTCCAGCGAAGAGCATATCACTAGTGTAAGGAACAAATCGCTGCGGGCCAAGTGCGCTACCCTGGGGGACGCAAGAAACCATAGTGACTGGGGCACTAAAAATCATTAACAACACTATCTGCGTCTGCAGATAATAAACTACTAGTTGAAGAAAATTTGTACCGGTTACAATATTCATAAGCGAACCACGTCGCACATAAGCGTAATGACAGGTGCTCGCTGGTGCAGCCTCTTACAACTAGAATGTTGTCGTTTAGTATAGTTTTTAACACGTTCACTGCCACGGGTATTTACATATTCCCTCACTGTGTGCCAATAGGGATATTTTGAGTTTCACTGATTGTGAGTTTACTCGTATATGTACTCTCGTATGCCATACTACGAGAATACTCGTACCAGATTTTCATGCACGTATGACGTCTCACAGAGTGCCAGAACATGTTAGTGAAACTCCCACTGGGTGCCGGCTATTATAAAACGCGCTACAATAACATTGAGCTGCTACGAGTATTCTCGTAGGTGGCATGTATGTATCTCGTACTTGGCAGTTAATGTGTTTAGAAACTGAAACTTTTGTCGTTTGCTATGTTAACCTACATGGGTTATAAGTTTATGCCCGCAGATGAACTCTACAGCAAAACCGTACAAGCATCGCTCCCTACAAGTTGATGCAGTGGTGTAGCTATGTAAGCATTAGTTTGTTTATCAACTTTTACAGGCAAGTAGGACAGGACAAGTACAGTTGAATCTAGTAATGTCAATAAAAAATTTGAAGATACTGTAGTGTCAAAAATGGCATATAGAAACTCTGTAGTACTCCATCAATCTGCCCAACTGTTACGATGTAATACATACAGTAAACCCTACACCTGCTACAAAGGACAGCGGTTCCAGATATGACAGTGTGAAAAGTGGGTGCGGTGCAAATGGTCTTATGCATAATGATTAATTTCTGTTGTTTTCCAACATCATCATTGTTAGGATAATCACTTTTAGGATAATCAGCTATTGCACTTCAGTGCTGCTACAGTCTTAGGAGACCTATTGCTTTTAAATTTTCTATCCCCAGCAAAGCGAATCTTTCAAGCAAAAATGTGCTATAATTTACTGGTATATAATGTCAGAAGCGTTTGAAAAGTGCTTTGTCAAAAGACTTTACTACATAAATATAAAGACATGCTCCGTATATGAATGGATTTTTGCACGACGCTGTGGTACTAACAAGCACACTCACGGTCCCTTTTATACAAAGCAAGTATTGTTTTGTGCTAGAAAGAAAATTAAGTGTAGCACTATCAGCTTTCTATCTCTCTGCCAATGGTGAACAAAGACCTGATTGCTGTAAGTGCACAATATTGGGCAATAAATCAAGCCAAGTAAAACGTTTCTTTCTCCAAGTAAAACTATTCCCTTTACAGAGCATTAATCTTCCTGGGCACCTACTTATGTAGCAATAAATTACATTCATCTGTATGGGCTCGCAGTGGAATCACTAAAAGTCAAGGAACAAACTAGCAAAAAATCATTTAGGTTTCGCACAAATTTATTAACGTCTTGCTCCAGCTCCAAGTCGCTCTTTAGATGATACTAAATTACCATTAGGTACTCAAGATCACAGCGCAAGTGTGGCAAGCCAAGAACTTAGCCAGAATAAAATCACTGAGAACTTGAACAGAATTATTTAAAATGCTTTTCCGCAGATCACGCTCCTTTCTATACGCCAGTAAATATTATGCATTTATATGAGCTCTTGGTGTAAAAAAGGATACCTGAGAAAGTAGCAGAAAATCATTTAGCGTTCGTACAAAATTATGGCTTATGTAGATAAGGAATATCTTTTTATATGGCAATAACTTTCATGCACTTGCAGCAGATCACAGGGCAAATACCAAAGCCAGGAAATCAAATACCAGATAATCCTTAAACATTCGGGTAAACTGAAGTCTTAATTGGGTAATTTAAGATCTTTATGTCCGTGTGCCTGATTAGTTGTAGTACTCTAGCACCATCAAAGCATGGTGGCTCTCACTGATATTGTAGGTGTGTCCAATTTACTAGCTTTTAGCAAGATAATCTAACTTGATTGGCTTTAATTACCTTGGAATTTTGATCTTGATACTAGAATCAATTTTCAGACCGGCTTTTAGACCAGCGGGTCCAAGCCTTTTCTAGACTTGGCACCCCTGGAGAACTTTTTAATTTATTCGCGCACTCCTTACATTATTCATTACCCGTATGATGGCGCCGAGTGAACTTAATGCTAGTGCTTCTGCATCTAATTTAAGTTCACGTTTCAATGTAATAAAAGTGGCACAATATTTTGCGCCCCATGAAATTTCATCTCACACCCCCAGGGGGTGCGAGTACCCCTATTTGTGAATCCCTGATTTAGACGATCCAATTACTCAAAACTGAGAAGCAAAACTGTGGTCTCTGTCGTCTCAAGCACATTTGGTTGGCGATTACGTTCTGAAGCTCGTTCGAAATGGACAGTCGAAAGCTCAAGATTAAAGTTCCGGAGAAGTTAAAGTTAACCGGGTTAGCTCTAAGTGGGTGAATTGGTGACGTAACACAAAATAATTCTGCTTGTCACTCTGTAAGCAGGTAATCTAGATAACCACTTTCATTTTTTTATGAGATAGTGCCAAAAATATACATAAATTTATTAATGCACGAAGTGTATTATTCTTTGTTGATTGCTATGCTAGTTGCTAATGATAAACTCTCTGTGTACTATAGGTTAAGTATAGGATACTTTTGCAGCTATATGTGATTGTAATCGGTGTACTAACCTAGACTGATTATTTCCACCAAGGTGGCTATGTTTTTACTGGCGTGTTTATGTTTTATTTGCCTGTTGGCAACATATCTCAAATGTTGTGGAGGGATCCTTGTGACATTTACGGGAACTGTAAAGGATGTCATTAGAACAGTTGATTAAAATTTCGTAGTTAACTGTTACTCTGTTTTTGTCTGTTGATCTGTCAATTCATCTTTTCTCTGCGAGCATTGCATTTCCTGGCGTTGGTCTACGCTCTCGAACGGGAGCTCTAGTTTATGTAAGTAACCTAGTTCATGTGTTAAGTTTACTACTCCTGATAGACCCTGGCCGAATGTAGAGTAGAATTCAGCAGCAGCTTTTACCGGAAAGTGAACAATTTTTGTACGCTAGCAATTATGAAACGAGTGCGCAGTTAGGTGAAGCGAAAAGTAAGCGAGGCTATCTAGGCGACAGTGTGGTGTGTGCGTGTCTGCATTCTACACCTCGGGGACGATGTCTAATCTAGAGTGAGGGATCACTATGTACTAAAATATTCTCATCTACCCATTATTATTTAGCTCAATAACTGCTGTAGTATCCTCGGGGTGTACAAAGCACTAGGGACAGATGTGCAATTTTTTTTTGAAAGCCCAGAATAGTTGTTTATTGTACGTTAATTAAATGATCATCCTGAGCCAAGTTAAATAGCAAGGTTACTTCTACAAACGCTCTTCCTGCAAAGTAAAAGGGCTATTGCATTGTCAATAATCTTATTGATGAGTAATATAGACTAACTCACACTCACTGATATTTACGAAGGCCAAAAAAGCTAAATTTATAACACTAATATTACTTGAGGGCATGAAAGTTAAATTAATTCCACGATTGCTAGTTGGATGCGAAAACGCTCAGTCACATTCAATGCTATTCTTGGAGAGCATTGGGTTAAATTACTTCTAATTATATCGATATTTCTCTGCCTGTAAGTTGAATCCGCAACTTCTTTGGATCCTCTGACACTCTGGATAGAACAATTCTCTGCATCCCATTTAATTGAAATTTAATTTTAGTAGAACCCGCTCGCACACTAGATAGAACAACCGTCTACATCCCATTTCATTGAAGCATAACTTCAGTAGTCCCGCTGCCACTCTGGATAGAACAACCGTCCACATCACACATAATTTGTTATTATCACCCGCGAACGAAGAGAAAACTAGATAAGTGAACTATATATAAGTTTAGTTGGAACGGGATTTGCCAACATGCATGCTGATACAACATTTTTATTCTGTCCAAATACTTTCTTCACACATCTGTTTATGTACGACTTCTGAGGGTTTCGTCAGCCGTTTTCAACTTATGACGGTACGATCAGCTTGCAGGTCGTGCAACTAATGCTGGAGACACTTTAGGCATTTACTCAGCAACTTGATGCAAGGATGCGAGACTCGGCACGGTATCTATGCCACCGCTTTTAAGTACGTCTGTATTGAAACAAACGCGAGCTGCCCATCCAAGCAACAAGTTTGGAGCAGGAATGCATATGCGTCCCCGCCATTACGGACATTAGAAGGGTATCGTGGATACCAACTGTTTTCAAGTATCGGAGCTACGCGCGAACTGAACGTGGGCTTATAAGTTGAGCCTACGATTGCATTGTGAGGTCCTGGCATTGAATACTTTCCATAGGTATCTCGACTACCGATTTTTATTTTGCATCGGAACGTTTGCTCATACGTTAAGCCAAGGAGCTTCTATAGAGAGGAGGGAGCCAGGAGCCTCTTCTGTGAAGCTCAAGAGTCGCTTATGGCTGCAGCCAGTCGCGCATGCACCAATCCCAGATCAGTAACTCAGTTTGTCTGCTGCTATACCCCGTGAAACTCACTGCTCCGCCATCACTTCCACCCATGATATTCATGAACGCGTCTCACAGCTGGTTGACTCTCTGGCGAATCTGTGAATGGGCCGCATGACTCCCTCCTCCTCCATAGAAGCTCCTTGGGTTGAGAGTGCGTTTTCTCACTGTGTCCTTGGCACCCATGGCTTACCGTCAGCTGGGAGCCAGTTCGCCGTGTCGAAGCCACCATCGCTACTCTCCCCGTCCGTGAACTCCTGATGCAGCGGGATCCAGAGTTTTTCCAGTCCTTGAATAGATATTTCTCCCTAATTCGAGGTTAAGTTTCGGAGGTCCTGTGAAAATAAACTTTTCGTCAACACAAATCGCCCATGAAAATGAACTTTCCGTTCTACGCATAAGGCCGTGGATGATAAATTTTGCAACAACGCAAAAGACCCTCGAAAATGAACTGCCGTGAAGAAAATTGGCCCTTGAATATGATTTATTTTCCATTCTGAACTCAAAAGCCCTTGAACAGTAACTGTTGGTTAACAGAAACGGCCTTTTAAGGTAAGCTTTCGTAAAGGTAAAACACCCTTGAAAATAAACTTTTTATTTAGAAAAATGGCCCTTGAGAGTTTGAGAATGAAGTTTTTCGTTGACACAAAATGCCCATGAAGATAAACTTGTTGAAGTTTAAGTCTAGAACCGGTTTCATTCCATTCCGCAGCATGAACCCTTTCAATTTTCCACCGCTTTCCCATTTTTCGCAAAGCTTCAGGAGCATTTGGTTCCGCTGATTTTGGGATCGGCAAAGATACTGTTTGCCTTAATCTTGGCTTACGAAAAGTAGAGACAACAAATTTGAAATCAGCTATCTTCTCCGGAGTGTTTATTATTATTATTATTAAATCACACCAGACTGGCGACGCAGGAACGGAGAAACTCCATGAGGTTAACAAACCCCCACGCAACCAGCCCAGCGGGTGGAGAAAACAAAAGAATAGAA
>LQNS02277100.1:6834023-6851506 GCA_001587735.2 Parhyale hawaiensis
TAAAGTAAGTTAAGAACCAACTTGGCTAAAACTGAATGGTTGTTAAAGTAAGTTAAGAACCAACTTGGCTAAAACTGAATGGTTGTTAAAGTAAGTTAAGAACCAACTTGGCTAAAATTCAATGGGTGTTAATGTAAGTTAAGCACCAACTTGGCTGAAATTCAGTGGGTGTTAAAGTAAGTTAAGAACCAACTTGGCTAAAATCGAATGATTCTTAAAACAAGTTGAGAACAAACTTGGCTAAAATTGAATGGTTGTTAAAGCATTTAAGAAAAAATGGCGCCAAAGGCGCCCTTTATGCCGCAGCTAAGTTTTCATCGCGCGATGCGTTAGTTTCCTTGAACTATTCAAACAAAATAAGTGTTGATTGCATACGTTAATAATATACCCCACCACACTGACTCTTGCGCTTCTTTGCTTATTACTGCTAATGATTACTACAGGAATCTTATTAAAACTTACATTTCGCTCTACTATTGTTACACCCATGATGCGTACAAATACCATGTATAATACCTTAGGATTAATAAAGTTCAGTGGTGTCCACAGTTACTTTCTACTTAAATTTATCCGGAAAGCAATAGCTGATGAAACTAATTGTTTCGAGTTGAAGCAAGTTAAGAACCAACTTGGCTAAAATTCAATGGGTGTTAAAGTAAGTTAAGAACCAACTTGACTAAAATTGAATGATTGTTAAAGTAAGTTGAGAACAAACTTGGCTAAAATCGAATGGTTGTTAAAGCAAGTTAAGAACCAACTTGGCTAAAATTCAATGGGTGTTAAAGTAAGTTAAGAACCAACTTAGCTAAAATTGAATGGTTGTTAAAGTGAGTTGAGAACAAACTTGGCTAAAATTGAATGGTTGTTAAAGCTAGTTAAGAACCAACTTGGCTATAATTGATCACTTGCAAAAATTGATTGAAAAGTAAATTGGCTAAAATTGACTACATATGAAAACTCGGTTAAATAGGCTTGGAGAAAAGGAGTGTATGGAAATTGATAACAACAAAACATGAATCTATTTCCAACTATTATATCCAGTGGTCTGTTCCTTGATCCGTTGTGTTATGTTCTGTATTGTGCTCTCGTTTGCATTCTGCTCTAAAGTTTGTTGTATTTTGTATTGTTCTGTGCTGTGTTCTGCTTATTCAGTTCTGCGCTGTTCTGTTCTAGTCTTGTCAGTCCAACACTGTTCTGCAGTGTTCTGTGCGAGTCTTCTCAGTCCAACACTGTTCTGCAGTGTTCTGTGCGAGTCTTCTCAGTCCAACACTGTTCTGCACTGTCACTTCTTGTGTTATTTAGTTCTGCACTGTTCTGTTGTACATTGCACTGTATTCTATTCTGTTCTTCCAGGCACCACTGCCCAACGCGTAGCTGCCAACCCTCCGTACCACCAAGTCTGGCTGCTGAATATTAAAGTACCTAATGTGTTTTAATCGCCACGACAAGAAACGCGCCATGACCGAAGTTGCTTTACATTATATATTGATTCGTAGAGCTAACAAGCTCTCACTTTTACTCTTTCTTCCAGTCTAGTACTTCTATGTTTGCATTGGCCAGGGCTGCATGATACTGTTATAGAGAACACCTTACTAATATTTAAAATAATTCCTTTTATGTCTGTTAGTTGCATGGAATGTATGTATTCAGTATAAGCAGTTGGTAGAGTCTTAATGCTCAGGTGGCATGTTATTAATAAAATAAAATATTCTGCTTGGTGTCGCGTTTATAAGCGCTGTTATTTTCTGATGCTGTTAGATAATTTTACTTTGTTCCTTTGGGTTAGCATTGAAAGTGAGACTTTTGAGCAACTTGTGTTAGAATACATATCTATATAACTATATTACGTGCATTAATGTAAAATACAGACTAACGTGTCTACTGAGCTTTACAATTTACCCAATTTTAGTTAGAAGTAACCCTCCATATTGGGGTTCTGAATGATAAACAGTTGCACGTGAATCTAACGATACTAGGAATGTACACGTGGGTGTGGAGTTAGTGTGTGCGCGTGTATGTATGTATGTGCATATATACAGCTCTCGCTAAGTCCAGCTAATACCTAAAAGTGCGCAGCTTTTTTGAAGTTCATTTACTTCAAATTTCAACACATAAATCTAAAATTTCACCAGTAATACCTGTCAGAAGCCAGCCAACATTATGGCGAAAAAAATAAATTCATTTTTTGGTAAATTCGTAGTTGTGTTTGCAAGAAATCGATGAGCTGTTCCAACACTTTGAACAGCGTACATGGACCAGAACATTATTGAGTGAACCCGTAGTTGAATTACTGTCTTTTTGTGCACTTACACTGGGAGCCATCAATACACACGACAGTCATACAATAAAAGAATATAAAATTTGTTTTAAATTTGTTTCTTAACGTAAATAATTTTAGTTGCGATCATTTTAAAGAAATTTTATAGCTTTTTTTTTTCTTTTTTTAGGGATTAAAGTGATTTATCGAGTTTCTATTTTTTAACAAATTTAAATTTTAAAATTGCATATCCCTTCAAGAAATCGCTGTCGTCCCGTATTCCTGCACGAAAAAATGCGCTGGCCGTCTCACACCAACACGCGTTCCCGTGCACTGGTGCACTGGCGAAAAATGCCTTCTTTCGGGTGCTCGTGCAGCACGTACGTAAACCGTAATTTTTATCTTGCATGAGCACTTTTATGTAACTACTTTCCATTGTAACACGGCGATGCGGGCTGGTTTTAACAGCATTCTTTTCTCAGGTCCTGGGCAATACAAAGAAAATTTCAAGTCATGAGGTCTTACTTCCCAGCTTTCTCATTTTCAGCTTTATGTTTTCAACTTAAATGCTCCTGAATCGCGCTTTTATAGGGGTTTCAGTTGGACGAACTAAGAATTGCAGTGCATTTAATCAAGATTACATTAGATAGCTGGCAGTAGACCGACGAACAGGTTTATTCCCAGAGAGAACCTGAGTCTCACGCTCCGGCCCTCCATGTGCTAATTCTATTAAATGTCTATGTTTCACAGGCTGTTACGAACACTTAACTGCGCTGCAGACGATAGTCTTTTGCCCTGTATTTTTCAACATCAAATGCTCCGGTATGCCGTGCAAGAACGACTGTCGATCTACCAAAGGTTTATTAAAAGGTTAGCCGCCATGCCAGTATGAAGGTTTATTAAAAAGTTAGCCGCCATGTCAGTATAAAAGGTTTATTAAAAGGTTAGCCGCCATGCCAGTATGAAAGGTTTATTAAAAAGTTAGCCGCCATGTCAGTATAAAAGGTTTATTAAAAGGTTAGCCGCCATGCCAGTATGAAAGGTTTATTAAAAAGTTAGCCACCATGTCAGTATAAAAGGTTTATTAAAAGGTTAGCCGCCATGCCAGTATGAAAGGTTTATTAAAAAGTTAGCCGCCATGTCAGTATAAAATGTTTATTGAAAGGTTAGCCGCCATGCCAGTATGAAAAGTTTATTAAAAAGTTAGCCGCCATGCCAGTATGAAAAGTTTATTAAAAAGTTAGCCGCCATGCCAGTATCAAAGGTTTATTAAAAAGTTAGCCATCATGCCAGTATCAAAGGTTTATTAAAAGATTAGCCGCCATATCAGTATCAAAGGTTTATTAAAAAGTTAGCCGTCATACCAGTATCAAAGGTTTATTAAAAAGTTAGCCGTCATGCCAGTATCAAAGGTTTATTAAAAAGTTAGCCGTCATGCCAGTATCAAAGGTTTATTAAAAAGTTAGCCGTCATGCCAGTATCAAAGGTTTNGGTTAGCCTTCATGCCAGTATCAAAGGTTTATTAAAAGGTTAGCCTTCATGCCAGTATCAAAGGTTTATTAAAAGGTCAGCCTTCATGCCAGTATCAAAGGTTTATTAAAAAGTTAGCCGTCATACCAGTATCAAAGGTTTATTAAAAAGTTAGCCGCCATGCCAGTATCAAAGGTTTATTAAAAAGTTAGCAGTGTTGCCAGTATCAAAGGTTTATTAAATGGTTAGCCGTCATGCCAGTATCAAAGGTTTATTAAAAGGTTAGCCTTCATGCCAGTATAAAAGGTTTATTAAAAGGTTAGCCTTCATGCCAGTATCAAAGGTTTATTAAAAGGTTAGCCTTCATGCAAGTATCAAAGGTTTATTAAAAGGTTAGCCTTCATGCCAGTAGGGGGTGGCAAGTGTCACTAACGTATAACAGCTTCCGACGCCTCTGCTCACTTTGACTCAATAATTGCTCATAAATCAGCGCACTTTTCCATTATTTAAACAGAAGCTCGATTGCATTCAAACGTTGTGAAGTGAAAATACATGACAAATGACTGTCGTACGCAGCGGGCCTTATATGGAGCCTTAACGTTGTTTCTTACTTAGACCGTGCTGTGCCAATACAAAGATTATTTCTCCAAATATACTCCACTGAAAAAGTAATGTCCCAAATTTAGCACGCTTTATCGCACACTGACGGGAATAGCATACCTCAATGTGTTCGAGCAGCACGGAAATTACAGTTTTCGTCCTGCACCAGCACGTAAAGTCTGGGATTTTTCGCCGCTACACGGGAAAACGCGCTGGCTTAGGGTCACTGTTTTTCCCCGTGTATAGGTACGAGATAAGCCTTTAATTATAACAATACAGTACAGTCTGATAAGGGTTTTAAAAATCTTCACTCTGCCTAATATAAAATAACAGTCCGCATACTTACACTTTGTTTTGATGTCAGGGGTGCCTTGATGCAAGTAATTTGCTGGTAGACACTCTCCATTAAATCCGTATGTGGTTGACTGACTCCACGCCACGATCACTAGGTTCGAAACAGCTATCAGTTTTGTAACGAACCGCATAGTTGCAAAATTTTCTGATTTTTTTTAACAACAATGTGAGTGTCCTCAAAAACCACTGCTTGATAGCCTTGTATATAAATATTAAGTTAATGAAAAAGCTCTCTTTCTTCTAAAGATTAAAGGGATTTCTGATTATCGTTTGGGTTGGTGAAGAATAACTAAATATTTTAAACTTGAAGATCACTTTTCTACTAATCGCTAAAAATTTTGCACTCGATCCAAATGCCGCAAGCGATAAAATATTGCAGCCGGTAATAATGTTGCAACTAAGTAGTTAGTGAGATAAAATTTTGTTTTTCAAGATGACTGAGCAGCTTTTGCACAAAATCTAAACCAGTTCACAGTGAAATTAACATAACTGAAGTTCAATTCATGTAAAGAACTCATTAAGAATATTTCACTTCTGGCAGTTGAACTGACCTTCAGCATGTTTAATGTAAGAACTTTATTTCCATAAATTACTTTTTCATAGTTGTGTCAAATAAACTTGTGCTATTAGTAAAGTGAATTTTATTAATTTGGAAGAGAAACGTCAGTTACAGCAGCAGAAATGTAGTATAGTAGTTTTAGGCTTTTAAGAGAACTTTAAAACATATATGCTTACAAATTTAGAAGTGGAAAAGTAAGTGGTTGAGTAAATATGATAGAATTCAAATAATAATTAAAAATAATGTGAAAAACTGACTTAATATTGTTTAGTGAAAAAAAATAAGTGTATGTAATGGTCATGCGGAGCTCTTTTTATTAACAGTGTTACATTGGTCATTGTTGTGTGTCTTTTTTATGAATATTAAGCCTTAGTTCCAGGCTAGGTCCTCTTCTTCTAATTTAAGGCTGAAAGGATGCGATAGTACTGATGCATTGTAGTTATTGTAACTTATGTATCGTTTGAATAGCTGAAGTCGTAAATAAAGTGCTTGTATTTCAACTAAATATGCCTAAACTGGAGAAATGTTCTGAGAACGCATACTTCCGCAAAGCAGCACTCGGTTAACGATAAAATCAAATTAGTCTTAAACCAGGATTTTTTTTATCAGCAGGAAAATATAACCATTACGTGCCTTCTGACATTCAAAAAAGCTCCTGCAAGTTTCTTGAAGATACGTCCATAACTTATTTTCTACTTATGTTTTGACAAAGATATATGCACTGTTTTTTTTTTTTTTTGTGCGGACAAATTTCAACCATAGGTAGAAAAACTCAAAATAAATTGATTTTGATGACTGTCGAAATGCCAAAAACTCTTTAGTTTCTGAGTTATATTGACTTCAAAAAATTTCAAACTTTAAGTAGGATATACTACGTGCGCTCCAATGTTAGGGCTAAATTTGATCGTTGAGCAAGTTTTCTGACCACATTCCTGTCCACAAGTTTACACTGAATCGATATTGATGATTATTTGGGCGAATGACATGCAGATTGAGCTTGAGCCCAATGGTAATTTACGTGAATATTAAAAACACCATCGCAAGTAAAATACGCTTCATCTCGGAACAGAATCAGCTTGGAGAAGTTCGGATCCCTTGTTCGCTGCTGCATGAACCTCCCTGAAAATTGCTCACGAGGTCCATAATCTGGTGACAGCGACCCTTGCATCTTTTTGGAAACGACACGGATGAAAAAACTCTGACAACGTAGTGTCCGCCATATATACAGTAATGTGAATACATTAAACGATAAGTTTGAAACGGCTGATACTAATCCTGACCATAAAATACTGACATTTTTCATTGATAAAATAATGTAAACTGCTTTGGTGGGGTCGGCAACGTGCTGAACTACCAAAATTAGTGCCAACATTGGCGCGCACGTAGCATCCTATTTAAGGCTTTAAATTTCTTTTCAAGTCATTATAACTCGAAAACTAACGAGTTTTGTGCATTTTATCATTCATGAAAATCGATTAAGTTTGCATTTTTCTACCCATGGTTGAAATTTGTCCGTATAAAAAAATACCCCGAATAGTCAAATACCCAACCGATGAACATTAAAATTTGTTTATTTGTCTCTTTCAACGTTTTTAATAATCCCTATTAATTAAACGAATATCCATGCATAACTTTTTTGATAAAAATTTCAACAAATATTTAGTTAAACAGGCAAACGGATGAACTGAACATCACTAAAATTTGGTTAGTTATGGTTTTTGGCATTTCTGACGAGTGTTACAAATTTCGCGAAGGTCGTTCATAATTTTTTGGGATCTAAATTACTGACAAAGATGAAAATAAATATGGGGACAAACGAATGGGCAAACAAGTCATCACAGAAATTTTATCTTTTGTTTCTTATAATATTCCTAACAGTTTGTGCAAATTTCATCAAGATCCGTTCAAAACTTCTTATGTTATGTTACCAAGGAAAAGAGCCAGAGATACAAACGGTTCTTCGGATTTTCACTAAAAGTTAATAATCTATTAATCTTGACATACCAAACAACCCCTACAAATGTCGGAAGCATTTGACTGTAACTTCTTGAGTTATTTTGGTATCAGACAAACAAGAAAGCAGTCAAATAAACTCCAATAAAAATATAACTTCCTTGGAGGAGGTATCAACGGGAATATGTTGCAGCATTTAAATAGTGTTAGTTATTTTTGTTCCGTTCTTGATCAACTAACTTAAGGTTGTCTTCTGATGATTAAAATTCATAAGTTTTATTTTCTCACGACATAGAGTGCACCAAGAAAAATAAGTACGAATTTTATTCGCCGACTCTCCCTTAAAAAATTACTATGCAGGAATGGAGCAAAGAACTCAACCCCAATTTTTTCTTTCTTTTCCTCTAAAAATTCTAGCAATCTTTTAAATGACCAAAACGAAAATAAAATGCCTGGTGAAAATTACTTTGCGTATACACTGTGAAGAGTATTGTCCCACAACCAACACGCAATCCCTTGCAGTGACGAGAAGTGCCTGCCATGCCGTGCTCTGGTAGTTCAGTATCTGCAGGGGTTGTCCTTCTACAGCATGCCAAGGCAGGTAATTTCTGTCGGAACGCAAGAATGCGTGCTGGTTTTGCCACAATACTTTCTTTGCTTTCCGCTGTGTAAGGTTATTTATTTATTTATTAATTTCAGAAGCCTTCAACAAAAAAAGAGCTTTTTCGACTATCTGTTCAGAATTGGAAGTATTAAGGGTTAAGTTATTTGCTGACAATCAACAGCTTTATCAATTTTTATACACAATTTTTTGAAGTTAAACCATCATAAACGAGACATTTTAGCCATGTCACGATTATTTTAGAAGCGTTTTTTGGTTTTGTACATCGTGAAAAAATGCATTATTTAGGCTCTACGTATACAATAATTGCTTCAACATTGGCACGAATTTTGATTGGTGTAGTTATACAAAAAAATGACAGAAACAGAAACCGAGTTTCTGTAACTAGAATGTCAACTCTTTAACGGAATTAAGGTATCAAATGCATGTTGCTTATCAACACTGAACCCAATTCCGACACTATCGTTAATTCATAGGCAGCATGGGATGGGTATTAGCTCAGTAATGGAAAATATCCAATAATCTCATTTAAATTTTGAATTGGGTAATATTTAGGGAATTGGAACATTGCCGATACAGACAAATCCCCTAAATTCTAAGGCTTACGTTTTCAGTAATTTGACAAATTTTAGGAGTTTACACTGATCATGAAAATGTAAATTTATCGCTAGGAATTTTTTGAATACGTAGATCTGAGAACTACAGTAATTTTGACTACATACACAGATGGAAGAGTCGTCTAAAACCAGCTCGCACTGCCGTGCAACAGGGCTTTAGCGTGCTCTTGCAGCACGAAAACTACCGTTTTTGACTACACACCTTCTGCGAGCCAGAAATTCTCCGTAATTACGCGTGAGAGCGAGTCAATATCGACACAAGAATTTTCTCAGTGATATAGAAGTGGCAATGAATTAAGAAAGGCGACTACGGGGCATACTTGAATATTAATAAAAGTTTTATTCCAAAACCAGCTCTCATCACCGTGTACCGAGAAGCAGTGCCTGAGTTACGTGTTTGCGCGGCGCGAATAAAGCATTTTTGTACTAACTAAGCACGCCAAAGAAGGTGTTTTCAATCAGTGCACGGGAATGCATTTTGGTTTTGGAAAAAACACTATTCTCAGGATACAGAGTTTCATGCTACACATGGTACACAGTGTTTATTTCATCTTAGGCACTAAAATCCTGGTCATCGACGTCGTGGTGACACAATATCAGGCGAGAATGATGAGCCAGCAGACAAACGGTCTATATCGAGCTCGTGAGTTGATCGGTAAGTCAGGTTAATGAGCACTTCATGGGCACGTGTTCCTCTACGGCTACTCGATGCTTCCTAAAATTAGCCTACACGTTAGTTTCTTTTCAAAGTGTTTATTTATTTAATATTACAAGTGCGTTTTGGCGATGACACACGCTGGTCAAAAGAACGAGTATCGTCATCTTTTCGCCCGAACGTTGTGCCGAACTCTCGGAAACAGAGTTTTAAGATTGCCAAGAAAAGGTGCAAAAATGTTAACTATTAGTCCAGGTGACACCGCAAGCGTCGTTAGCTTACTTTCCGACATCTCATTATCTCTGGAGGGATTTATAACTCAAAATTCTTCCTAAGGCTGTCTGCGCACATCATCGCCTTCGGAAGAAAAGATGACGATACTCGTTCTTTTGGCTAGAGCGTGTCATCGCCATTACCTCACCTACTGTAGAAACAGCAGAAATACGCACTGTTTTCCGAGTTCATTTCGCTTCAAATTTGATGAGATATCCGGAACTGATCTGGCGACACTTGCCGAATAACTGATTTGAAGGCTAAGTGTTAATAACTTTCTGTGGAGTACAAACAATTGTTGTGTTTAAAACGATGCTAGGATACGTTCAGAAGCGTGGGTCTGTGAATGCGTTCAAAGGAGTAACGTGTATACAAGCATTGACTCTCAAATGCTTACAAAATTTTTTTCTGCAAAATCAAAAATTTTGCCTTGAACTGTACTGTGAAGTTGACATATTTAATTTCACGAAAATTAACTTAATTGGATATTGAACCGTATTCGGTGACCTTATGTACCGTAAACTCTTATTAGTTAATTTTTAAATATTTTGTGTTGGCAAATACGACTGCGTGTACACCGAAGAACTCGTTAAAATGTTAGCGTTCAAGTCACCTTGACTAGCACGTGTCACTGATAAGGTTACTGAGGCTTCTCCAAAATTGGAGTAAATTGCAATTCAGAAAAAATTATTATTTTTTTAGTTTTTAAGCAGACACGGTGGTGCATTCGAGTTCAGTGCTGTATGAACGAAGAGCGCAAGACTACGATGGGAATATTCCTAAAAAAAAGGCGAGAGGAATTCACAGGAATCTTCGCCGTGCAATAACGATAACTCCTGCTTGGGTTTCCACAGCCCACCAGAACACACAACCTTACACGACCACGTACAAACTCTGTCTGCCGACTAGCTTCGTCCAATCTTCTGTTAATGACAACACTGAGTTCACGGCGACGTGAGGTCTCTTTAATTGATCTTCCTTTGGTAACGGCCCAGCAGTCAAGAGGCGTGCACGTGACAAGTCGGTGGACGTATCTAATCGATATTGCAGGTGTTTAAAGTATGACCTACGTGTGGCATGATGCTGGAATTCTTTGCGTGAAAACTATTGCTATTGTCATTGAGATTATTACCTTCGCCAAGGAGTTGATATTTTTGTCGAATTTTCTATTTGTCTTTTACCAAGATAACTCTATAATTTATGGACGAATCTTGACGAAATTTATAGGGATTGTTTGGCAGGTTATGGGGAGCAGCTGATAAATTTTGGGTTAAAATCGTGCGACTCCCTTCTTTTTTCTTAATACTATAACTCAAAAAGTTTCGGACAGATTTTCATCAAATTTACATAAGTGATTAAGTATATTACCAAAAGTGAATGACTAAGTTTTGTGATGATCTGTTGGTATGTTTGTGTATATGTCTCTGCGTTTAATTTTATATATGATAGCAAAAACCCAAAATGTTATGAACGGATCTTTATGAAATTTACCAGAGTTGTTAGAAACATAAATGACCAAATTTTGGTGGTGATCGGAGTGCTCGTTTATGTGTTTGACTAATTTTTATCAAATTATTTTTTAGCAACAAAACTCAAATAGTTTTCAACGAATCGTTATGAAACTTGCATTATATGTTGAATATGTTTAAAGACACAAGTGGATAAATTTTGGCTATGATCGGCCTGTCCCTTTGTGTGTTTGACTAATGTTTTTCAAAGTGTTTTTCAAAATATAACTCAACAGTTCCAGACGAATCTTAAAAAAAACTAGAGAGCACTCTGAGAGCGCATACCTCCGCCAAGCGAGGCAACGGCTACAAAGAATCTTAATTGGCTCAGAAACCATGATATTTTGGTATCAACACCAAAATCTAGTCATTTATTCCTTTTTATAGCATGAACATGCGGTTTTTGTAATTTTCGTGAAGATCCGTTCTTAACTTTTTGAGTTGGGCTGCTAACAAACATTATGGCAAGCAATTCAAATTCACAAACGGACCGACCTATTATCACCGAAATTTAATCATTTTGTCTTCCAGCATTCCTAACAAGTCCTGTAAATTTCATAAAAATCCATGCAGAACTTTTGGAGTTCTTGTACTAACAAGCATAAAACCAAACACAGCAACAAACATAAAAACGTACTAACAGATCATCACACAAATGTGGTTTTCTACTCTCCGTAATATAGCTACCTAAACAACTCATGTAAATTTCATGAAAATCCGTCCATAACTTTTTGAGTCATATCCCTTGAAAAAATAGGCAGACAAACAAAGAAATAGATGAACGGATTTTGACCAAAAGTTAATCATCTGTAACTGTTAACATTCCTAACATACAGTGTAAAATCGCAAAGATTCGTAATCTTTTTTAAAGGACAGACAAACATGACAAAAAACTAACTTCCTTGGCTGAGGTTATTATTGAAGCTGCTACTACTGTCAAAAGGACTGCGGTGAGGATAAAAAGGAAATCATAATTTCAGAACAAATTGGAATTTTTCGGTAACACTGCCTTGCTTGGTGCCTGGCGGTAGTATGCGCTCTCACAGTGCTGTAATTATTAATTCAATATTATGGCCATTGTCATTATTGTTATTATATTTTTGTTAATATCATATTCCTGGCTTGAGCCTCCCCATCCATAGTGTATACCCCCAACCCACCCCCACCCCAGCACCCAAACACATACACAAAATCAAAAGTTAAAAAAAAGTATTGCAAGCTTCTACCCCAGAAGAATGTTTTAGCCGCACAAGTAACTGTTTTATACACCTTTATTTGTTCTCAATAGACATAATTTCTATTTACAATTTATTCCTACCATTAGAACTGAGAACGTGTCCAGCTGAAAGCGAAATACACGCATACGGGACCCTCTATGCTTGAAATATTCATTAATGACTGAAATGAAATTATTAAGCTTGTAATCATTGACACTTGGCTACAGAGTCATCCATGCGTACACCATTCTAACCAGTGTTAAAGTAAATCATACTATTGAAAGTAAATCATTACATTTCAAGACTTGAAAGTGTTATCAAACATTAAAACATTTTACTTCTGCAACAACGTGGCAACGAGCGTATGTGAAACTATAAACTTGCTACAATTTGAACATCGAATGTATCGTCACAAGAACGTTCGAAAGGCTATTTTTTGTTTTTTCCTATAGGTCTACTATATTACAGATCATCATGGCCAAGAATTCTGGAAGGGTAAGACTAGTTCCAAATTATCTGGGACAATGGAACAACATGACAGCCCCACGTATAGGGAAGCGAAAGTGAGGCCGAATAGCCGACAGCATAGTGTGAGTCCGCTGCCCGGAGGCGTTGTCTGTTCCGAGTTTTTTGGAGCTTTTCAGACTGCTGTTGTGTGAGACTCTGCTGTGCTGCTTGCTTTAAATTTTTGAGAGCTCGCGAGACAAACACAGCAGAAAACTTTAGGCTACTGCTGGGTATATGCATGGGTAATAAAAGGCCAGATTTGCACAGCACCAAGTATATAGTCAAACGTTAACTCGAGTTTAGTGTTACTGTATCACGAGGTTCAACCTTATAAGTACGAGAATTATATTGGCTCCTGATATTCATCAGGTTGCCGCTTAAAACACAAATAGAGTTCATACCTTGCGTCAATGTTGCAATTTTCCCCTAAAATGTTGATGACAATACAAAAAAAACTGTTCACGTTACAATTCAGTTGAAAAGCTGATTTGTGTAAGGCGTTTTAACCCTTTCTTTCATACCTGAACCTGTTAGACTTCATATTAGCACCAGAACGTCATGACTGTCTTTTCCCTGGTGTGGACTCTAACTGCTGAAATCTCGATAATCAGCGGAATCAGCAACCTTGGAACCGACTGGGTGGGAATAGTGAAGTGGTTTTAGCGGTACCATGATTTCCAGTCAACTCAAAAATAATGTGATTGAATTTTGATAATTTGAGGGGTACCATGGTTTTTGTCATATCACTATTGTAAGCTTGGTAAATTTTGATAATTTGAGGTGTGCCATGATTTCAGCCAACATACTGGTCCTCTGCTGTGTTTGTAATTATATCATGGGCGCTATTCTTCCAAGTCCAAGTCTTCCAAGTAATGATTTCAGCAGCACTTTCTTTTCCTCGATTCATGAATGACCTGATGAAGTTACGTTGATTTCAGGGTTTTCCTGCACGATTTCCGCCGATTCAAGAAAATTTTTGTCAAGTTTAAATGGTTAAGGATAGCTTTCAGCACGAATATCTAGGTGGAGTTGCGATGATTTTAGTAAGGCTGATCCAAAATAATCTTCCTCCACTAGCTCCTCTGGCACTTCATTGGAAACTTGTTGAAATAGTCGTAGTTATTGTGGACAGGCGGATGTGTTCCCACGAAACACAGGGTGGTGCCATCACTCGGCTTTCCCGACCTAGGGATCTTCAACACGGATCAATGAAACGGCCTCAGAGGGGCAAAATTAGATGATATTTGCAAAGCTAAACCCCAGCGTTGGTCGCATTGAGACAACAATATAATGATATTTTGAAGCTGAGTCCCTGCAATGGCCCCATTGAGAGAACAAGAGACGATATTTAAAAAGTTGGATCCCAGTAATAGATGATACTTGGAAAGTTGGGTCCCTGCAATGGTCCTAGTGAGGGAACATACATGATATTTGGAAAATTGAATCCCAGAATTAGCTACATTTAGGGAAAAAGAAACTTCAGAAAGTTAGGTCCCTGCTGTGCCTAAATTGAGAGAACAATAGGAGATAATTGGAATTGAGAAAAAAATAGATTATATTTGTAAACATGGGTATATCCAGTGGCCAAATTTAGAGAAAAATAAAATACATTTGGAGGACATTAAGTAATTGAAATACGCTGGAGCTGTACTTACAGAATGCTCAGGACTGACCTGGCAACATATGATTTATGCCCGGAGGAAACAATAGGAAAATCCTTGTGGCAAAATAACACAGCCTGCCTTGTATGGATAGGGTGAAGGGTACGCTTAGTGGTACGCTGCTTATATTTATACCAGGCTGTGTTATTTTCCTCCACGGATTCTTTCTCCTCTTATACTATTATGACGAAAGTGAAGCATTTTTGGTAGTAAGATAGTCCTATTAA
Organism: Parhyale hawaiensis; assembly: GCA_001587735.2. Lineage (NCBI taxonomy): Eukaryota > Metazoa > Arthropoda > Malacostraca > Amphipoda > Hyalidae > Parhyale > Parhyale hawaiensis. The sequence goes on from LQNS02277100.1 coordinate 6,848,504, forward strand.
AGCTACTCATCATTCATTTAATAGCATCTAGGGATTTCTAAATTAAAAACAAAAAAAAAAAAACATGGCTTGGAAAGCGAATTTCGAAAGTGATATTGAAAATTGTATTTTCAGCTTCATTTATAAATTACCCCATTCGTTTCTGAATTCAAGCTGTACTGCTGAAGACAAGCTGTATTGCTTTGCTTGTTTTGTAAATTGGACTGCATTGTGCGTTCACTAAGAAAAACTTACCAAAACTAAAAAAGGAATGAATAACTAATATTTCCTTGTCTGCGGTGCAGACAATATTGCTATACTCATTCCATGCAATAAAAATAGACGGATAGAGAAGGGGATAAATTATATTGTCGTACATGTTTTGTAGCTGAGAATTACGCTGCACGTTCACCACGAAGTCACATCGTGGTGCTGCAGGGAGAAAAAACGTAGTAACAATTTGCCATGTCTGGAAATAAAAACTCCTTCAGTCGCGTGACTGACACGGTCTTTGTCCAAACAAAGGCACTTCAACTGCCCTGCAAGGAAAAATATGTCATAACTTTATGTTATTCGCGACGTGTGGTAATCGCAATTCAATTGGGCAGCAGCAACCCAGCGGCCGGGGCAGGATATTTGCATTTGGAAGTAGAAGGCGGAGTGCTTTTGGAGGGTTGACGTTGCCATAGGATACATGTATGAAAGCTACTTGGTAACGATATTGTGGAGGGGACCCAGAATGGCAAGCAGCCGACAATTGGTTACCTACCGTGACCCAAAATATTACTTATTAGACCGCCATTTGTCGACGAGAGTTGTAAGCTCAGCAAAAATGAAGCTTTGTGATAAGCAAAATTTTAATTTTCGGAGTTCGACGTATATGCAGTTTTCAATATATTGCAAGTCACGAGGCGTTAACTTGTTGCTTATTTCTATTGTCTTCTTGTTATCTTCATTTGAAGTGAATAATTCTGAACGGTTTGTTGCACAGGGTAGAAATCTTTGTTTCCAATATTTGGGTTGAGATCGCGATATTGAGTGTCGGGGGCCCCTGGCGAATCAGAGATAACCTTGAAATTTAGGTTACAAACTCTTCTACCAGGGAGGCCATCGTGGGTAGGATTCTGGATTTTTAATGACGAGCTCTATTTCACTCTCAACAGTACTGCAGACAAAGTGATTATATTATGTTGACCATCATCACTTCATTTCTATTTCCGTAAAAACTTCCCCAAAAGCCGCTTTGTGTGCAATACCATTCTCTCTGTTTAATTTAGGCATCCAGGCCGGAAAGAAGTATCCGTTATCTAGGCAAAATAGAGGAGATGATACTGAGTCGCCAAAGGTGCAGTGATCACCCTTGCATTTTTTAATCATTAGATAGACAAACTTGGCTAGAATAAAGCATCTTCCCTAACACGATCATGGCAGTGGGTCTATGAAAGGTAACGGTTAAGTTAAGTAGACCCCACCCTCCACTGGAAAACCCTCACGCACTGGTTCGTGCTGCCGATATATAGGCCAGCTGGTCCTGAAGGAGTAAGCACGGCTGCAGTCGGCGGACATTTTATGTCTTCATCCTCTCCAACTGCGAGGTAACCAGAGCAAAAAAAAAAAAAAAATTGCAGAACGCGCACCTGCTTCCTGTGCGCTGGTAGAAATTACGAGCCTTAGCGTGCTATTGCAGCACAAACACTGCACATTTTAAGCTACCCGAGCACACCAGGGCAGGCACTTCAGTACCTCCTAGTACTCTTCACTGCTTGGGACTGCGTACCTAAAAGTATTGAGACAATATTCGTTTTCAGTGCAGGCATGACAATAATAACTAAATGACAGTATACAGTGTCCGCTTGAAGAGTTGCTGGTGGTTACTATTTACTGTACCGCACGGTAAAGCTGGTGTTCCAACATCAGCACGCGTTCCCGTGCACAGACTAAAAATACCAGCACTGCATTGCGCACTGGTGTCCATACAATATAAGAAGTGCAGATTATGTGCCAGGACTCGCCAGGGCAGGTATGCTCTGTCAGTGCACGGGAATGCGAGCTTCATGTGTCACATTGATTTCTCAGAGCCAGACTGCAATGAATGCCAAATGCGTCGCCTAGATCGTGACTTATCCACTAATGTGTTGCCACACGTAGTGCTAAAAATAGCCCAATTTGGGGCAAACCGTGGCCAGAAATGTTGAGAAAGGAGAAAGAAAAATGCAAATCCGGCGCCAAGATCTTCGGGAAGTCACAGAAATTAGGCATATACGTTGCCGAAGATCTTTGAATCTTGCCATACTCCGCAGCAGGGTCTCGGCGTACTCCCTAGCTAGAAAACTTGTTCACTGTACTATCTACAATTATTATCAAACATGTGAGACCCTCATCTTAATCGCCATGGTGCACTCTAAAGATAAAAAAAATCGGTTGTTTCTCTTGATACATGATTCTTATTGAATTACAATGCTTGAACAGTTTTTTGGTGGAATCACAAGTAAAGCAAAATATTTTGTAATTGCTTGTTTTGTCATTTTGGTAGTACCTACTGGAATCAATACTTCATAAAGTCTCTGGTGTTTTCTTTCTTTACTATAGTTTTCATTCCACTCACACAAAGAAAAATAATACTAGTTTACCGTCTGCCGTGTGGTGGACGGCACCGGGGTCGATCGATTGCTTGAATAATCCACGAAGAGCTCAAGTTATTTTCGTTTCATTCATTCTTCTCCCAGCTACGCCGTTCTGATGACGACCACTTGCAGCTGTTAGTTTCACCGAAATTGAAGAACATTGAAGTTGTTAGCTTCGAATGTTCTGTAATTTGGTGAAACATGGGCAGTATGCGCGGCCCGTGTCAAGTATGCAACATAATGATTATAAGGGTAACATGGATACAGCATGGCATGGATACAGCATTATGTACCTTACCGAGCCATAGTCGGTGGCATGAATACAGCTTAATGGACTCAAACGAGCCATGTCGGTAACATGAATACAGCATTATATACTTGACGAGCTATGGTCGGTAAC
>LQNS02277100.1:6862688-6877966 GCA_001587735.2 Parhyale hawaiensis
GTGGCCCGTGCCGTCATTATAAATGACGGCAAAAAATTAACACTTCACCAAAACCCCCGCCGTCTCCTGTGCTTGTTACTCTTTAGAAGGCTTCTTAAATGTAAATTCAGCATTTTGTCTAAACGATCTATACTGTAATAAGAGAGCTGTCTGTCCGTTCATCCGTCTGTCAGAAGCCTCATTTTTTCCTGTATCTAATACCAAAGAAAAAGATTCCAAGGTACCCAACTTTTCTTTTTGCCAAAAGGGCAAGCAGACAGAATTCTATTTTCCCCTATCTAATACTGAAGAAAAAGATTCCAAGGGACCCAACTTTTTTTTCGCCGTTTGAATTCTGAATTTTCTCCTATCTTATTCCCATAGAGCGTAACAGGAAATATGTATAGTTCTAAATAAATAAATAAAAACACGACGTGAATTATTATATAGTACTGATTAGCCAACTTTAGGTGCCAGAAACCACTGGAAAAAGTTTTAATATATTGATATCATTATCATATTGTGTATATGTATAACACTGGCTGCAAAAAAAAATCCGCTTCTGCGAAGATAAGAAGTGCTACTAATGCACTATGGGACCTTACGGGCTGCATATTGGGCTCGGAACCAGAATTGAACCTTCGAAGTTGGACTCGTTCGAATTCGTGCAGGTGCCCGGGCTTCGACCCACTAATTTGAATTTCAGGCATTAGCCTCCGGTCGGTTACCCCTGAGACTTCTAGAAACCCAATCGTGCTCCGTTGCATGCAGTGCTCAGCAAGTAACGTGGTCATGTTGCTTCTAACATTTCCGGCACGTTTCAAAGCGGCAAATCCAAAACTTCTGCCGGAAGTTGAAGTTGCGAACAAGTCAAGATTCGAAGGCTTAATTTTGGGACCTACTCGAACTCGTCTTAATTTTGGATCGCCAGATGATTTTTTTTTTCTTAGAAACTAGTTACATTATCGAAGGACCAGCAACATAATAAACGTTACTCAATATCCCACCAGGTGTTCTGATGGATTAATAGAAATGAAGAGAGGAAACCGCAAGTGATTACATTGAAATAGTCAACTAATTCGATCTGTTTGCCATGATCGTGAAGACTGAAGTGCTAGCCACTCACGAATATGCTGGTGGTGTTGCTAATTTCAATGGGATAAACTGTCAGATCGTCAAGCTTTGAACGACATTTCGATGCACATACATAGCGGGGAAAACGTTCTCACAGTTGCAATGCCTTAGTGTAGAGTCATTTTATATTTCATAAAAGAGAAATTAAAGATATTGACTTTTTCGATGTTATTGCTCTTTTATCCGCCGATTTTTCATTTCCTATGCACAGTACTCGGGGGGACTGAGTGTTTTGGGTCGATCTTTTTATTTTTAAACGAAACTTTTATATTTTGTTTCTCCTGGCTACCACAGATACAAATTCTTTTCATACATTTGACATTGCAGATGGTCTCGGAACGATTTAAAGTAAAGTTTAAAGAAAACACAGGCTTCACGTACCGTAGCAGTGCATAGATAGATAACAGGGGAAGCTGGACGGCAAGCTACTTTCAATTGCTCTAACATGACAAAAAAAAATCATCCTAGACTCACCCTGCTCAATTTTCTCTTCAACTCGCAATTTTTTCCCCGCGTCGGGCAATTTTTGCATCTCGTCTGCATTGGGCTTTACAAATTTAGGCAATTCCTGCCATGTTAGTGACCCCTCTCGCAAATCACAGTGAAGTGGTTGGGTATCCAAGATTTCAGGCAGAGTTAGCAGCTGCTCAAGCCTGTCACAAGGAAAGATCTGGGCACACAAAAATGCTGTTAGGTGATGGTAGCCAATCGGTCGAGTCTTAGGGGAGGTATTCGCCGCCAAAAAATGATATGATATGGTTCGTGGCTTCTCTGACATAAAAAAAAAGGGGGTTTGACACATCCCATACTGTTGCGCAGTGGAGGAACTCTACCCATTACAATGAGATAGCAACTGCCGTTTTTAAAACTCTGTTATGTTTAATACACTCTCTGGCATACAACAGGGAGAGTTTTCAGGCAGCCCAGACTGTTGCGCAGTGGCGGATTCTGGCCAATTTCAAAGAGATAGCATTTGCTCAATTTACCAGGAACCTGTTGAATACTAGTAGAATCGTCATAGGCCTTGGTATCTGAAATGAAAACAGCAAGAAAATTATTCATAAACGTCTGGAAAAACGCAGTGCTATATGTATTTACAGCCCACGGGGTATATGTTTGGAAATAAAGGTTTCAGTGTTACTGTTCATCTGTCCTTCCTCACCCAAAACTGCCAAAGCTTGGGTTTTTCCCAAGGAACGACAGTTTTGTTAAAAATCCCTTTGGCAGCCCTGACAGCAGGTGGCTTTAATAGTTTGAGTCACTAGCAGTATGACCGCTGTCCTGTGAGGAGATGCGGTGCTGCAATTACTCTTCTGGACCTAGATAAAAGAGCTCGCGTGGGTAGTGAAGCGAAGTAATATACTATTCTCTAAGCTGCAGCCTGTCCATTGAGGTTGTTTGCAGGCTGGAAGGTCAAACGATAGTGGTTCTAGTTATTAAGAAATTAACTATCTGTGATACCGGAAATGAGCATTTGCGAGAACAATAGACTAAATTTTTGGAAAGCGTATAATATTACTGATGGTTATAATTGTCATTGGTCCCTGAAAAGAATACAATGAGGGACATGGGAGAAATCACTGTGCTATCATGGTCAAAATTATCTTGATAATGGACTTAAGCAGAAACGTAAATATTATAATTATTAGTGGACTCGTGCTTGAGAAAATTCACACAGTAATCGATATGTTTGCATAATATAGGCGGGTGCAGAGTCTTCTCTTCTCTGACTTGCTTCTTCTTTTTCTTCATTGATAATTTTTCGGGCTCTTATCCTTAGGTCCTCTCTTGTCTGACTTGCCATTTCCACATTTTCGCCCTCACGCTTATCAGCAGCTCTTTTTCCTTTCCCTAACTTTTCTGTTTCAAGTCTTTTTTGGCATTGTGCACCATAGACGCTTCATCTCTCTCCATTGGTAGCACGTCTTTGTTTTTGAAGCTAGTAGTTTCGCTCTTCTTTTACGTTCCCTATCCTCCAGTCTCCTTTTTCTCAACGTGCGTCTTCCATAGTGAGAGGCAAAAGTAAAATCTTCAGTAAAATACTGCAATAAACTTAAGTGCAACTCCAGTGAGCTTATATGCAATGTGAGTGCACCGTAGCCATGATACTATCTTTCAAGCTTAAATATCTACAGCTTCATTCAACTGTTGAAATTTTGGCCTGTGATGCAAAAACTGCTCCGTCAAAGAAATACGGTATAAGCTAGAAGAAATAATTGTTTAATGACCTTTAAAAATCATCGCTTCGTGAGTGCTTCGTTGATCAGCTACCGAATTAATATATCGTGACTTGAGAGAATGAAGGCATAAAATCAGACTCCAGAAGCTGTAAATTTATTGTTTCGATTCCGAGAAGGGTTTCAAGTAAGAAGTGCATTAATATAAAGGAATAAGGATCCATTTTCGCCATCATCTGCAACCTGGTCGTCGAACTCTATGAAAGTGCAACTTGATTACAAAATCTGCAACCTGGCCTATTTTTCGCTTATCTGTTCCATTAAGATGTGGACGCGAGATATATTATAAATACACGAAGCGTTTTATTATATAAGAATAGTTAAAACTGCAGGTCTGGACGTCCAGGGCTCTGTAACAAGCTCCAAGTGAAGTATAAGGATTGCATGTTGCTCAGAGTGTGGCTTCGAAGAATCACTTAAAACAATGCACGGTTAACTTCAACGCCTGCATATCAACACGGCCGAAGATGGATCCCGGCAATGGATGGGAAAAATTCTAAATTGGTTCAAAGGACGGCGCAGACGGCTTATTATGAGAATTACACGATGGAATTAACCCCATAATACTCATTATATGATAAGTATGAGTGTTGTCAAATGACTTATTATGTGTTACTTAAGGATTGAGACACCGCTTGCACCAATTCTTAACTTTGAATCTGGAAAATAAATTCGTATAGAGTCAGAGTAGAACTCACGATAACAAATTAGCTAACTCATTAGTAAATATGACCCGTAAATGACCTGACTACAAACTAGCCAGCATGTACAGCGCATGGCAGCGCATACTGTTACAAGATAGGGGCCAAGCAATTAATGAGCAGCAAGGCAGTGTAGTAGCTAATGGTAATATTGACCACTCTGCATTTGTTGCTAATCTAATTTTGATGATAAACTGCGCCTCATGCATATACCGTATACATCGTCCCCTATTATAATTGGTTTGTTTGTTTGTCTATTTATTTGAGAGGCAGGAATAGACTCACCGTTGATGTACCACCAGTAGGGAGCTACTCCCCCTCCCGAAACCGATGGCGGTTCGTGTCGGAGAGCCACCCAAGTCTTGTTGATGCCTGGGAACGAAAATCACAGTCTTTCAGTTGAGCCTTTTATAGGTATATTAGACCACGCTACTAAATATATCAGCAACTGGAAACTCGATAATCAATTTTTTCCGCTCCATTAATGAGTAAGCAATACTCCTGTGCCAAAAGTTGTTAACTTTCTATAGTAGCTCTGCAGATATACCATCGAGGTGAAAGGCAAAAGGAATAAAGTGAGCGTGACCGCCCTGTCTTTGGGAAAACCCACACGCACTGATTCGTGGAGCAGATGTAGGCTAATAGGCTCCGGAGGAGCATTCGGCTGCAGTCGACCACAGGCTGTCAATAGCTATGGAGCTAACGGTAAAGAAAAATTAAAATGATTTTCTTTGTATGAACTCCAAAATCTAATCGCTTGTGCCTTTTGATAGTAATAACAGTTTATACATTTTTTTTTTAAGATTCGTTTGTAGCTTTTTGAGTTATGTTGCTTACAAACATTATGACAAACATTAATCGAACACACAAACGAACTAACCGTGCTGCATCAAAATTGAATCATTTATTTCTTTTAACACTACTAACAACTCCTATAAATTTCATATAAATCCATTCATAATTTTTTGAGTTAGTGCTAACAAGCATAAATTAAAAACAGTCACAAACGATCGAACAAACAAACGGATCATTACAAAAAATTGGCCATTTACTCTTCGTGATATACCTAACATCGCATGTAAATTTAATAAAAATCCGTCCATAACTTTTTGAGTTATTGCATTGAGAAAAATCAGACAGACCAATAAACGGATAGACGGATCTTCATCAAAAGTTAATCATCTGTTCCTCCTAACATATCTAACAATCCCTGTATATTTCGTCAAAATCGGTCCATAACTTTCTTTAGTTATCTTGATGACAGACAGAATAACTGACAGACAGAAAGACAAACCAAACGAAAACCTAACCTCCTTGCGGAGGTAAATATGCAGTCATAACTTAATTACTTTGCACTTGTTAGCGTATCCGTGAACCTATTGTGTTCGTAATCAACGTTATTTAATTTCATTGATTACTAAAAAAAAAGTGATGTTGGCATACTTTCTGCTTGTCCTTGCTTTAGAATTTTCCTCTCTCCATCGCGGTAGCTTAATTTGGTACCAGCCATAGGCAGTCTATGCAAAAATTGTTTTTCGAAAAGCCAAGCATTAATTATTATTCTTAAACACAGACGGGTCGTGTCTGCCACGGCGTGCAAAACGAAATAATTATCTTGCAGATATTGACCACTTCTCTAAGACAATTTGGAGCCGCCTCGTCGCCAGGTAGAAGTTTAAATTGCGGTTTTAGCTTCTGAGGCGGCCCTAATTTTTGGTAGGGTTTCAAAGTTATTTATGGAATCATGTTTTTCAACTGTTCTATAATTCACCGTGCTGTCATTATCTACAAACCGGACAAGATGCCCTACCCTTAAACTTGATTGATCGGTTTCGCCAACATCTCCTGGTGTGCTTACACCGTACTTTCAATACCTAAGAACTTCTTCGGATGAGGACGAGATGACGTTATGCATGCAACCCATCTTCTGCAGAGGTGATGCTAGTGTTTTTAGTAAGGGTGCGTCCAGGCAATTTTTGAACATGACAGTTTCAGTATTATTGACGATTAAATGTTTTGACGAGATTTTTTGTTTAACAACCTCGTTCCCTTAACGGTGATGCTTTATGAATACTTTAGTGTAACTGCATCGTCACCAGTAACAGATCAGGACACGCACTTCACAAGTGAGACAAGTACGGCCTGAGTGTCTGGTAACAATCCACTCATTTACATGCCGCAGTAATTCGTTCTAAAATTTTCCTAACATGCAGTGTATGTCTGTCAAGCGCTCGAATTCATCACAATAGAATTGGGTGAATTTGAATGTGGCAAGTCCTTCATCGATCTTGCTGGCCAGGAATTTTAGCTGTGAACGATCTTCGTATCCATAGAAGTGAAGAGAGTTCTATCCTAGTTAGGTTAGGTTAAGTTAAATAAGGTTAGGAAAGGTTAGGTAAGGTTAGGTAAGGTTAGGTTAGGTAAGGTTCTGTTAGGTAAGGTTAGGTTAGGTTAGGTAGTACGATTTCTGTCCATAAGGTGACGAGAAAATGTAGTAAAGAAACCACCTGGTCTATTTCTTGTCTATGGTTACAGCTTTAGCCACGCAATCGTCATTTTCTCAAGACAGATGTAAAATTTTACATCTACGAGAAGGCAGTGAACCAAAACTATTGTTAGAACCAAGAACAGTGTTCTGAAGGCATCAAGGGTATATCTGCAGAAAGTATGATAGGTTGTGCATAATTACCGACAATTTTGGTGTACGCTAAGAACCAACAAAAATAATTATTACTTATTGATAAAGTTAAAAAGTTGTTGTTAATTGAGGTAATAAAACGCGTGGCATAAAAAATGTCAGTCACTAAACATAGGAGTTGTGTACTTCTTCCCGTATATAGTAATAAATACATCCAAAATCAGCTTACCGAACGTAGCCAGAACTTCTCGGTAGCTGTCCAGTTTCTCAGGTGTGTCGAGGATGGGCAGGTCTCCGCCAGTTTCATTGCACAATTTCCTGACTTCCGCTTGCTTGAGTTCCGAGTCGAAGGCCTGGTACGTGTACTTGCCAAACAGCCTGTATCCGTCAACTGTAATATGGCAATGAGAGGCAATAGCTTAAAAGGCGAGTTCGCACTGCACGCATTCCCGTGCAAGGCGGGCAATGCCAGCACTGGCGTCTTCTTGTGCCACAATAATTGCAAATATATAACGTGTTGCATGAGCTCGCCAAGGCAGCGTTCTAACATTGCTGCTCAATGCCATTCGTGTCTGCAGGTGTAGCGACTCACATAGATAAATAAGAGTAACACGCACCGGTGGTTATAAACACTGACCCGGATTAGTGATCCAACTTGAAACCGATGAAACAAACAACTTGTGAGCTTGTAAGCGTATTTTGTGAACCCATTGTGTTCTTAATAAAAGTAATTTATTTATTTATTGCCTATATTTATTCCTTTAACACATCCCTGTACATTGATGAAAAGATTGGTTAAAATGTTAGCCGTCAAGTCGGCTGGATGTTAACATGTGTTATTTTTAAGGGAAAGAACGTGCAGAATCGTCAAGATATATTATGAATTTATGAGACTTTCGACTCTTTCGTGGTAGCCCAGGCCGCCACGGACAGGTAGCACAACCTAATGCAGCATTTTGCAACACCGGGAAACCCGAAACGCTGCTAAAGAAAATCCGACAAAAAGCCGTTAACAGCTGACTTAAAAGCCTGCAGGCCAACGCGACTGAAAGCCGATGCTGGCAATGAATTCATGGCATACCCCAACAGACGAGGGCACGAAGCACCGATTGAACAGACGAGTTCAAAAGTCAACAGAAGTCGGCTTACACTCCTTCGTATTCGAGACCGTTAGGTGCCTGATTCATCAGTTCATTCGGAATTTCCTATCCTTGTCCATTTCGGTTTGAAATTCACTGCTGGCATCATGCAGTTTTCGGTGCTGTCGGCCAGCAGGCGTTTACGTCAGCAGTTAATGACTTTCTGATAGATTTTCCTTGGCAGCGTTTCGGACTTCCGCGGTGTTGCATAATGCTGCGTTCGGGTTTCACTATCTGTTCGTGCTTGCAGGAGAGTAAAATTTTAATGGTAATAATATAAATCAACACTCGAATAAAGTAAACGGTAAGTAACTGTAACATTTATACATACTAATTAATAATGTTGCCTTACATGCTTTGTACGTGGACGTGCACTGTGCATTCACTACGTAGGCATGGCGGGGAACGGGATCCACGGCGTAGTAGCAGTTCACGTCTCCTTGAGACACTTCCTCCACCGAGTAGCTGATGCAATTATTTACGAAGCAGAGGTACTTGCACTGACCTGTAGTACAGAAGTGCCTATCAGTAGTCTGTTGAAACTATCCTTCTGTGATAGAAGTTTTAGTGGAAAAAGAACATCGTATTTCTTTGCTAAGGTCGGTTTTTATTTATTTTTTGTACCGTCTGATAGCTAAAATGATTTCTGGGTTCGTCTTGAGTAGTAACTGGCAGAAGCTGAGGGTGTCGTAGTTTGCTCAGGTCCCTCTAGACGCATTTTTGTCTAGAGGACTTTGGCTTTTCCCTAGAGTGCCTTGGTTGCTTCAGGTTGGTAGCTACTCTGCGACACATTTCGATCATTTGCAGAATCATTTTTGCGTAAGAGTGGCGGAGAATAATTGGAGATCAATTGTTACTTCTGGAGGAAGGTTGAACAACGGTGATGGCTAAAACATAATGTGCCACGTGGATATGACTGCTTCGACTTATTTATTCTTGGCAGTTTGGCAATGCTAGGGAAGGCGGTGACTGGCTTTTGGGCTTCGCTGGTCTGGCCTGCTGCAACTTCTGTGGTGGAGTACTTGCGTTGATTTTAATAATCCTGTCTTGCAAGATCTCATTATCTGACTATTAGTGAGGAGTGATTCCATCATCTATAGGCATTGGCAATTACTGTTGAGGGGAAAATTGTCCCTGCCACCAGCATTTCTCTCGCTAAAGTAGTGTAGTGAGCGCACTGTTCTTTTGTCCTCGGAATCCGAGGTGCGCTGTGAGAGGCCTTGATCAAAATACTTTGGTCATGCCGAGGCACCAGCAGCTATGAAACTCGCAGTCTTCAAAGATAGAAAGACAGACAGACGACTGGACAGACGAATCATCGCCAAAATTTAAATATCTGTTCCACGGGTCATTCTTAATAGTTCCTCTAAAATTTGAAGAAGATCCTTTCATAGCTTTTAAAGGTATTTTGCTAGCAGACAAAGAACCAGACAGAATAACGCAGGTAAAATATAAACTCCTTGGCAGGATAACAATTGGGAGATTATATGAAATACTCACGAAGTACATTGAGATATCACATGGTACAAAGACGCGAGTAAAATTGAACTAAAAAGAAACTAGAGAGCACTCTGAGAGCGCATGCCTCAGCCAAGCAAGGCAACGGTAACGAAAAATGTAAATTGTTTCTGAAACGATGATTTTCTTTCTATCGACACAAAAATCAAATCATTAGTACCTTTTGATACTATGAACAATTTCTATAGTTTGTTTGAAGATCTGTTCATAGCTTTTTGAGTTATGCTGCTAACAATGATTATGACAAAGAAAAGTCAAACACACAATCGGATTAACCGATCATCACCAAAATTTAACCTTTCATGTCTTTTAGCATTACTAATTAGTCCTGTAAATTTAATAAATATCCATTCATAACTTTTTGAGTTATTGTGCCAACAAGCATAAAATTAAACCCAGCGATAAACACACGAACGAACTATAAATCATCATAGAAATTTGTTCCTTTACTTTTCTTAATATACCTAACAACTCATGTAAATTTCATTAAAATCCGTCCATAAGTTTTTGAGATATGGTATTAAAAAATGAGGCAGACAAACAAACAAACAAACGGATGGACGGATTTTCACCAAAAGTTAATCATCTGTTACTATTAACATACCTAACGATTCCTGAATTTTTCGTAAACATCCGTTCATAACTTTTTGAATAATCTTGGTGACAGACAAAGAGACTGACAAGCAAGATGAAAAGATAACCTCCTTGGAGCAGGTATTTATGTCTAGCATTATAACTATCACCCGCGAACGAAGTAAGAGCGGTGATATTGTTTTCGTTGAAGATAAAAGTATACATATTTGTAATTATATATATATATAGTTGTCTATCCACCCCAAAAGTGGTCGAAGGAGTTGAGCAATGTTTATAATTTATTGGGTGAAGCAGATGGGCTTGATCGATTTTGGGAGTTTTGCACTATAATTAGGTTAAAGTCCAGGCTCTAGGGGGCGTCTGAGTACATTTCTCTTTCACGGCTCTACCATGTATTTTCGTATTCCATATGATGAGGGCATTAAAAAAGTCAGGTAGATCTTTCGCCACTGGTACATTTAGAGTGGGGGCATGGATAGGCACAAAAATATCAATTGTAAACTGATTGTCTTGAAACTCACTCAGGATATGTATTTTTGAAAAAGAAAAAGAAACACATTTTGTTCCGACAACTTTTTTCGATTTAGTCCTTAGTTTTTGAGATAATGGGGTTTGTATATAAATACATATGTATATTATGAAAATACTATTTTTTTATCACAGCTCAAATCCCTTAATTGTTTTTTCCCTATATTTTAGTTAGCTATCGCGACGAAATAGAAAATGGAGAATCCAGCTGTGATAAAAAAAAAATATGAGTGCAAAAATAGATAATCCAGCTCTATAGTTTTGTTAGGAATGTTTCAAGGATTCCAAAACTGTGATTGTTTTTATTCTAGCATGAAAACTCATCGAGTTCTATTCGTTTGAAATTTCAAAAATATACATTTATCTATAAACCCCATTACCTCAAAAACAAAGGTGTAAATCGAAAAAGTTGTCCGAACAAAAATTGTGTTTCTTTTTCAAAAATACATATTCTGAGCACGTTTCCGAACAATCAGTCTACAATTGATAATTTTGTGCCCTGTGGCAGCGTAAGTTGACCGAATACAAGGTATTGTGCTTGCCACTCCCTGGTGCACAGCTATAAATACGAGCGACGCGAGGGAACGCTAGCTCATTTCCCGTGTAGACCCTTGACATCGCGGTCTATACTCTGATTACGTATCCAGCCATTCTAACGATACGCCTCATCGCCTGTATTCAGTATTCTAATGCAGAGAACTTCCAGTGTCACTGATGGTCTTCTTACCCCTACTGCATAGAACCTAGTCGTCTGACGATTGAGTCCCATATCCGTCGTAGCAGAGAGTTTCTCAGGGTACCAGTACCACCGAACGCTGCAGGTACGCGTTCACAGCCCCCCATGCCCCCCCCCCTCCAAAATGTACCAGTTGCGAAAGTTCTACCCGACTTTTGTTTAATGTCCTCATCATTCTTCATATGGAATAGGAAAATACATGGTAGAACCGTGAAAGAGAAATGTACACAGACAGCCCCCCCTAGAGCCTGGACTATGAAATAAGACATTCTATGATATTTTTCATGAGTTACGTTTTTGCCGCTAACTCTTAATTTTCGAGATATTTGACTTTGAAGTTCCCATTGTTTTCTTATGGGGGAAAATACCTGCAGCTTGGCGATCCCAGAGTAACCTAAATTGACCTATCCTAACCCAAAAACCTTCTAGAAACAGGTTCCCCCTTACACTATGCAAGGGTGGTTATTTTCTCCCATAGGAAAATAATAGGAACTTCAAAGTCAAATTTCTCGAATACTAAAAATTGCGGCAGAAACGTTACTCATAAACGTCTTAGAATGGCTCATTTCACCCGAATATAACGTTAAAAATATCAAAATCGATCAACTACAACTGCTTCACATTGTCCATTTTTTATAGGGAGTTTGGTGGGTTGACCCAGATGTGACTTATGCCAAACAACTAGGCCTAGCTGGCCATCAAAAATGACGGCGTTGAATTTGCCTCCACCGCTGGTGATGGTCTTACGCCACTAGGCATTCTAGCTGCATACTACAATTAACTGCGAACCATTGATTGGCCATTTTCTGGTAGTAGTATGCCATCGGCTCTACATGTTGGATGGCCTGCAGCCAAAGCCATTGCGGATCACCTTTAATTAAGAATTGTCAGCTGTTTGATTGCTTTGGAGACTGAGTGCGTGTTTTTTTAATTACTGATGTTCATGTGGTTAATATGTTTCGCAAAATCAAACTTTTCCTGCTGCGTTTTGAACAGTAACTAAACACAATCAACGTATCTGCTCTGCCGTGCAATTAATAACCACAAATATACTTACATTTCGTTTTGATGACGGGGGCGCCATGATGCAGGTATTCTGCCGGCAGACACTCGCCAGGAATTCCGTATGTGGTAGTTTGATTCCACACTATTATCGTAAGATTCGAAGCGACCAAAACTTTGGAAACGAATCGCATTTTGCACAAACCTTGAAAACTTCAGGAGAGTTGCTTCGCGTAAAATCACTGCTACACAAAGACGGATATCAGAGAATAAAAAACTAATTAACGAAAACGCTCTAGTTCATTCCCTAGAACTATTCCATACTGCCCCAGCAACAATTGTTTTCGATATCTATTTCTTCGGGGCCAAGAATTCATTGAAGATTAAGGCAGTATTTTGAAGCTACAAAGATTGCGTCATTAACGGCAAATTCGCAATTTAGTAAATGAATTCACATTTGAATTGTAGTGTGTGGACAACCTGAGAGTATGTGTTAGGTTAGCGTAGGTAAGTTAAATCATCACAAGTGAGCGCAGCGACGAGCTGTGATGATGTTTTCGTTGAGGAGTTAAGTGTATTTGTTTGTCCACCCAAGAAGAGGTAGAGGGAGTTGAGCAATGTTCATAATTTTTGCAGTGAGTCCAGTGGGCTGACCTAGGTTTTAATGCCAAAACTCTAGAGTAAGCTGGTCATAAGAAATAACAGCGTAGAAATTCCCCCCCCCCGCGGGTGATGGTCTTATGCCACAAGGCGTTCGAGACAAAAATATTTTAGGCCAGGTTCCATTCAGCGGTAATAGGTACGTAACCTAATTTATGGATTGATATAAAACTAGATTCTACCACAGCTTTAGTGGCTGATGGGCCCCATGATATTATAGCAGCGATATACCTTCTTCTGTGTTTCAACGCAGCTTTATGTTGATATGAAAACTGAATCGCCTTGGAATGACTTACGGTCAGAGGAGTACAGTAAGTAGAGGTACACTTTTAGATGTGCAGAATTAAGATATAAGTTTTAATTTATTTATGCGGATGAAGTTCATAATAAAAAATATAAAAACAAGGTATGAATTCCATAATGTGACAATTAAGGTAACCACCTAAACATATAGGATGAAATTAACTAAAGTAAGCCCCCCAATTCTTAGGTATCATTATTTTTCCTAATTTTAATAGTTGTGTTTTAATCTTTTAAACTACAATTCAGTCCTTTTCGAATCACTGCAGTAGTTTTACACTGTATTTCCATTTCCACATCCAAACTTTCCAAGTATTACATCTGACTTTAGTTCCTTTCATCGCATGTTTTGTATGAAAGTCCTTTTCTGGTAAAATTATACTTCACTTATTGTAATTATGCATAGCTATAATACACAACGAGAGAGTAACTTGGGGTGCTCATGCTTTTTTACACAATAAAATTAGTGTTGCACAATTTACACGTCATCGGTGACAATGTAGTTTTTTAGCTACTGCAGTTAACTTATGCGTCAAAAAGTTTGCACAATTAATGATACATACTTCGTTTGCTCGCCCGTACACAAATAAGTTGATGAAAAGCAGTGGTAACCATTACTCAGGCGACAAATCTTTCAGCGTTCACTCCTGCGTTTCTTGAACCTCGTATTCATAAATGGTTCAAATGATACTCGTTGCAGCGGCAGTATAGTTACTTCAATTTTAACGATCCAAATGTTAATCAATGTTTTAGTTACCGAAAGGTACATTATGTTTTAAATGTAAACGATTCATCTAATTAATTAATTTGGTCATCATCCGGGTCCACCTCATGTCAGCAGGCATTTCACTCGTAATAAATAACACAAGACTTACGTTGTATATTAAAGAAAGTGGTTCATGTTTTTTGGTTTCAAAAACAAAATTTGAAAAGTAAAGTGGCTACGAATAATCTATGTGCAAACCATACTTGCTTTGCAGGTCTGCACTAAACTAGAACACCGTCTCACCACTTCACTTTGCACATCGGTGCCGGAGGACCAGAATGTCTCACACGACACCTTGTAGTAAAGAGCACCCTAGTTCTCCATAAGAAAAGCTGACCAAGTAAGAAAAAAATAATAATGATAATATATAAATAAAAAATAATAGTAATAAAAATAATAAATTCGTTTCTCACTCAATAATGCAAACTGCAAATTAACTAACAGGCATCAGGCTCCCCCCGTCTTCTGCAAGTTTTCCTCTCAACTGAATCGCAATATTCTGGCGTGCGAATGAGAGTATCAATATGTAGATCCCCTCCGTACGTCCGATCCCGCCCTACGCAATTATACCGCCGTTCTATGAGCCATCTTATGTTCGAGTCTGCTTAGCAAAGATTGAGCTCTAGAATTAGAGCGTAATTTTACACTCGATTTTTTTTTTGCAATGACTTTTAGCTTAGGGTTTGCTTCCTTCGAATACAGAGGCAACAAACCATCTCTCTTTAATCTCTACCGTTAAACAGACAGTGGTTAGTTTAGCGGTGAAATACCGTTTATACGAGTGGAGCTTCCGAGCCAGTGCAGAACTCAGCGGAGGACATTGTAATTCAGTTTAAACGAAGACACTAAAAAAATATTAGAAAACCTAGAGACAAAATTCTTTACAAAAGCAAATATAGTAATAGATTCTATATATTTATAACGCATTTTTATTCTATAGTGTGATTTATTGCAAGGAACTTGTCCAAGTTCCACGAACAAAGACGCACATCCACACGCTCTAAGATACCGACTCTATCTACTGAACCTGCGCCTAGCGTCTCCTCGGTAGACGATTGCAGATTACAGAAATGTATTTTTTTTCTTTAATCATTCTCTGCCAATACCGTACGTAGCTCACAGACAGTGATGCACTAGCCTCAATTGCTACAAGTAGCCAGAAATATTAGGAAATAGATCACAAAAATAGAAATGGATGCGAGACAAAATACCAAATTTCATAGGAAATGTAGCATGTTTACCTTGAGCTACTGCCGAGCGAAGATGATATGTGTGGAGGTCACCCCTATCAGGCGGTCGTTTGACCAGTGAGGCAAGTCGATTTATAAAATGAGAAGTGAAGTGTC
>LQNS02277100.1:6878901-6895351 GCA_001587735.2 Parhyale hawaiensis
CACATTGTATATAAGCTGCTATTTTGTTTAAGTTTGTTGAAGTGTTTTACTCAAGATGTTACTTCTGCCTGTCTACATAGAAGACCTAAGGATGACAGCACGACAAAGGATCAATGAAGAAAAGAAGAAATTAAGAAGCAAATAAGAGAAGAGGACATTCCGCACCGGCCTAGAGGCATTAGGAAAACGTATAGGTTATTGCGTGAATTCTTCACGCACGGGTCCACTAGTCCTGCAGAAAGCGTCATCCCTTGACATTCGGGAAAGTACCATAGAGAATATAAACCAGTCGAATGTTCATCAAAGATATGCTTACAACCAATTTTGTAATGTCTATAAGTACTTGAGAAAGATAATTATTATCGAGGCGATTTCACAATCCAAAAATGGATTGGTTGAGCGATGTTTAGCTCTACGCTCTAGCGCGGGGTCGCATCCCGCAACCTAAGGCTCAGAGCACTTTGCGAAAGATGTGCGTTGTTCTAAGCAGAGCGCTTTTCTGGAGGGTTCCTGGGTGGAGATGGCCGCACTTTAGCTCTCGCAGGGCAATCTTGAGATTCTTGGACATTGCCCCCAGAGCTCCGATGACCACTGGAACGACGTCCACCTTCATCTGCCACAGTCTCTGGAGTTCGATGGCAAGGTCACGGTACTTTTCCTTCTTCTCCGCTTCCTTGTCCACGATTCTCGAGTCGAAGGGGATTGAAATGTCGATCAGTTTGGCCGACTTCTCCTGTTTGTCTTTTACGACGATGTCCGGTCAGTTGGCGTGAAGTACTCTATCAGTTTCTATCCTCTTCTCCCAGTAGATCTGCACGGCTTCGTTTTCAACCACGGACGCGGGTTCGTGCCTGTACCACCCCTCACTGACCGAGAAGTTATGGATCCGCTGTTATCGTGTCTGCGCTTGTACTCCTTTTGTGACACCACCCCGGTTTAGCTCATCACGTGGTTGATGGTTTCATCCGAGCTCCTGCAAATTCTAAGGTACTAGGGACGTTTCTCTTGCCGATCTTGTTTTGGATGTACCTGGTTCTGAGGGCTTGCTCTTGAGCTGCCAGGATGGTGCCTTTTGTTTCCCGTTTCAGCTCACCCCTCAGAAGCCAAAACTTGCATCTATTCCAATAATAAAATGTTTTTCATCGTTGTCCTAGTCTTAACTTTTATTATCAAGATCCGCTTTCCCGCGGAAAAATCCATCGCAAAAGAAATCCATATATATATTTAATATTAGTTCAGAGAACTAGCTTTTCGCTCTCAAAACTGGAAGTTAAAGTTTGGCTTATTAGTTTTTTGCATAATTATCGGTATTATTTATTTTCTTAATGTAGTTATAATATTTCAAAGTTCACTACACTTATATGAACTGGATAATATCAGTGACGAACAACGGGTATAATTTTCATTGAAAGTCTTTTCTGGAACTCCTTTTTTTCTGCGACGATTTTGAGAACTTTTACAGCGCCAAGCGAAGCGACGGTAACGAAAACTTGAAATTTTCTCTGAAACCGCGATTTTCTTCCTATCAACTCCAAAATCCAATCATTAATGCTTTTTAATAGTAATAACAGTTTATTCAATTTTCTTGAAGATCCGTTCATAACTTTTTGAATTATGTTGACAACAAACATAATGACAAACATGAGTCAAACATACACATGAACCAACCGATCTGCACCAAAATTTAATTATTTATGTCCTACAACATTACTAACAACTCCTATAAATTTCATAAAAATCAATTCCTAATTTTTAGTTCTTGTGTTAAGAAGTGTTAAATTAAAAACAGTGTGACAAACGAAACAACGGATCATTAGAAATACTTGGTTATTTACTCTTCGTGATATACCTAACTACCTAACAACGCATGCGAATTTCATAGAAGCCCGTCCACAACTTTTTAAGTTAAACACTGTACATCAGCATTTATTTTGCAGTTCAATTTTAAAATTCTTTCCACCTTCCTAAAACTTGCAAGATAGTCACATGTCAATTTTCTTAGCACAATGCGGGAATAAAACTTTGTAACCGCATAAAACACTCTGTTAAAATTCATCACAACGTTTCGGCCAGGACATGTTGGCCATCATCAGGTTCTCGAAATTAAAAGTTTGAAATTTGTCAGCTGCAAAAATAAATGAAAATCAATTATACATACGTGTCATAATTAATAAGCTAATTATCTTTCCTATTTAAAACGCACATACAGGTCCTACAGTACATGTGCACACCACGAAAGCAAGAAACAGAATGACAGTTGCCCGCCACTGCCACCTCCTTTTATACTTCACTCTTCGAGAATGTTCTCGTTCAGTACAGTTTTACTACATTGTAACCTTGATCATACTTTATGTTAATGTATGGATTTTCTTGGTTTATTATGATGGCTTCGGCAATTTTCAAGTCTATGATGTTATGGCTGCTGAATACTATTGAAAAACAGTTAATTAAGGTCTCTGCTGGGGGAACATTCATATGGTGATCATAAGAATAATGAGACTTAATATTGCTCGGGCTATACCTATGCTGTTTTTCGTCTTGCAAGTTTTAGAAAGGTGGAAAAAAATTTAAAATTAAACTTTTTGAGTTATGGCATTGAGAAAAATTAGGCGGACAAACAAACATACGGATGAACGGATCTTTACCAAACGTTTATCATCTGTTTCTCCTACCATACCTAACAATCTCTGTAAATTTCGTCAAAATCCGACTATAACTTTTTGAGTTATCTTGGTGACAGACAGACGGACAGAATAATAGACTAACAGACAAACAGGAAGAAAACATAACCTTCTTGGTGGAGGTAATAATTCGGCATACCTCAGGTTTTATATTTTGTTGGTATAGAGCCTATGTTGAAGAATAAATCCCTGACAAATATCGATGAGATTCTACACTGTACTCAAAACTCAGGGAACATTCACCCGAATTCTTTATTGGCTTCGCCAAATATAGCTTTCACAGCCTCATCTTACAATCGACTCTCAGAATTTCCGCTAAGTCTTAAATAGTCGCAGAGTAAGGAGGGTCCACCACTAATAAATAATTGTAAATAATTCCTGGAGATTACACGGAATGGGATTGTTTTGGAGGTGTAGGGTAACGGTCTATCATAAGTAGGATTTGATGATGTGGATGCTTGGGCGAGAGTGAGGGGCGTACCTTTGATTGTCTGCCGACGAAAGTGTGACGTCGACTCTATGCTTAGATTGTTTTTTTTGTTCTCCCGTTGTACGTCGCCATGATCGGAACAACCGGGATCTGTGTTCGGCCGTATCGGGCTATCTCATTTAAATTAAGCAGAAATTTTTCTTCGCTTTTCTTTATGGTAGCGATTTGGGGGATGGGGGGTCATGGGGAAGGGGGAGTTAACCCTGCGCTGCTTGGAGATTGCGTGTTCTTTGATGCCCGAGTGCCACGGCCAGAACAGCTAATATGGTCAATAGGTTCTACTGTTATAATAAATAATAATTTATAATATCGCATAGAGCAGATATACCTAAAGAGGCTTTCAGTTTTGGATTAATTCCAGAATTTGAAGATCTGGTAGTGTGAAAAGCAGAAGGAACAGTCATTCGTAAGAGTCAAGTTTAGGATCCCTCACCTTACTTCCCCTCGCCTTTCGGTGCTGGAGTGCTCCACGCAGAGTTAATCCGTTGCATTATGTCCGAGACTCGATCCCGGGTCTTTTATTGTTCGATGCAGAAAGCAATCACTCTACCACCAAGAGGGCAATCAATACACCCAATCGAAAATTGTAAGGCATTTATCAGATATTATCCAATACGACTCACTGTATACTCTAACAATATCATAAATACTCATGGTATCCCGATAAGGTAAAAGCTAACGCAATAATAGCCTCGGCACAGTCTGAAAGTAACCTTAGAAAATTTTCTAGTTGAAGACAGCAAAATGTATGAACTACAGAAAGTCTGCTGCACTGAGCTCAAAAGCTATTTTCTACCGTACATAGCATAAAGAACAATTTCTTTTGTACAAATACCCTACACCATACCACCATACAGATCCCATGGGACACGGAGAACCAATTTCTTAGTCCTAATTATTCCAACAAAAATAGATGTGTAAATATATAGATGGCGAGGTAGTATAGCGTGATTAAGCTGATGCTAAGTCAGTTTTCTAGACAGCATTAGCTGCTAACACGACATCGTGGGCCATTTAACCTTAGGCGGTACCCAACGAGAAATTGTTATTTTTGCATAAATTATATCCGATTATCTACGGAAATGTCGTGAAACTTGTGATTTCAAAAAATACCAGAAATTTCTAATATTCAATGCAAGTAATAATTGATGTTTGGTGACGTAAGGTGCGTTAAGTCATCCTAAGATCAGTTATGTTCGGAAAGCCAAAGTTTTCTTATAATAGGTGAAAAAATAATTACATGGAATCACTGGTTTCGGAATCTTAATTGCGACGCTAATATTCTTAAAATAAGAATTGAATATTATTATATAATAAGTATTCCTTAATGCAAGTAATAAAGTGGATATACGAGTGCAAATAATATGAACACTAATTTTGCTAAGAGGACTAGACAACTCATGTGTAAGGTTTCCAATTACAATGAAAATAAAACTAGAACTCTGAGAGTTATAAATTAATGTGAAATGAGGGAACATGGGCCATGGACATTCAACAGGTGGGCTGCTATAGAGTGACACACCTGACTATAGTCAGACAGCCCTGATTTAGATAGTACAATGTACGTACGTCATTTCAAGACTCGTCTGTTTCACCAGCTAGTAACGCAGCTCGTTGGAGCTGCATCAAGAAGTCTGGGAAATTACAGGGACCGAAGAGACTTATTCGCCAAGCTGGGATGCTGATCATTCTTCTGTATGGCATTATTTCAGTGTGATAGATTGCATTAGTTTCGAAGCTGGAATGCTGATCATTCATCTAAATGACATTATTTCAGTGAGATCGATTGCATGGAGAACAAAAGAAAGTGGTGAGGACTAGGTATATCTGGAAGAGTTGGGTGGAATTAAAACAATTTATTAGACTGATACGTAATGAATACCTGCTCACTGTTATTTCTCAAAAGAAAAGGCAAGGTGATACGTTGAAAAGAGCTAATTCTTACAAGTCTTAAGAATATTTTGCTGATGAGAGAACGCGGACGCGGTATACTATTATTAAATTCAGGAATTTTATAAAAATTATAAAATTTGTAATATCTTACTAACACACTAAAACTAGTCTAGAAGTCATCAATGTTATAATCGGTGTAAGTTACCGTTTCCCGATAGAATAACATGCAGACGCAATAAAGGAAACGAATAAATTAGAACGACTAATGGCATATGACCATCACATGCGAAATGCGAAATGGGAGGGGTGGGTTAGGTCCTAAAAGTGCTAATTCGGTAGTTTTGACATTTTTTACATGTAGGCAAACCCACCTGCCTGCAAGAGATTGTAATAACGGCTCAATTCCTCATGGTAGTTTTTGGGTAGAAGCACGTAGTACAAACATACTAGGTTAAAAACCAAATTTTTGCCGGTCTTTACATTCCAAGATGTCAAAATGCCAGAAAGAATTAGTTTACAAACAAATATATAGACGTATACAGAACAAAAACATTATCACCTCTCTGTCTCTCTCTCTATACGTTTGCGGGTGATAATCAGACAGATCTGGATTTTTCCTAATCATATCAATTCATGTTGGCATTACATGAATGGATTGCAGAATTTCTATCATTAAATGTATAGAGAATTAAACAGATCTGCAAAAATATGATGTAGTGTAGTGCGTATAGGTGCAACGCACCTTAATAAAATACTCCGAATTGTCAGTGTGACGTCAAAAACGGTTGAGATTGCATCATCGTCCTCCCAATATATATGATGACGAAAATGATGCTGATCGTGATAATGATGAAATTTGGCCAAAATGTTACAGATTCACACAACTAATTGAAATCCGGCTAACAATCGCATTTGCGGGTGAATTGCTCCGGATAACGACAGATCGTGGGTTCTCTCTTCGTTCTCTACTGCCTGTATAAATCAATCACCCATACCAGTCTTCCCCGAAGAGGTTCATATGCCAACAATTTTAGTTCATTTCATGCTTTATATTACGATGAAAATTGCAGAATGAGTGAAAATTTGAAAAGTAAATTATTGCTGTTATCTTATTTTCTTCTTTGAGAGGGTTTAACCAAGTCTAGACTGCATCATATTATCATATCAGCATCTCTATTGTGGGAGAGAAAGAGGAGATGCGTAGCCGAGTCAATATCTTAGGCTGATTTTTGTTGATATAATTATCATTAATTCAATTTAAGAATTCTCTCCATCATCCAAAAACTTGTAAGACAGTCACTCATCAGAGTTTTCACCAGAATGCGGGAATGAAATTTTGTTACCGCATGAAGCACTACATTAAATTCATTACGACGTTTCGGCCTGCACGCTTGGGCCCTCAACAGTTTTTTTTTAATTCAAATTCTTTGTCTCCAAAAACTAAAACGAAAAATAACTAGGTATGTCACAATGAAGCTAAATTTAAAAACCGCACTATTTCACATTCAAGCAAAATTCAAAATTATGGTCATTGATAAAACTTCACGCTTGGGCCAGTATGGGCAGCTAGCGCAACCCAAATGAAGCATTATGCAACACCGGGAAGTACGAAACACCGTCAAGACATATTCAATTTGAGCGATTAACAGCTGTTTTAAACGCCTGCATGCCTACACAATCTAAAGAAGATGCAGGCAATGAATTGCACTCCTAAACAGAATAGTGCAGGAAAAAAACCGACTGAACTGACGAGTTCGACGCCCAGCAGTTTACAAAATGAAAGAGTGAGCATCAACCACAACTCGTGTAATTTTCCTAAAGACTGTCAGGGCAGGGATAGAAAAATACAACCAATACCTCTTATTGTTGTGCACCTTTAAGACGTACAGTGACCGACTACCTCTCTCCTATGAAACGGATTACCAGAATCACTCTCAACACAGAGCCTGCTGTCTGAAGTAACAACACGGTCCTGGAGACTCAAGTGACTGTCAGCAGCCGAAGCTCAAACCGGTGAGCGCTACTCCAACACAAGCAGAAACTATGCATCAAAACATTTACGGACTACATCTTTGTCTCCAAATACGGAATTTACTTTACTCAAGACCCCAATCTTACTGGAAGCACGTGAAACGAGTCAGTCACCTAATATGCGGCTCAAATGCGAGCTTCTCATTAAAGACAACACCAACCGTCTCCAAGGACCTAGATTCCTGAAACAAAGTATCACCAATCTTCAATCTTCAAAGTGTCTGAGACCGAATGACAATCATTGATTTAGTCTTACTAGAACTCAACTTCACACTCCGAGCTGAGTACCTTGCATAAATGCGCGACAGGTCACTACTTAGAGACCGTGCGACAACATTACGCATGCTAGGAATAGGTATCACTACTATCAAAGTAAAATCACCATCATAGTTCATCACCGTGTTCTCCAGCGAAGAGCATATCACTAGTGTAAAGAACAAATAGCAGCGGACCAAGTGCGCTACCCTGAAAGACGCCGGAAACCATCGTGAAACACAATCTGCGTTTGCAGGTAATAAACAGTTACTTGAAGAAAATTTGTACCGGTTACAATATTCATAAGCGAACCATTTTCGCACATAAGCATAGTGACAGGTGCTCGCTGGTGCGGCCTCTTATATACCTACTTGTCTCCTTCTAGAATGTTGTCGTTTAGAATAGTTTTCAAGAAACTGAAACTTTTGTCGTATGTTATGTTAACGTCCATTACACCGAAATACGTTTCAGGTTTATACACGCAGATAAACTCTACAGCAAAACCGTACAAGCATCTCTCCTTACAAGTTCATGTAGTGGTGTGGCTATGTAAGCATTAGTTTGTATATCAACGTTAACAGGCATGTAGGACAGGACAAGTACAATTGAAATTAGTAATGTCAATAATAAATTTGAAGATACTGTAATGTCAAAATTGGCACCCAGTAATTGCTGTGGTACTCCATCAATGTGCCCAACTGTTACGATGTAATACTTATAGTAAACCCTCTATCTGCTACAGAGGACAGCGGTTCCAGATATAACAGTGTGAAAAGTGGGTGCAGTGCAAATGGTGTTATGCATAATGATTAATTAATGTTGTTTTCCAACACCATCATTTTTCTTAAGGATGCCAAAACACTCTTAAGATAATCAGCTTCTTTACTTCAGTGCTGCTACAGTCTTAGGATACGTTTTGCTTTTACATTTTCTATCCCAAACAAAGTGAATCTTTCAAGCAAAAATTTGCCATAATTTAGAGGTATATAATATGAGTAGCGTTCGAAAAGTGCTTTGTCAATAAACTTTACTACATAAATATAAAGACGTGCTCCGTAACTGAATGGACTCTTGCACGACGCTGTAGTACTAACGTGCACACTCGCGGTCCCTCTTAAACAAAGCAAGTATTGTTTTGTGCTAGGAAGAAAATTGAGTGTAGCACTATCACCTTTCTATCTCTCTGCCAAAGGTGAACAAAGACCTGATATCTGTAAGTGCAAAATATTGGCCAATAAATCAAGCCATGTAAAACGTTTCTTTCTCCAAGTAAACTATTTCCTTTATAGAGCATTAATGTTCCTGGACACCTATTTATGTAGCAATAAATTACATTCATCTGAATGGGCTCGCAGTGGAATCACCAAAAGTCAAGGAATAAACTAGCAAAAAATCATTTAGGTATCGTACAAATTTATTAACGTGTTGCTCCAGATCCAAGTCGCTCATTAGATACTAAATTACAATAAGGTATGCAAGATCACAGAGCAAGAATGGAAAGCCAAGAACTCAGCAAGAATAAAATCACTGAGAACTTAAACACTTTTCCGCATATCAAACTCCTTTTTATACGCCAGTAAATATTATGCATTTGTACGAGCTCTTGGTGTAAAAAAGAATACCTGAGAGAGTAGCAGAAAATCATTTAGCGTTCGTACAAAATTATGGCTTGTGTAGATGTGGAATATCTTTTCACATGGCACTAACTTTTATTCACCTGCAGAAGATCACAGGGCAAACACCAAAGCCAGGAAATCAAATACCAGATAATCCTTAAACATTCGGGTAAACTGAAGTCTCAATCGGGTAAATTAAGATCTTTCTGTCCGTGTGTCTGATTAGTTGTAGTACTCTAGCACCATCAAAGCATGGTGGTTCGCACTGATATTGTGGGTGTGTCCAATTTACTTGTTTTTAGCAAGATAATCAAACTTGATTTGCTTTAATTACTTTGGAATTTTGATCTCGATACTAAAATCAATTTTCAGACCGGCCTTTAAACCAGCAGATCCAAACCTTTTCTAGACCTGGCACCCCTGGAGGACTTCTTAATTTTTTCGCGCACTCCTTACAAAATTCATTACCCTTATGATGGCGCCGAGTGAACTTAATGCTAGTGTTTCTGCATCTAATTCAAGTTCACTTTTCAATGATATAGAAATGAAACAACATTTTGCGTCCCATGAAATTTCATCTCACACCCCCGGGGGGTGCGAGTAGCCCTTTATCTGTGACTGACTTCTTGTGTTCCCTGCCTTCCTTCTCATACCTTCCGCCACGCGCCTGACCCCCTCCGGAGCCGCCCCCTACGTAACAACAACAACAGTACCCCTATTTGTGAATCCCTGATGTAGACGATCCAATTGCTCAAAACTGTGGTCTCTGTCGTCTCAAGCACATTTGGTTGGCGATTACGTTCTGAAGCTCGTTCGAAATGGACAGTCGAAAGCTCAAGATTAAAATTCCGGAGAAGTTAAAGTTAACCGGGTTAGCTGTAAGTGGGTGAATTGGTGACGTAGCACAAAATAATTCTGCTTGTCACGTTGTAAGCAGGTAATCTAGATAACCCCTTTCATTTTTTTATCAGAAAGTGCCAAAAATATGCATAAAATTATTAATGCACGAAGTGTATTATTCTTTGTTGATTGCTATGCTACTTGCAAATGATAAACTCTGTGTACTATAGGTTATGCATAGGATACTTTTGTAGCTATATGTGATTGTAATCGGTGTACTAACCTAGACTGATTATTTCCACCAAGGAGGCTATGTTTTTACTGGCATGTTTATGTTTTATTTGCCAGATGGCAACATATCTCAAACGTTGCGGAGGGATCCTTGTGAAATTTGCGGGAAATGTAAAGAATGTCATTAGAACAGTTGATTAAAATTTTGTAGTGAACTGTTACTCTGTGTTTGTCTGTTGATCTGCTAATTCATCTTTTCTCTGGGAGCATTGCATTTCCTGGCGTAGGTCTACGCTCTCGGACGGGAGCTCTAGTTTGGGTAAGTAACCTAGTTCATGTGTTAAGTTTACTACTCCTGGTAGACCCTGGCCGAATGTAGAGTAGAATTCAGCAGCAGCTTTTACAGGAAAGTGAACAATTTTTGTACGCTAGCAAGTATGAAACGAGTGCGCAGTTAAGTGAAGCGAAAAGTAAGCGATGCTATCTAGGCGACAGTGTGGTGTGTGCATGTCTGCATTCTACACCTCGGGGACGATGTCTGATCTGAAGTGAGGGATCACTATGTACTAAAATATTGTCATCTACCCATTTATTATTTAGCTCATTAACTGCTGTAGTATCCTCGGGGTGTACAAAGCACTATAGGGACAGATGCGCAAATTTTTTTTGAAAGCCCAGAATAGTTGTTTATTGTAGGTTAATTAAATGATCATCCTGAGCCAAGTTAAATAGCAAGGTTACTTCTACAAACGCTCTTCCTGCAAAATAAAGGGCTAGTGCATTGTCAATAATATTATTGAGGAGTAATATAGACTAACTCACATTCACTGATATTTACGAAGGCCAATAAAGCTAAATTTATAACACTAATATTACTTGAGGGCATGAAAGCTAAATTAATTCCACGATTGCTAGTTGGTTGCGAAAACGCTCAGTCACATTCACTGCTATTATTGGAGAGCGTTAGGTTAAATTACTTCTAACTATATCAATATTTCTCTGTCTGCAAGTTGAATCCGAAATTTCTTTGGATCCTCTGACACACTGGATACAACAATTCTCTGCATCCCATTTAATTGAAACATAATTTTAGTAGAATCCTCTCGCACACTAGATAGAACAACCGTCTACATCCCATTTCATTGAAGCATAACTTCAGTAGTCCCGCTGTCACACTAGATAGAACAACCGTCTACATCACACATAATATGTTATTATCACCGGCGAACGAAGAGAAAACTACATAAGTGAACTATATATAAGTTTAGTTGGAACGGGATTTGCCAACATGCATGCAGATACAACATTTTTATTCTGTCCAAATACTTTCTTCACACATCTGTTTAAATACCTACTTCTGATTGTTTCGTCAGCCGTTTTCAACTTATGACGGTACGATCAGCTTGCAGGTCGTGCAACTAATGCTGGAGACACTTTAGGCATTTACTCTGACAACTTGATGCAAGGATGCGAGACTCGGTACGGTATCTATGCCACCGCTTTTAAGTACGCATGTATTGAAACGCTGGCGAGCTGCTCATCCAAGCAACAAGTTTGGAGCAGAAATGCATATGCGTCCCCGCCATTACAGACATTCGAAGGGTATCTTGGATACCGAGATTTTTTAAGCATCGGAGCTGCGCGCGAATTGAACGTGGGCTTATAAGTTGAGCCTACGATTGCATTATGTGGTCCTGGCAATAAATACTTTCCATAGGTATCTCGACTACCGATTTTCACTTGCACTGGAACGTTTGCTCATACGTTGAGCCAATGAGCTTCTTCAGAGAGGAGGGAGCCACGAGCCTCGACCGTGAAGCTCAAGAGTCGCTTATGGCTGTCAGCCATTCGCGTATGCATCAATCGCATATCAGTAAAGAGTGTCTTATGGCTGCAGCCAGTGGTGTATGCACCAATCACATATCAGCAAAAAGTTTCTTATGGGTGCTGCCAGTCGCTTGTGCACCAATCGCATATCAGTAACTTAGTATGTCTGCTGCTCATCAGTGAAACTCTCTTTTCTCCCTCATCACTTCCATCAATGAGATTCATGCACGCGAATCTGTGAATGGGCCGCATGACTCTCTCCTACTCTATAGAAGCTCCTTGCGTTGAGCGTGCGATTGCTCACTGTGTCCTCGGCACCCGTGGCTTACCGACAGCGGAGAGCCAGTTCGCAGTGTCGAAGCCGCCATCGCTAATCTTCCCCCGGCCGTGTACTCCTGATACAGCGGGATCCAGAATTTTTCCAGTCCTGGAATAGATATTTCTTCCAGTTTCGAGGTTATATTTCGGAGGTCTTTAAAAAAAATTTTCGTCAACATAATTCGCCCGTGAAAATGAACTTTCCGTTCTACACATAAGGCCGTGGATGATAAATTTTTCAACAACTCAGAAGGTTCTTGAAAATGACCTGCAGTGGAAAAAATTGGCCTTTGAATATGATTTTTTTTTTCATCATCAACACAAAAGCCCTTGAAAAGTAACTTTTGGTTAACAGAAACGGCGTTTTAAGATAAGCTTTCGCAATGGTAAAAGACCCTTGAAAATAAACTTTTTACTGCGAGAAATGACCCTTGAGAATTTGAGAATGGAGTTCTTCCTTAACACACAACGCCCATGAAAATAAACTTGCTAAAGTTTAAGTCTAGAACCGGTTTCATTCCATTCCGCAGCATGAACCCTTTCAATTTTCCATCGCTTTTCCTTTTTTCGCAAAGCTTCAGGAGCATTTGGTTCCGCTGTTTTGGGGATCGGCAAAGATATCGTTTGCCTTAATCTTGGCTCGCCCAAAGCAGAGGCGACAAATTTGAAATCAGCTATCTTTTCCCAGAGTGTTTAGCACGGGGAGTTCCGCCCCTATGGCTCGGCAGGCGGCGTAGCTCAATCGGAAATTCATAGGAATTTATCGCCTGCCTACGAGTAAATAGTGAGTGGCATCGGATAAACGCCTAGAAATTTCCGATTGGGTAAGCTTCCCTTTGGATCATTTCGTGGTCGAGGACCTAAATTGTACGCGTAGCTGCCGTGGAGCTCAAACCCATCAACTAAAAAAAAAGAACTAATATTAAAAAGATGCCTCGTGGAGAAGTGCCAGTGTTAGAAAGAGGATGCATGGAATGGGAATTAAATTAGAGTAGAATATTTATAGATGCTGAAAGATGGGATAATATTGAGGCCCACTTCTAGAGACGAGATAATACCTTCGTTTCGGTCCTCTGTAGGTGAATCACTACCGCTTGTTTCAGGTGGCTAAAAACTTGTAATGATTACATTTCATAGGTTGGTCCTTAGTTCACATTTTTCTCCACTGATAAAGAAAACTGAAACACTTTGGATAATAAACTGCGCCAAAATAGAGGGATTAATCACTTATTCTGTAAAATGATATAAATCTTTTTAGGGTCCCTTCCAGAAAAATAACAACCTTCCACATTTCATGAAGACTGCTGGGTATCAATTTTGTCATTTCAGTTAAAGTTCGAATCCCTAATTTTTGTTAGAACAAAATTCCAATGCCAGGATCCGTGCTCTGCCTTGTAGACCAACAAGCGTTCAAGTCAACAGTGAATGGTTCATCTTGGCAGCATTTCGGGCATCGTTTGGTTGTTTAGTGCCGCATTTGAGTTTACAACATACTCAGCGTTCGGTTGAGAAGTTTTCATTAAATAAATATAATGATTAAAATTATCAATCCATTAGTTAGGTTTCTCTAACCAATAACTCTTGAGTTACTAGGAGTAAAAAATTTCGCAGTTGCTGGGATCTGGGCCCCTCATGGAAATATCTGAGCTTCACACCCAATTAGAAAGTCTGATCTGCACTCAATTGGAATGTCTAAGATGCACACAGAATTAGAATGTCTGAGCTTCATACCCAATTAGAATGTCTGATCTGCACTTTCAATTGGAATATCTAAGATGCACACCCAATTAGAATGTCTGAGCTTCATACCCAATTAGAATGTCTGATCTGCACTTTCAATTGGAATGTCTAAGATGCACACCCAATTAGAATGTCTGAGCTTCATACCCAATTAGAATGTCTGATCTGCACACTCAATTGGAATGTCTAAGATGCACACCCAATTAGAATGTCTGAGCTTCATGCACAATTAGAATGTCTGATCTGCACTTTCAATTGGAATGTCTAAGATGCACACCCAATCAGAATGTCTGAGCTTCATACCCAATTAGAATGTCTGATCTGCACACTCAATTGGAATGTCTAAGATGCACACCCACTTAGAATGTCTGAGCTGTACTCCCATTTGAATTATCTGAGTCGCCACCCGACCGGAATCTGGGAACTGAGCATTCATTTCCCCCGAGTGGAGATAATTACCTACGTCGAAGGAATGCTATGCCGTCTTGAAAAAATAAAACAATGTTTGGCAGCGTGGGAAGGAGGATTGCAAGCTCTGCCAAAGCAGCTTTAGCTCACGGCTCTCTCGATATCTTAAATTGTTAAACAAGTTCTCAAAAGCAATGTTGATATAGCTTAAAGAAACCACGAAATCACGCACAAGCTTTCAAAAACGCAAATGCATTACAATGGAACTTATGAACTTATGAAACTTGTAGATGTGAAAGACAAGAAAAAATTAGCCAGTGGTGTCTTAGATACAAGATTATTAATGATTCCGGGCGATGACAGGATGAAAAAAGTGACTTTCTCTCATATTTTGTTGACGGCCTTGGAAATTTTTAAGATATTTAAGTAAAGTTCATTGGTCTTGAAACATCTACAAAATAATTGCTATTATTGAAGCGTTATTGAAAAATTGATTGATTGAGTTATTTTCAGACTTAATTTTAGCTAACGCAGGCTGGGATAGTATTATACAAGCAATTTTTGTCTCAGTAAAATTTTAAGGGTAAATAGCTCAATTAAAGAAATATGGAGCTAAGAACTCAGCTAAATGTTTCTCGCTTCTTGCATAGATTGAGCAGTGTGACGAATTTTTATGTAAAGCCCACTGTTTAGGAAAATGAAAGAAAAGTGTCAGGGTTGTAGTGCCGTGAAAATAAAAATATATAAGCTATATTCCAGGAAGAAGTAGTAAGATCACTTTTCCTTATTGTCTTACACGTTTTGTAGACAGTAGACGTGAAATTAGGAGCAAATTTTTTTGTGGTTTATCAATAGAATAGACGGGTAATAAATTTCTGAGAAGCAACATCCGTGTAATCCAATGTTATGTAAAAAAAATAGATAGTGCTTAAACTATTAACATCCGCAAGAGATCAGTATGATATTTATTGATAGAAGTCTTACATGTTTTAGGAAGACTTTGCAGACGGTTCTGGATATCAATTTTATATCAGACGTATTGTGAGAAAAAAATTGCAAAAAACTACGTCCACGAACGCAATGTTAGTTAAAAGAGAACGAAAAACGGCAAAGAAATTTCGCGAATATATTATAATCTTACATGTTTCGTAGACGGTCTCGCGACCGTCACGTGAGGCACCAGCAGCCCCCGAGGCATCGGTTCTACGCTGTAGAAACATGCCATTATACCGTCGGCATACTGTTGTGCAGTGTAACCCCTGCAGTGCTTAAGGAATTAAGCAGTCGCCCCTACACTGACATGAAACGGTGACAGTCCGTCGATGAGTACAAATAGTGACCTGGAATAAAGAAAGCACGTCAATGAGTACCCATACTGACCTGAAAAGACGAGAGTACATCAGTGAGTACCTACCGTGGCCTGATATGATAAAAGTATATCAGTTGGTACCTACGATGCTATGGAATGAGGAAAGTACATCAATGAGTACCTAGGATGACCAGGGACAATGGAAGGACATTAATCCTTACCTACTATGATTTACAATGATGAAAGTACAGCAGTAACTATCTATGATGACACTGAATGATGAAAGTGCATCAATGTATACCTACGATGATCCAGAATGATCAAAGTATATCAATGAATACCTACAATGATACAGAATGATGAAGATACATCAGTGAGTACCTACAATGAAATGGAATGATGAGCGTACATCAGGATGGTCATTGAGAGCGCATCAATAACAAACGAGAGCGTGCCGGTGAGCACTGTAGGGGGTCTTCTCCCAATCTGTGAAAAGGCAGGTAGCCGAATAGATCGCCCATATCGAGTCTTTTAGGTTAATTGAGGAATTAAGAATGCTGTGCTATCAGCTGTACTTTTTCGTGAGAACTTTGTATCGAGGTCACGGAAACTGTTTATAGGCCCCCGTCCCTGTTATATTCTTTCACTTCGAATTCCGTCCATAAGAAAGAAAAAAAAAACACATTTATTCCTCATATGGAGACTGTGTCCAACAAATTTAGGACACAGCATCTTGAGGTTTTCATGCTTAGTACAAACATGTGAGTAATACTAAAAATAACATAGGAGAGAATTGGTCTTAAGTTTGCAA
>LQNS02277100.1:6908101-6924696 GCA_001587735.2 Parhyale hawaiensis
ATTCTCCGATTAAATTAATGGCGATGGTGTTCATGGTTGTAAAACTGACTATGAAATTTTGTTATGGAGTGGGGTCCAATAGAAATTAATTTTGATTGAGACAATAAACGACTAAATATACTTACATTGATTAGGAATAACGGGGCTCTCGTGGACGTAGTCCCTCGGGAGACATTTTCACGGTGGAACCGTAAGTCGTTGCGGGACTTTGAACTCGAAACACAAAATTTAAAGCAAGTAAGAATTTCTCGAGAATTTTCATCAATACCGATACAGCCTTCAAAGTTAGGAAAATAAAAACTTCCTAGCTTAAAGGTGCTGGATATAATTTCATAACCTGCGAAGGAAAACATATTTTTGCAGATTAAACTCTTTCGTACGTATATGTTCATTATTTTCTAAAGCTTCAGAATTAGGTAGCTCTTCGGCGATACTAAAATGAAGCTAAAGCTATTTCTCTTTGCTTGTGTAATGATATTTCCTACTGGCCTTTGAATTCTCCAATATTTTCGCGTAATTTTAATAAAGTTGGTGAATAAATAATAATTTAATTACCAAACTGAGACCTGATCTCCTCTTCCTAAAAATTCTTCTGCAGCAAAGTAATGCGAAACGGAGAAATTATTTAACTTTTATTCTTAGGAAACTATTTATAGTGCAGCGCTGGTAAAATAAGAACGTTAATCACTTTCTAACTTTTTATTAGAAAAACATGTGAAACACAGAAAAACACATGAATGTCTTCATTTTCACTTTTAGAAAGTTTACTTGTCGAGCGGAAAAACTGTGTGGCGCGCTGAAAGAAAAAGAATAGTCCATCCATGCCTCAAAATTTACTTATCAAAAAATATCTGCGCCCAATAATTTTCTTATGATCGTCACGAAAATACGCCCTGTTTTATTTTAAAAATTTCAGCTATGGTCCTCCTGCGACCTCCCGTAACGAAGAGCCAGCACTGCACTATCTCTGATAACTGTTGTCTTACAGGTGAATCACAACTGACAGATATTCATGGGATATCGGTGCCCCACCAGTTCCTGCTATAAAGAGGTAACTGTCAGGAAGAATACAGACCCTCGATTAAAAAAAAAATGCAAATACTGATCACCTCTAGTCAGTTTTGGCTGGACGCCTCGCAGCGTCCATATTGGACTAAGGTATACATGATCAAGAGTACCAAACTTTTATTTAGGCTGCTAGCATTCAGCTTCTGCAATAATGATGAAAATTATAATAACATTAATATTGGTAGTAATAATAATAATCAACAATACAATGATGACCGATGTTTGTTGGTCTGTTTAATAGTTTATCGGGCCATTTTCTGTGACGCTGTGAAAGACATAGGCGAAAATTTGACCAGGTTTTTGAATGTGACCATCTTGTCCCACTACATTGCAAACCTATAGGCAGAAAATAGGCCAGGTTGCAGATGATGGCAAACGATTAGCTTGCATTATTTTGATTGCACTTCTTGCCTTATCAACGTTGAGCCCAATCATTGGAGAAGTGTACAACCTCTCTTTGCACTGTCATGTATCCTCAAATTTTGTACTCTGTTCTCAGTCTTCGCACCTCCATCACATCTGCGTTCACGAGCAAGCTCAGCTAAGTGCATGGTCGGCGGAGCAATGGGTGAGCTATCCTACAGTGTACCGCACGTGAGCCAAAAAACGAAAATTTCCCTGCAGCACAACTTCGATTTATGTGCTATCAGTTAGTATCTAGGATACCAAGTTCAAAATAAACTGTGAATGATGCTTGACTGCGGACTAAGAAAGAAATGCTTTTGATCTTATCACTAGAGGAAAGGTTCACACTGTTCAGCATAATTACCTCCGCCAAGGAGGTTGTGTTTTCGTCGTGTTTGTTTGTCTATCTGTCTGTTTGTTTGTTTGTCTGTCACAAAGGTAACTCAAAAAGTTATGAACCGATTTAGATGAAATTTACAGGGATTGTTAGGTATGTTAGGAGGAACAGGTGATCAACTATTGGTAAAGATATGTCAGTCCATTTGTTTGTTTGTTTGTCTGCATCGTTTTTCTCGATGCCATAACTCAAGA
Organism: Parhyale hawaiensis; assembly: GCA_001587735.2. NCBI lineage: Eukaryota > Metazoa > Arthropoda > Malacostraca > Amphipoda > Hyalidae > Parhyale > Parhyale hawaiensis. Next base: position 6,910,166 of record LQNS02277100.1, read on the forward strand.
AGTTATGAATAGATTTTCATAAAATTAACATGAGTTGTTAGGTATATAACAAAAAATGTATGACCAAATTTTGGTAATGATCCGCTTGTTGGTTCGTTCGTTTGTCACTGTTTTTAATTTTATGCTTGTTAGCACAATAACTCAAAAAATAATAAATGGATCTTTATGAAATTTATGGAGTTTGTTAATAATGTTAAAAGACGTAGATGATCAAATTTTGGTGCATCGGTTTGTTCGTTTGTATGTTTGACTTATGTTTGTCATAACGTTTGTTAACAATATAATTAAAAAAGTTATGAACGGATCTTCAAGAAAATTGCACAACCTGTTGTTAATATGAAAAGGCACAAATGGTTAAATTTTCGAGTTTATACATAAAAAAAATTTTGTTTCAGAACCAATTTGAATTTTTTGCTACCGTTGCCTCACTTGGCGGAGGTATGCGCTCTCAGAGTGCATTAGTTAGGACTAGAATGCTAAACTTTTATGCTTCTTTAAGCTGGTAGTTGCACTTGAAGGAATATTTATAGAAAAATAATAATACTGATTTTTTTCAAAATAATAATAGTGCAATTCCAACCAGAAAAAAGTATACTTTTCCGTTGATGGATTAAGATATAATGCCACAGGGATGTCCACGAGTACATCATATCATTAAACATCACAGTGAATGTGGAGTGCAACATAGATTTAATAAGACTTCATGTAAAAGAGTCAAGATGATCACAATCAGAGTATATAAATCTCACTATGATCCATATTTCTCACCGTTCAACAGTGATGTGTATCACCAACATATAGATCTATCTTACTTATAACATTACTTACATTCTACTATATTAATATTGCTAAGGTGAATGAGACTGAGGTGAGCAATATTATGTGTAATTGCATGAATAATGACAGTGATTTATTCTATGTGCTGGGGAGGGTTGATGATGGGCATATTATAGGGAAATATTATGTATGTTTTATTTATGAGAGTAAAGAGTTGCTTAAGAGAGAAAATGAATAAATACCGGGTAAATTACAGGCAGAGATATATGATTATATAATTATTTGTGAGAGTAAATTGACTTGGTACGAACGTAACTCATTGTGTTTGACTTTCTCGGCGTCAGTCGAACCCTGTGGCATACTACTTATTCTTGGCAAAAGGTCAGGCGTGCATACTGACTGCATAATGCACATGACAGCGATTACTACGTTTTTGAATTTGAGTTACTTCTTTTTAGATTTTTGAGCTCAGTTTTAAATGATTTGGGATAGAAAAGTAGCCATGATTACATTTAACATTATTTAGGTTCATAGTATCAGCCATGATTATATTCACTTTAACTAGGGCAAAAAAAGTAGCCTTGACTACTATTAAGTTTTTTCTAGCAGAGTAGTAGCCATAATTATATTTCTTTACAAGTTAGTTGAGATAATTAGATTTATTATATTTGGTGCAAAGTCATAGCAATGTATATTTTTCATTCATTTGGGGAAAAGTTGTAGCCATGACTTCACTAATTTAATTTGAGGCAAGGTAGTAGCCATGATTATATTAACATTGTTTAGAGCAAAGTAATAGCCATGCTATGTTTAATATTTGGAGGGCACAGTGTATTAGTCCTGTTGCTCTTTAAAATTCGGACTAATAAGTAGCCAAGACAACATGATATTTTACTTGCTAGGTTGCCATAGTCACTATCGTAGTGTTTTTAAATTTTGGGGTGACGCGACACCATGATTAAGTTTTACGTTGTTTGATAGGTTTATTACACAAAGATAAAACACTACAATAATGAAAACTTTCTGAGTTCAATATACGTACAGTAATATATCTGCATAACCCATAGAAAAGTAGTGGAACTTTTCTTGGTAACAAGCAGTAATTTGACTAGTACAATTGCATAACATAATCTTTATACCGCTTTTTAAAGGCGTCATTAGATATAGGATCTAATTGCTGTGTTGGAATTCGATTAACAAGTTATACTGTTTAAAAGGTAGTTGGTCTAGTCGTACGGTAACTGCAAATACTTTCAAATAATTGGGCTTAGCAGATAGCACCCACACTTTTCTTTCCCCCATTTGGATTACAAAGCAGCTGTGATCGCACGGATATAATCTGCGAGTTACCACCTTCACTATATGACAGCTTTTATACCAGCTACTTAATCTGGGCCAAAGTACTGACCAAAGTTACTTTTTTACATGCTGGGCTGCCATGGCAACTACAAGAAATTTTCACATTTTGGGCCAACAAAAGAACCATGATTATTTTTTCTACCTTGTAGGCTACGACGGCAACCACGGTTACCCTGTCTACGTTGTGGGCTGATATGCTAATTAAAATTACAGTTTCAACATTATGGGTTGGCGTTTTGTCCATGATTACTTTTTTATAGTTTTAGTTAAAAATGCAACCGTGACAACAAAGGTAAAGTCAACTTGACCGCACCCCTACTGGGAAACTCACGCGCACTGGTTGGTGCTGCTGATATAGGCTAACTGGACCGCAAAAGTGTAGCCCACAAATCGTTAGGAGCTGCGGGCCATCGCCGAAAGGCTTTTATGCTACCACTACCGCCCCCTCCCGGCTTACCCCTCCCTATTTTTAGAAAGGTCAGTATCCCCGCGGCAGCTGTGCACATATCAAATGCTATGTAATTACGTAAAATGCCGTAAGAACTTGCTGGCCTGGGTTCGTATTCGGTCCTGCAACGTTCAGAGCCATGAGCTCAGCACTCTAACTTGCCTCTATAGCGGATTGAAGAGATAACTGATATAAATAATGTCGGTGTATTTAAATACATAGGTGCTCATTATGATTATTATTAATAATTTTCATTTACTATCACACTTTTCATATGGTGCTATTTATTTCTACAGTTATTTTGCGCATTTTTACCGTGCGTTCATAGTTAAAAACATCATCGCTTTACATCAAGCTCATTATATATTACTACTTATCTTTTAGCAGAGTGGCTGCTCGGTTACTAAAACACTTTACTGCCACTTGTCAGTATGAAGAAGAAGTGCATGCCTTTCATTAGTGCATTTCCGTGCTTATTATATGTCAAAATGCTATCCATATTGATAATTTCTCATGCATATGAAAGCGTGTTGAATATGAGCAGACCTGATCACGCAGAGACGACGTTATGAAGTAGCGTTTCCATCAAGGCTGTAAAAGAATATTGTACATGATTTCTGATGCATTAAGAAGGGGATATACGCTTAGAATATGCATATACAAATGGGAGTAGAAAATGCGTCTAGACATAAGCAGAATGGCGAACAAAATTGTGACCAAAGAACGCTTTTCCAAGCAGGACAATGAAGCATCCACACTCTAAGAAGCTAACTGCAGAGTAATGCAATTAATGTGAAGTTTAGTTAAAAAAAAACTAAATTTTAATAGACTGATACCTGGATAAGGTATCAGAGAAGCAAACTGCTGAAAACTTAAGCATTCGTTGACAAAATTTCAGTTGTTACTGGTACTGATTCCTAAATAGCAATTTTTTTTTAATTAAATAAAAATTATTTAATTGCCTCAGCTAAAGAGGTCATGGTTTTGTCGGCGTACGTTAGTCTGTTAATTTTCTGTCTGATGGCTTTTCTGACAATAACTCAAAACTTTATAGGTGTATCTTTATGAAATTTACAGGATATGTTTGAAATGTTAAGAGGAACAGATAGTTATAATAAAAATTATGATGGTGATGATCTGTCGGTCCGCTGATCTGCTTGTTTGTGTATCTTTTTTCTTTATCTTTCAGTGATATAGTTTGGAAAAGTTACGGTCAAGCTTTAATGAAACTTGCTGCAATTATTTGGAATATGAGGAAGAAATGATGATTGTATTCTGGGATGATCTTGAAAAAGTCCTCGATTATGGATAACTTTAAAATTTTCGCTTGTATCACTTTGCTTGAAGGCGGTTCGAGTTGGAATTGATGCCATACGTGTCCTAACCATGCTACTGATAATGCGACTTCGTTAGCTCCTTCTGTGATACACACACACATATATATATGTTTTTTGCATAAACGTGTAAATTAGAAACGCGACGTCAAGAGTTCTGCTGACATGTTGAATGTTTTGTTGGCTTAGTGAAACGCATGCCTAGCAGTCACGCATTCTTCCTGATGTTTCTTGTCAACTTGAAATCACAACTTCAGCTGCTGCTGCTGTTGCCCCTCATTTTTCCTGCTCAACTCGAAATGAAAATTTCAGTAGAGTCGCTCGCCCTCCTCTTATCTTTTGTGACTTGAAAGCTTTTCATCAGTAGCTCTGCTAGCCTTCCCACTGGCCTTTTCAACTTGAGATGAGAATTTCAGGTGTACCGGTCGACCTTCCATTACCATTTTCAACTGAAGAGCATAACTTTATCGGTGCCGATCGCTCTCCAATTGCCCTTTTCAACATGAGAGCACAACTTTATTGATATTAATCATCCTCCGGTTCCCCTTTACAACATGGGAGCACAACTTCATTGATATTAATCATCCTCCGGTTCCCCTTTCAACATGGGAGCACAACTTCATTGATATTAATCAGCCTCCGGTTCCCCTTTCAACATGAGAGCACAACTTCATTGATATTAATCATCCTCCGGTTCCCCTTTACAACATGGGAGCACAACTTCATTGATATTAATCATCCTCCGGTTCCCCTTTCAACATGAGAGCACAACTTCATTGATATTAATCAGCCTCCGGTTCCCCTTTTCAACGTGAGAGCACAACTGCATTGATATTAATCAGCCTCCGGTTGCCCTTCACAATTTTTGAGATCACGCTGCTTCAGTAGTCCCTCTGACACACGACGGGGTGCTCCGCTCCGCAGCCTCTCTTGTTGTTCAGAGGGTCCGGCAGGCCGATGTCAAAGTTGAAGCAGCGACTCAAGTTGATGCCGTTGTTCGTAATGGTGGGATCCTTGACCGTCGTACCTGAAAAGAATAATATGAGTAGTGCATTGAGAAAAGTGATGGTGTCCAAGGAGGTTTGATGGAATTCAAGGGCAGGTCGTTGCTGGCAAGTCAGTTTTTTTTTTTTGTGTGTGTGTGGCAGCTATTCAAAAATAAGCTCGGCAATCGAGAAATGATGTGCAATAAATGTAGTTTTGCAGTGATGATGATTGGCAGACTAAAGCTTAAATAGTACATATTGTACCCGGTAGGTGCACAAACTTGATTTTTTTCCTCTTACTGCTCTGTCCAGCCACAAGGCTTCAGCCAGTCAGCCATTCCATGTACTGAAAACTTGGAGGGCGTTGATTCCCACCTACACACGAGCGCAGAGCATCCTAAATATGTGATTTGTTTGCAATGCCCATAAAACTTTCAAAAACTCCAGTACAGCGTTGAAATACATAAGTTTCTCTTTGAATTTGAGCAAAAAAAAAACTGTCTAACTTTATTTCATTGTATTTTATGTTAGTCATTGCATCTCCGTAAGCTGAAGGTTACAAATGATCTCGAAGTATGTTTACAGATAGTCGTTTTTAGAATATAAAATATTTAGATCAAAGGTAATTATTTACTCCTGTTAGCTATTGGCATTCAGCGTAGAAGAAAAAATACAAATAAATATATATTTATGTAAGTTCTGGTGGATCAATAATCTTTTTTATAATTTTAAAAATCTCGGTTTTCTTCACTCCTATTAGTGGAATTGATGTAAAAAAATTTAAAAACCCGTCCCCCCGTAACTATTCTACTCAATTCGCGCTTCGTGAGCCTTGTTTACGCAAGAGAAGCCTTGACGTAGTAAGACAATCGCATGCAGTGTACACGATTCTGCTGGAAGGTACTTCTGACGGTTGCACTAATTTTATTTAAATGTTTACAAAGCAAGATGTACACTTCTTTTTTAAACTTCCTCAGTTTTTGCGGCCATACGATATCATAATTTTACCTAAAGGCTTTGTATTGGCTGATAGTAAGACTGCTAAGCCTTCAAGGACGCGTGTTCTCGTCCTAGCTAGTGAGATAATTATATTCATCGAGATACTCCGTAATGCAGCTTTATTGTTTCTACCGCTCACAGTCCAGTACGAAGGCACTGACCTAACGAGCAATGAACCCAAGATTGTCGAGAATTGTAGTTTTCACCTGTAGTTTTCTGTCTTTGACGCCATAGCTCTGATAATCTATGGTCGACTGCAGCCGTACTCTCTTCTGCTTTATCGTTGGCAACCAAAGGGAATGAAACTAAAGGCCTGTCTTCACGTTAGTCGTAACAACAGTAAAAGTGAACGTGTTCACCTATCCTTTGGTTTCAGTGTTTTGTAGCATCGCTGTAAACACAATTTTGTGTACGTTGCTAAAACTTATTAAAATGTTAGTCGTCAAAATAGTTTCCCCGGCAAGTTTCCCAGGGCAACTTACGGATATTTCTTCAAACTTAAATTGAAATAAAACTTAGAAAAACAGTGCACTTTTCTGCTGCATCTGCGACGCAGTAAGGGCACGTTCGATTCGGAGCCGAAATTCAGCCTTCGATGATTGACTTGCCCTAAACTTCAGGCAGGTGCGCTGGCTTCGACCAATTATTCAACGTTTCGGGCGTTAACCTCCAATCGGTTACCTGTGAGACATCTAAGAACTCGGTCTTACCTCGTAAAATGCAAATTTCAGTAAGCTGAATGCAATCGAGCTGCTTGTAAGGGCGAGTTCACACGTCATTCATATCAATGCGTTCACTTATCCACTCCTCTGAATGTTTTGTATGCAGCGTCGTTGTCAGTACAACTTCGTGAACACCACAAAAACTATTAAAATGTTAACCGTCATATCAACGTCCTCTGCAAGTCTCACTAGTCAAATTACGGATATCTAATTAAATTTGGAGGGAAATAAAATATTTTCTGCAATTTTTAGGGCACGGTAAGACATTCGGGTAAGTGAGTAAGTGAACGCATTGATATGAATGACATGTGAACTCGGCTCAACAACTGTAACTCAATTCAAAGTGACGCAGCCAAAGTTCCTGTCTGCAGTTTCGGAAGAGGTGAGTCGAATGGCTTTGGCTTAGATCGATTTTAACGACCCAATTGAACGCATCCCATTCGTACGATTAAATAAATGAAGACGTTCAAAACACTTACATGTAGACCGGCCCTACCGTGCAGCTACTTGCCGTCTGCTTGGCGAGCGGTCTTCTTTGTCTAAATATTATAAGAAATCTGTTTCTTTCTTTCTTCATCACCTGCGAACAAAGTGAGAGATGTGATAATGTTTTCGTAGAAGATAAAAGTATATATATTTGTACATATACTATATTTGCATGTATATACATACATATATATATTTGTATAATTGTCTGTCCACCCCAAAAGTGGTCGAAGGAGTTGAGCAATCTTCAAAATTTTTGTAGGGAGTTTGGTGGGTTGACCTAAATGTGACCCATGCCAAAAAACTGGTCCTAGCAGGCCATAAAAATGACGGCGTTGTATTTTCTCCTCCGCGGCAAATTTGCCTCCACCGCGACAGATCGTCTTTGGCCACGGGGCGCTCTATTTTTTCTCTATGTTATTATTGAAGAGGGATTGGGGCTCCGGGATTGGGGCTGTGCGCTCAATCGGTCATCAAAAATGACTTCATTGGATTTGCCCCCTACAGGGGTGATGGTCTTACGCCACAAGGGGTTCTAGTTCTTTCTTACTACGTTTCTTTCCCTTCGTTCCTTTCTTCTTTAGTACGTCCATTACGCTTTCATTATTAGATGGAGAAAAATTAGAGTATCCTTAATAACTAACTTTAGGTTTAAGCTGCCACTGCTCGCAGGTCACGTGTATAGGGAAGAGACTCGCTGTCTAATCTAGATCATATTTTCACACTTTGCGTGCATAATAGGGGTCTGATAGATCATGGAAGACCCTTACTTTTGTTTCGGGGATATTCCACAGGTTCCAGGTAGTAGTGTCATGAACCAAGGAGGTTTACCTAATAGAAGGAGGGACACAGTCGCATTTCGGATTTCTGGCGAGGGAATGTATTTGTTCTTCCATAGCCGTTCACTTCCCACCATTCACAGCCTTCCAGGCTTCCCTTCTCAATAATCACCGCCTCCTAGCTGTCCCTTCTCATCAATCACAGGCCCCTAACCATTCGTATAACCAATCAGAGTGTCAGCCTTACTGGAAATTTCAGCTTCGAATCTCCGCAGCTGTTGCGACCTCCTTATATTAAACCTCCCTGTCACGAACGACAGTCAGCGACCGATGTACGTGCCACGTACCGTTAGCAAAGAGCCATGTGCCTATGTCGAAACCTCCTGCGGAGCTCACCCCATCAAGGTACTCGTGGCGTAGAGAAACCCATACATATTCCAGGCCTGTGAACAAACATCGTGCTGAGAAATATAAATAAAATAAATAAACTAGGTGAGCACGCTGAGAGCACATACCTCCGCCAAGCATGGTAAATCTAACGAAAAATTCAGATTCGTCCTTTCAGAAATTCTTCTTAATCACCGTCAAAACTTAACCATTTGTGCCTTTCAACATTTTTAGTAATACACACAAATTTCGTCATAACATTAAGATTATTTTATTGACAAATATATAAACAAACATGGAGACAAACAACCACATGGACTAACAGATTATCAGAAAAATTTGGTTAGTTGCTCTTCGTAACATTTCCAACGATTCCTGCCAATTTCATACTGATCCATTCTTAACTATTTGAGTTGTGTTACCAAACCAACAACAGAGAAACGAATGGACAATTTGACAAACTCTCACAAAAATTGACCTCGTCGGCGGAGATAATAAATACACCCTATTAAGTACGCATATGGGGATTCTTCGAGCGAATGAGCAGCTGATGTCACTAAAATTATATTAGAAAAGTGTTATCTGATAATCAGTACCTCTTCTCGTGCTTCGAAGGAAAAAATCAGCCTTTGCGTACTCGTTCAGCAAGAAAAATGCAATTTGGGGGCTGTATAAACCCACCAAGGCAGGGGTTTCGAAATTCAAAAAAATTAGCTGTCTAAGACGAAGCTCCGTCTTAGGAAACAAGAAAATATTATTATCCAAAGTTTCCATCCATCTACTCGTAATATTTATATTACGTATAGTGCAACAGATGCTGATGCCTGTGCTTGCGACACGTCTCTCAACGAGATTCTCACCATTTTCACGACGGCGGCCACCTTATATCACATGTATTTTGCATCACAGTAAACTCCGCTCACGTTGATGCAAAGCACAAGCGCTATAGGGCGGCCGCCGACGTAAAATTGGGTGGAGTCTATTGAAGCGACGCCTCCAGCATCTGTCGCACTAGACTATACGCAATTGTGTCGTAACACTCTATCTGTGGAAAATTTGGATGCACTCTAGCATGTCCGCCTTTACATCTTCCCTGATGACTACGAAATCCCAATTTAAATAGTTCGAAAGAGCGAGGGCGGCATTTGGTACGCTGGCAGGCGAAAACGAAGCCGCGTATCAGATGCGCTTCGGCCCTGCTGGGTCGCCATGCTCGTTTTTAGGGTTTTTAGGCTGGCATCAGCGACCTCGTTTGGAAGAATATCCTCTAAAGCAGTGCGCGCTTGCTTCTGCTCTGTCCCATGGATATTTTGCCTGTAATCGCGTCTTGGCCAAAGCAGGAGTATAGTTAGTTCTACATAGCCGAAATGTGAGTCTTGGCAGCATACGGAAAGAGGTTGCCGATGCCGGCCCACAAACGTGCATGGCGGCCGAGCAGCGCCTCGGATACGCCGCTTTATATCTCGACTGTGTGCTGACCATGTGTCGCCCTAGCTCCTCCCAAAAATTGTAAATTGGAATTAAAAAGGGGACTTGGATCTTTCATTACAGCCTTCGGTCCACATATACAGTTTAGCTAGCTGGTTTTATTAAATGGAAATGGGCATGACAACCATCTGGCAAGTCCCTATAGCATTACGTGTGTATAGAATTTATTATAGTAGGAGTTGTTACATTGAAAGAAGCGTCTCGAAACAAGCAAGTCGTCTCGAGCACCGACGCCAAATACCCTCCTAGATGGCTCGTCCAGTGTGATAACCTCAGCTTCCATGCCAAACGAGCACGCCAAGGCAGGTATATCCTATCGCTGCTCGGAAACGTGCGCTGGCTTGGAGATAACATTATTCTTGGTATGCATATCTCGTTGCATCGAAAAAATGTTGTTCCAAAAACAGCACGGGTCCAGTGCAGTGATCCAAAATAGTTGCCACGGCGTGGTAGTGCAGCACGAAAACAGCATTTTTCGTGTTGTGAGAGCATCCGGATTCAGGTATTTCCTGTGGCTGCACAGATATATGTGCTGGCATTCTTATAACACGTGTTTTTAACCCCTTAACCCACTTACTCGAGTATATTCTTAGAGCAATGCCTTATATTGTATGTTCTGCCAACCAAACAGCAAGATAATAAAAAATCCACACTTTAAGGGTTTAGAGCATGTGCAGTATGTCTTACCAAGGCTAGCCACGACAAGTTTAAATTCTGTGACCTTCTCAGGTGTGTTCAAGACAGGGAGCTCGGCCCCCATGAGTCGGCAGGCCTCGTAAGCGTCGAATTGAATGAGCGGCTCCACCAGTAACTTGTATGCGTAGCTCCCGTGCAGTTCAAACCCGTCGACTGAAAAAATTTATCGAAGTTGAGAATGAAGCGCAAGAGAAAATTGAGAATGAAGTAGAAAGCGGAAATAAAAATGAAGCTGAATCTAGGAATGAAGCTGGAAACGAAACCGGGAATGAAGCGAAAAACAAAACTGAAAATAAAACTGAATATAGGAATGATGCTGTAAATGAAACTAAGCATAATACTAAAAATGAACTGGGAATGAATGAAGGAAAGAAAACATAACAAACTAGAGCACTCTGAGAGCGCATACCTCCGCCAAGCGAGGCAACAGTAGCAAAAAATTCAAATTGGCTCTGAAACCATAATTTTCTGTGTATAAACTCCAAAATCTATTCAATTGTGTCTTTTGATGATAACAACAGCTTGTTCAATTTTCTTGAAGATCCGTTCATAACATTTTGAGTTATGCTGCTAACAAACGTTGAGACAAACATGAGTCAAACATACAAACGAACAAACCGATCTCCACCAAAATTTAATCATTTACGTCTTTTAACATTACTAACACTCTCTATGAATTTCATAAAGATCCATTCATTATTTTTTGAGTTATTGTGCTAACAAGCATAATGGTAAAAACAGTGACAAACGAACGAAAGAATAAACGGATCATTACCAAAATTTAATCATACACTCTTTGTTATATACCAAACAACTTAAATCAATTTCATAAAAATCCATCTATAACTTTTTGAGTTATGGCATTGTGAAAAATAAGGCAGACCAACAAACAAGCAAACGGATGGACATATCTTCACCAAAAGATGATCATCTGTTGCTACTAACATACCTAACAATCCCTGTAAATTTCGTCCAAATTGGTTCATAACTTTTTGAGTTATCTTGGTGACAGACAGACAGACAAACACGACTGAAACATAACCTCCTTGGTGGATGTAATCAGCCGTATAGTGTTTTTTTTAACTGTGTTTGGTTTTAGATCATTGGTTGTGCAAAATTTCAGGGATTTTTTTTACAAGTTTTATAGATAGCATTGCAAGCGGTTCTGGATATCAATTTAACATCATACGCAAAGTGAGAAAAAATTGAAAAAGCTACATCCAATTACGCAACGTTAGTTAAAAGGGAACGTAAATATTATTTTCAGATGAAAAAAGTTAATTAAATCTCTTGAGTTATCTTACATGTTTTGTAGACGGATTTGCAGGCTGTGCTAGGCACCAGCAGCCTCCGAGGCACCGGTTCTATGCTGTAGAAACATGCCACTATGCCGCCCTCATACTGCTGTACAGTGTAGCCCGTGCAGTCGTTGAGGAAACAGTCGTACCTACACTGACCTGAAAACATTAGGATTGCAGTATAAATACTGGTTAATTAAATTAATAAGGATTGTTAGCCTGTGAACTAAGATAAAAAATAGATACAAATCGCTTCCAGCGATGCTGAATAAACAAGCTAGCAAATTTATTTATTAACTCGGCCTTTCAACATATTGAAATTTTTATGAAGAAAAACAAGCAGAGTTTGACAGTGCCAGATTTGGTGCAGATACTTCCCTCCGCCCACTGTTGCCTATATGTCCTCACCTTCGCTTCCTATATATATTATATTTATATACAGTGAGTAATAAAAAAAAGAAAATAAGAGTAACACCTGCACCATTGGTGGTGCAGACAACACTAGGTAATGAAATTCAGTTATATTCTGTGCAGACTACTGGAACGGGCTGGTGAATGGTCTATGATTCAGCATATAGCGAATACTAGAGCATAGGCATTGCAGGTGATGCAGCTCGTACTGACCGCTGAAACTAACGAAAAATATACGTTCTGGCCCATATTCAAAGAAAAGATTAATCAACTGGAACGTTTTCCGACCAAGTTGTTCTCGTTTTCAGATGTTTAACGTTTTTTTTTTTAAGAAAATTCCTTGAGATAAATGTGAAACAAATAGAGGTACACTTCGAGAATCCAGACCTGTGACAGGTAAGGCAACGTTGCAATCTAAAGAAAAGACTGGCAGCAAGACAAACGGACTGATGGTCCAACACTAAAAGTATTCCTGAGTTCCTCACAACATTCACAAAGTTCCTGTAAATTTTTAGATCAGTCCATAACTTTTTTGAGTTATGTTACTTACACTTTGACACACAAGCGTCGGCAATAACCTAATCTCCTTTAAGGAGATAATAATAACTATTATCCATCAGGAGATTCTCCCATTTAAATGATTAACTCGAGTACACTGTGACAAACGATAACAGTCTCAAGTAATTATTTTAGTTTAAAGAACTTTTAATTAAGTGAAAATACAGGTTTCACTATAGTAAGTCAATTGCTCAACGCGGCCCATACTCTGTTTGGCAACATCTGTTTATCTGTCACTGTGGAGTTCTAGCCATCATGTTCAATCGCCCCTGCATTTTTACAGATGACGACCAGCCACGAAATAAGTCCATAAAACTGAAATTTAATATGAGACGTGTTAGAGATGCTCCAGATACTGGAAAGACAGTTATAATGAAAGTAGCTGCTGAAGGTTTTTCATGTGCTGAAATTGCAAGAATATTAAGTTAAACATGGTGAAACAGTCCAACGAATTTTGAACGATAAATCCAGTAGAGAGCAAAGTTCTCATAAAGGGAAACTATAAGTCAATATTTCACGAGGTATAAAGAAAGTTAAGTGCCGAGTGATTGTGTGTCCTGAAAGCGAGAGTAAAATAATTTCTGAATTAATACAGCTTTTCCCAAGGTGTCAAAAACCAGCATTTCAGCAGTAAGATCGTCTGAGAACTAAAACCCACCCTCCATTTACAAAACGACTTATACGACTGACGGTGGACTGGACTCGTACAAACATGAAGCAGGAAAAGCAATTTGTCTGTCAACATGAGAATAGAGCCACCTTGAATAATCCTGATGGGTGGGCATAGATATGGATTTAGGTTGAGGGGAACTTCCATTGCCATTTTCCTAGCTACCAAGGCGCAGGTGGAGTGATGTAATGGCATCATTAATCATAATAATGTTGGCTTCAGCTTGAGAAGGTGTGACTATTAATTCCGCAGGTCAATGTTGGCTTTTGACTGAAGTCTTTTCCGTGGTTTGATTAGCAAAGTTCGCGTTTTTTGATAAAACGCTTGTGTCATGACATTCAAGGATCTAATATTGATGGTGTGGCCGCCAAATTCTCCAGGTTTGAAGTCGATTAAAAATTATTGGGCTTCGAGGTCTGTAAATGCTACGACAAGGTTAAAAAAACTTCGAAGTCTGTAAATACTACGACAAGGTTAAAAAACGTCGAGGTCTGTAAATACTACGACATGGTTAAAAAAACTTCGAGGTCTGGAAATACTACGGCAAGGTTAAAAAAAACTTCGAGGTCTGTAAATACTACAACATGGTTAAAAAACTTCGAGGTCTGTAAATACTACGACAAGGTTAAAAAAACTTCAGGATCTGTAAATACTACGACAAGGTTAAAAAAAATGTCGAGATCTGTAAATACTACGACAAGGTTCAAAAAAATTTCGAGGTCGGTAAATACTACGACAAGGTTAAAAAAAAACTTCGAGGTCTGTAAATACTACGACAAGGTTAAAAAAACTTCGAAGTCTGTAAATACTACGACAAGGTTAAAAAAAACTTCAGGATCTGTAAATACTACGACAAGGTTAAAAAAAACTTCGAGGTCTGTAAATACTACAACATGGCTAAAAAACTTCGAGGTCTGTAAATACTACGACAAGGTTAAAAGAAACTTCAGGATCTGTAAATACTACAACAAGGTTAAAAAAACTTCGAGGTCGGTAAATACTACGACAAGGTTAAAAAAACTTCGAGGTCTGTAAATACTACGACAAGGTTAAAAAAACTTCGAGGTCTGTAAATACTACGACAAGGTTAAAAAAACTTCGAGGTCTGTAAATACTAGGACAAGGTTAAAAAA
>LQNS02277100.1:6928866-6956615 GCA_001587735.2 Parhyale hawaiensis
GGGCAGCTGCAGTAATTATCAGCGAAAAGGCTGGTCGTATAAGATATCATACATCGAATCTCGGTGTTGTTTGTGATGTTGACGGGGAATAGCCATGGTACAATGCAAAGGTTCCACTGATCTATCTGAAGCGCCTTAAGCCAAACTGTGAAGTTTCATTGGTGCTGCTAACTTATATAAATATTCCACGGATCCAATCATACGCGGAGGTCAGCAGTTCTGAGCAGCTGGGGAAGGTCTTTTTAATAATTTTTCTGCCCCTGGGCTCTTCTGAATGAACGGGTAAGGACCTGGAAAATTTACATGAGGGGGTGGGCACTAGGAGTGCTAGCAAAATTCAAGAGGGGGAGGGGGGAGGGGCAGCGAGACACAAAAGCTAGGCCCTAAGCGGTACATTTTTTTCAAGGGATCATTTCCAGTGAGGGGCGCGTGTAACGTTTTAGGGAGGGAGTTTCTCCCCCACGATCCTCCCCTGGTTACTCCATTGCAGGGAATTGGGGATATTATCAACCAAGAGGATGGACTTTATGTATCACGCATCAAGTTCCAGAGTTGAAAGTTCCACGGGTCTGTCTGAAAGGCCTTACAAAGCCGTGAAAGTTTCACGGGTCCAGCTAGTCAAGTATCATTTCCGGTATCACTTTTAACATGTACGAACACATTCATGTAGGCGAGCTCAGGTCCGTAGACTCGTAGTCACAATTAATAAACTGTCCCCGGGTTTGTATCCTGGATACAGTATTTGGAAAAGTTCGGACAGACAGACGGACAGACAAAGAGCTCTCTCACAGACAGTTCATTTATAAAAGATAGCTGTGTCAGATTTGAGTGTTTGCAAAAAGCCCTGGCATTTTCAGAATTGTGACGTCACAATTGCGCCACGCCACTCCTGCAGCGAGGAATCTTTGGCCTTTCTACAGTGGCGTGACGTAATTTTGACGTCACAATTCTGAAGATTACAACGGCGTAGCGCATACACTCATATCTGACATAACTACTATAGTAAGTGAACTGTGCTCCTACAGTAGTAGTACAGATTTTTCTAGCAGACCTTGCATAGCCGGTGTAGTTCCTTAACACTTTGTCTGTCATTCCGAAACATGTTAGGGTCAACCATTTGTTTATCATGGTCCTGTACGACCACCAATATCATACTTGATTTTTGTTTACTCAACAGTGAAATTAGAGGTAGTAATAGTATAACTAGTATAACCCGTCACTCTCATTATTACCTCCGCCAAGGAGGTTATGTTTTCGTCGTGTTTGTCTATCTGTTTGTTTGTCTCTTTGTCTGTCACCAAGATAACTCAAAAAGTTATAAACCGATTTGGATGAAATTTGCAGGGATTGTTAGGTATGTTAAGAGGAACAGATGATTAACTTTTGGTGAAGATATGTCCATCCGTTTGTTTGTTTGTCTGCCTCATTTTTCTCGACGCTATAACTCAAAAAGTTATCAATGGATTTTGATGAAATTAACATGAGTTGTTAGGGTTATAACAAAGAGTGAATGACCAAATTTTGGTAATGATTCGCCTGTTCGTTCGTTCGTTTGTCACTGTTTTTAATTTTATGCTTGTTAGCATAATAACTCAAAAAATAATGAATGGATCTTTATTAAATTTATAGGAGTTTTTAGTAATGCTAAAAAACATGAATGATCAAATTTTGGTACAGATCGGTTTGTTCGTTTGTATGTTTGACTCATGTATGTCATAACGTTTGTTAACAGCATAACTCAAAAAGTTATGAACGGATCTTCAAGAAAATTGAACAAGCTGTTAATAATATAAAAAGGCACAAATGATTAGATTTTGGAGTCTATACAAAGAAAATTATGGTTTCAGAGCCAATTTGAATTTTTTGCTACCGTTGCTTCACTTGGTGGAGGTATGTGCTCTCAGAGTGCTCTAGTCTTTCTCTGCATTCTTTTAAGTGTATAGAGGGATATATTTCTACCTTAGGATAAAGTAATTATTAAGACTTCATGGAAATCATATATTTTATGAACCTGTACCTTATATGATACCGGTGGCAGGTAAAGTGTATTATACCTTTAACTCACACTATGACTTTTTTAGTTAATTTTACAAAGGCCTTTGTTCCTAAAATGCATTATATAAGACCATGTTATGTAATTATATTCATTTTGAAAATAAAAATGCGTACATGAACATGTATACACAAAATTTATGACCTATAATCAATTTTTCATTTTATAGATCCAATGTACGATAACTCGCTGTAAGAGGTAATGTTCATGGTGATGATAATTCACTGCTTACTCTCCCGCTGATAACGGAGAGTAATATTTCGATTGTGCGAGACAAGTTGCTCGCATAACACCACCTGGACATCGTCCGAAGAACTTCGAACGTATTAGAAGTGCCCAACTTAAGTAAGTGAATTTTTAAAAACAAAATTAATATCGCTTCTTAATACGACTCACGATTGTTGAGAGGCCTAGCCTAGTTCTAAGACTATTATGCATGTTCGTGTCTGTTTTAGTATGTCTGTGTTGAGGAGTATACATGTATTTGTAATGTGATGAGCAATACGAGTCTGGCTAATATACTCTCCGTGGTGGTGGCAGGGGGTAGGGAGACGGGAGCTTGAGCCTCTCAATAATGAGCCATGTTCCCCTCAGCCTTCCTAATATTACTACGATTTAACAATCATACATGTTTGTATGTATTGTGAAGCCTCTCCGCATTTCGCTCCAGCTTTTTTTAGCCCCAATGCAATTCCCTAGCGCCACCATCGTGCAATACTCTCAAGAAAATACAAAAATGTATAGAAGAGTCGCTGTACGTATGTACTCGGAACATGCTAACGCTATCACAATGCTTACTTTCATATATTGGCCTAATATAGCCATCTAAAATATTTGTTATTTAGGCTGATATGCAAGAACACCATGTCTGTTAGTAATGCATGTAGGCTAAGATGGTAGCTATGATCACTATTATGCTTTTCTTGGGTTACAAGGTATATGACTTTCTTCAATATGAGGGATTACAAGGTAACCCTGAAATTCTTTATGTTTGTTATCCTCTACAGAGTAGATGATTACTATGAGTTGTAGTCATAAAAAGGTTACCATGATCACAATTATACATGTTTTGGGATTCGATGTAAAAGGAATACTATTAATATAGAAAATAGAGAGAGAATACGATGGCAATCATTTTGATTTAGGCTACTAGGCTTAATTACCATTAATTTCAGATATAACATTGACTAACGCTATAGTTTGGCTTTTCGTCGTTACCATTAGTAAAATTTTCGGCAAATCTGGCTAACTGATTATTATCATCTTCTGCTGATAACATGCTAAATCACGAATAAGATTATAGTTCGTTATAACATGGTAACCGGGTTTATTTTAGCATATTTCCCTTACAGTGCGATCACATGCTCTATCATATTACATTTTAACCTAGTAGAGTTACCAGGATTACTATTATATTGACCTAATAGTGTCACAAAGACTGTTTTCATATTATGTTGGATTAACAATGCAATCATTATCACTATCATCATATCACTACACCTATATAATTTAACCTAACAGTTAGCTAACCGTGAATGAAATTTACGTTGATGATATAACTTTATCAAAAACGTTCAGTTGCTATTGACTGAACTTGAACTGTAATAGGTAAAAAGTTATTGTAACTCGAACATTAGTCAAGCTCATCATGTTCAAAGTTATAGATAGCTATATAACTCTCAGATAGTTCAGCTATATAGTCATATTGCCGAGAATTGTAAAAATTGCACAGGAGAGAAGTATATTTCTTCATTTATGTATGAAGCAAAGAGGTGCAAAAACATATATGTATTCGTACATCTATGACCTGCAAGCAATAACCAATGATACCCTGTCCTCCCATCTCTTGCTGAAAACGAAACGGGCAGACGAGAGGACGGAGGGTGGAACCATGGCTGAACTACGTAACGTTACGTAGTTCAATCATGGGTGGGACCAGAAGCAGATGAATATTGTAGATGCAAACAACTGTGATAATTGGTAGTTCGGATATCGATGAGAGGGCTTTGAGATTTTCAATCAGATACTGATTGCTATTTACGCACAACTTATAAAGGCACCTCAGATCGACCTTGTGAGACTGTTGTGACGTCATCATTGTCTCTTGGCACCGCTGGAGATATTTATATATCACTGGTAAGTGGTAGATAGCATGGCTACGAAATACGATTTAAACCAGGTATTCATCGAAGACGGCATCGGCACCGGCTAATTTTCTCTCAAAAATACGGAAGAAATTGTCTGTGTTCATTTGTCTATGTTATTACTGGCTCGCGCCATTGGAAAACCACAGAAAACCAAATATTTCATGAAAATTCACGTTTTCTTCCTTTTCATTGTACTGTTCTGAAGAATAGCTGCTCTTCTTCTTCGTTGATCTTCTACGCTTTCTGTGCATAGAGAAATCGCAGGAAATATAGCTTTGCTGCCAAAAGGAAGTGAAATTGAGCTTCATTTAGAGGCTGAATGATTCTGCAATCGTCGTCAATGCTTAGATTTTAATTAAGGCGAAGTAACAGCTCCTTTACCGTTGACCAAGTGAATTGATTCAGCGTTAATATTGAAAGGGGTCAGATCAACCAAGTATCAACCAAGCAAGCAACTAAAAATCTAAGAAATTATTATATCGTGGGATCGTGTGTCGCTGCTGACTATCATAGTTTTCACATAAACCTTCATTTTATCATAGCTATTACAGCAATACCTATTATATACATTACATTCCCTCGCAGTGAACAATATTAAGAGTATTGTCCAGTGTTAAGTCTCAACAAATTGATACAGAATGTTCAGATGTAGTATCAATGTTCAGGAAACAAGTATTATTGCACATTTCAATGGAAAGTGTCGAAAAAGTACTACAAGACGTCCAGTACCAGCATCAGTGTAAAGAAAAAATGATGCATTCCATTTCCATGCTGTATTTCTTTTTAGATGCCACGCCGAAGCATTCATTATTCACAGCAGTATTTTTTTTTTCTGGGTGTGTCTCTCAAGAGCCCGTTAGTATTGACAGCTTAGACGTGACCATGGCATGCAGCCAAGTGGCAGTATAATGTGCTGCACGTCATGGCAGAAACTTCTCCAAGGCTAAGTGAAATCAATGAGGTTGATTTCTTATTCATCTGGTCTCTACATTGTTCGTAAGAAATGCAGAAGTCAATGTAATTGTATTATCATATCATTATTCTGTTTGTACTTCCTTACGTTCATTCCTTTCCTCTTTCATCAGCTCGTACAACCGTTATTTTTTTCAGTATTAGGAAAAAATTAGAGCATCGTTGATACGGTCGAGAGGCAACACAAGAAATCAAGTTTGAACTTAAGCTGCTACTGCTCGCTGGTCAAGGGTAGAATTTGTCTGACTTGAAACATATTTTCCCACTTCAAACTCATGATCGGGGACGGGTCAGAGATGTAGATCGACCGGGGCCCCGGCCAGGCTAGACCCGATCGTTTTTGGCCACCCCGGCCCCATTAAATTCGGATCGCTTACCCCGGCGTTACTGTTTTTGCCGTGGATCTGGCCGGGGGTCTTTTTGTTTCTCTTTTTGCGTCGGTAGCTCTGAAATAAGTCAATCCTATACGTTTTTATGAAATTAGCATAGAAGAAATTCGCTTTAAATTTTTAAAACTCTTTGTCGAAGTATTGTTTCCAGCAGATTCACATTAATAAATATCACTGGTCTTGCATTCTGAAAGAAATGCTTCATGTTATGTACTAGTGAAAGTACCCATCTTGACTGTTGCTTTGTGTACTGTGTTACGAATGAAAACTCTATTTACATCGTATTTGTGCTAATGTAGCTCACATCTTTACAATGGCCACAAACTATAAAAAAAAAATATAGGTGAAGAAAGTGCCCTGACTGCCTATTGTTTACGAGCATGTGGTCATAATTCTTCTGTTGGGCGACTGTCGTCGTGAGTGCAAGCTGAAATTGTACTTCTGTCATCTTAGGAAAAATGAGGTCCAAATTAAATCTGTGACTGACTGGGACGCCATAGGGATATTAGTTATGATATCGTCCAAACTCACAAGATGCTGCTGGCATAAGTGCAAGCTTTGAAAAAAAAATATGAAAAATCCAACGACCAACATTTTAGATAAAAAAATAATAAAAATGGGTAACTCCCCTTCACACAAAAGCGCAACCTGTAAAGCTAGTAGAAAAAAATGGATTAACTTTTACGAAGAGAGCTTCTTGGACAGAGCCAAGGTAGCAGAAAAAATCTATTAACTTTTATTAAGAGAGCGTGTTGGACAGAGCTAAGGTAGCTGAAAAAAGGGATTAACTTTTAATAAGAGAGCTGGTTGGACATACCAGCTGGTCACGGAAGAAGTTGTGAGCAGAAGCCTGTTCTGTCCAAACCGGTTGTAGTGACATCGCAGACCGCGACGCTTAATACCGAACTCCCGAGGCGGCAGCTGTCCAAGGTCATTCAGGTAAATAAAAAGATAAATAACTGATATGAGGAGTTACAAGGTTGGGTTACTCAGTGTGGCTGTGTGTCTGACTGGGTTGGGGTGTGCTGACTGTTATACAGGAAGTGGAATAAGTTGAAGGGTAAAGCCAAAATAAGAAAGGAACAAACATCCCTGTTGTTAGTTGCATCAGAGACTGGGTTGGATGTGTGTTACGAGCGAAGTGTGAGCTGAAGTGCAAAAAACGTGAGTACAGAGACATAATTTACTCAATAATTTCCTTCGGACAGGCTGAAGTGCTCCATAGTAGAACGTAAGCTTTGCGTAACGGTGAACTGTGTTACCTGCTTCACTTTATTCAACCGTGAAGTGTACTCTTGTCTCCAACAGTCAAGTATAGTAGATTAGATTAGATAGGCGGCAGTAGACGAACCAACAGGCCCATTTTCAAAGAGACCCAGAAACTTACGCCCGGCCCTCTATGAGCTATTACCATTATGTTAGTAGGATATTAAAGACTGGGGAAACGAGAAGAAAAATAATAGAGGAGAGAAAAGAAGTTCAGCAAAAGAGAAGATCATGAATACACGCAATCATGATCAATAGCCGCTGATATGCGGAGTTAAAGATGTCAGACAGTGTAGTTGGAGCAGAAGAGAGAAGAAGACGGATTTAGGAAGCCCCGGAGGCTTTGGCCGTTAAGAGTGTGCGACTCTTGGAGGAGGAATCCCTAGCTGTGGGAGATGTCTCTCCCAATGTATGTCAAGACGATTTTTAAACGCGTTGACTGATTCCGCACTAACAACGTCGGAATGGAGTCTATTCCAAATGCTGACTATGAAATACAGAAAGAACTGCTCACTTAAGGTCGTTCTTCGAGCTTTGTGCTTGAGTTTTTGACCGTTGTTTCGCAAGCGATCATTTAGATCTCTTTCAAAGAGTGCCGTTGTAGATACGTCGTTAAAGCCATTCAAATACTTTAATGTTACTATTAGTTGCCCCCTGAGTTGCCTTTGCTCGAGAGAGATCAGACCCAGTTCCTTTAGGCGACATTCATACGACTTGTTTCGCAGCTGAGGTATAAATTTCGTTGCTCTGCGTTGGAATCTTTCCATGTTATCGATATCTTTGTACAGATGTGGCGACCAGAATTGAATAGCAAATTCTAAGTGTGGCCGCACTAACGCCTTGTACAAAGGAACGATGATGTCCTTGGACTTATATTCAAATTTCTGCTGATGAATCCAAGTACTCTGCTTGCCATTTCATACTCGTGTCAACTTGCTGATTGTGTTGTAGTTTGTTTGTAATAGTGATTCCTAAGTCACGTTGTTGGGTGACAGCAGCCAATTCCGTCCCATTCATTTTTAATGGAGTTGAAGGATAAGCCACATTTGGGGTAAAAAATGGACTTCGTCTCTAGCAGTAGAAATCCTGGTTCATTTTTTACCCCTTGTTGGGGTTATTCATGAGCCAGTTAGATGATTTGAAGTACATAGTTATATTGCTTCATAGAAAACAAGTGACGAACTTATTTTCTAGCGCTGGTGTCCGGTTTATGAGCAGACCCCAATACTCTGCGAGGGGGGAGGGGGGGGTTGCTTTTAATATAAGTGTTGCAGGCCAAAATATCGAGGTAGCATATAGGTAAACCTGATACTATCAACTGGAGATACACTATTACAGCTAAAAAGATTATCCCTGCGACATACATCTCCAACTTCAAGTTCACGTTCTGCATTCGGGTAGTGGATAGTGCAATAAAATGGGGTACAATATACATTTGAGTAAATTAATTTAAATTTTTGCAGACAATCGAAAATGGCGGATACACGAGGCATTCAATGGATTTCGGAAGAAGATGTGAGGAGAGTTCTACAGTGGGATACGCTCGTGCCAGCTATGGCAGAGACCCTGGCAGCCTTTAGTACTGATGGACAGGTGGAACAACCACTTCGCTTGTGGCTAAAGGATCCTGAGAAGAACGGGTGAGGAAACTTTAAATACTCATGCTCCTGTATTAACTGCACTCGTGTTTTAATATATTCGAATTAATGAATCAAATTTCAAAAACAAGAAAGGAAAAATTTGTAGCAGTACACCTAAGTCGTTCGCGGCTGAGACCTTTTTTTTTCTGAGAACCAATAATACAGAAACAGTGTATGCATCTAGAGATATGTGAGAGCTGGTACATACTGTTGATGATTCTGCATCAGGATAAGGATGTTTGAATCGAACTTAACAGGCTGAAAATCGTAATGCCTGGACTGGTGCGGCCCAGAAGTGCCCTGGCTACTAAGATACTGACGGTGTACCCTGACAACCGCAGCAAAGGTCTGCCCTCCCATACTGCTATCATTCTGCTGTTCGACAGTGATACCGGCATCCCTCTAGCTGTGAGTGACGCACCTGTAGGGGAAACCCTTTCATACCTTACTTAAATAACAGTTTCCGCTTGTACAGAACCGCTTATTCGACAAAATATCCCTTCATGGAGGCTGTCGTATGTCGAGCTAATCAGTTCTGTCGGTGCTTCGTGCCCTGGTCGGCTAAGGTTTGGAATTTGTTGCCAGCATCGGCCATTGGTCGTATTAGCCTGCAGGCGCTAAAGTCAGCTGTTAATGTTTCTTTACTGGGTTTCCTTTAGCAGCGTTTTGGGCTTTTCGGTGTTGCAAGATGTTTCATTTGGGTTGTATTACCCGTCCGTGGGAGCTCAGGCGTGAAGTATAATTCCGCTGTCGATGAGGCGCCTGCTATTGAATTTCTTTCGTCCCGTAATTAATCAGTAATTTCCTCACGTATAGCACTTCATGTTCCACAAATTGCCTCGTCATCTTCGAAATGCACGTTTCATTAAGTGATTAAGTTTCAAAACTTGCTGGATTTGTACTTAACAAAAGTATCAGATACGTCAGCTGTAAGTGGTTACGTGCACCGTGGAGATAAAGCACTGCTGGCCTTGCTTGATGGTCACCGACGAAACTAGGAAACTCGTACTATGCATACCCACAGGGTTAAAGCTCCTGATAGGGTTAGTAGCAAAGCTGCAGCACCTAGTGCAGCATATAGGCAATTGGAGCAAGAAAATTTACCGGTTCCTGCCCTTGATTACAGCATAGTCCTTTACCATCAGGTGGTGGATGGTACCAGCATTACCGAATTGAGAACCGCTGCGGCCTCTGCCGCTGCAGCTAAGGCTATCCGCGCTGCTCAGAACAGACAGGGTGAGTAGTGGACTTTCAACAGAGCATTAAAGTCGTATAATCTTAGGTTAGAAGACAGGTCCAAGTACTCCAAGACGAGAGATTTCGCGTGTAATGTGATTTAGTAGGTAATATGCCAGGACATTCATTACTATTTTAAGTGTGAAGGTCATATGGTATAAGACAAATCGAAGTAGTTAAGAACGGTAGCAGGAGTGTGTCACCATGATTTATAAGGAGATGGTTCATAGCGTGCCACATGCCAAGTGATGGCTCGCTGTTTACCACACTGGCGGTTATTTCTTGTACAAAGAAGGACCATTAGTAATTGTATGTCAAGACAACAGTTGTGACGTGCCATGATGATAATATTGAGATAAAATTAAGAATAAAATAACTTTTATTAGGAAAACAATAGATTCACAAATACCCCTGCAGGTTCAAAGTAGCAAAATTTTACACTAACGACTATAGTCAAACCAACGTCAGCAGTCCTTCAGGGGCGGGGCTGAATTGAACGTAGCAGGGCCAATTCTAATGTATTGACTAATGTACTTTGAGTATTCGAATATAAATATAATTTTATCGATTGAGACCAGTTATAGCACGCGCTTAAGTGAGATTTGGCCAAGTCGCTTTGCGTTCTTAGCCACGCCCATCGGACTTCTTACGCCGGTTTGACTGTAGGCCAGTCATATAAATATGTGGTCACGCACAAGGTCATAATAAAGTGATGGTTGTATGCCAGAATAGTGGCCATGATCTGCATCAAGAAGCTGCTGTATATCCTCGTAAATAAATTTTTCAGAATTTGCATATACCACAATTACGTGCGCTGATAAAGTGTTGTCCTAAAACCAGCACTCCTTCCCGTGCGCGGGATTCAAAATTCCTGCCTTGCCGTAATCTTACAACACGAAAAATCCAATTTTAGTGCTTCGCCAGGAAGCCAAGACAGGTTTTGTCTTGGCCGGAAATGGGATAACGCTTTCCTCATGGTACCTAAAAATGCAGTGACAAGCTGAATCAGTAGAGGATTGCCTGTTGATAAAATAAATACATATGAAATGCTTAACGAAATGTTGTAGGTAACCCGGAAGTGGTGGCAGTGGTAGGGGCAGGAGTGCAAGGAACTGCTCACGCAAGGGTCATGCACCACATATTCCATCCGAAAGAGGTGAGTGGCAAGTGAAAGAAATGAACAGTCCGAGCATCAATGGTCATCTGGGACCAATGTGGGAAGTCCCTTACACGGAGAAGAGTGTTGGCTCAATATTAGCACGCCTTCTCGCGTACTGACGGGAACAGCCTACAGTAGCCGTGCTGCAGTAGCAGTCAAGGGAAATACTACCCCCTCGGAGCACGAGAAAGCGAATTGATTTCGTCAAAATACTTTTCTCAGTGATATGATTCCCCCCATGCAGTCTCCGGGTGAACGTGGCACTTCCCAGTAGCCGGCATTGAAGTAGGACCCCCACGCTGTACCCATCTCTACAGAGCAGTAGCCCATCTACCCGCCTGGTACCCATTTGTGGCCCGGCCACGACTCATGGTTGCTGAGCGGGAGTCCGCTTTTCAGTTGGACTTAGGCGAGTTGGATCTGGTCTGTTCATTGCAGAGTGAATATTGAGCTTCAGCCTACAAGTTTGTAGCACTTTAAATACTAATGAGAACTTAAGTAAGAACAGAAAATTATTGCAGTTATAGATCCAAAATTATTCCTGTATATAGTACACTACAGTAAGTACTACTGTTGGAGTAGTTGCCGGCTCAAGCAGATACACGAAGAGGCTATGTAATGGCTGGTATACACGATAGTCAACAGAATAAGTTTCGACTTCTGTTCGTCTGAAATTTTTTACTGAGACCTCGTAATCACAGCTTTGTGCTTGCCAAAAAGGTAAAATCAATGTTAGCGTCAGGTCAGTTTCGCAGCAATTGCTGCTAGTAAAGTTTTGGATATCTCTTCAAACTTAGAGGGACTAGTAACTCAAAATTCTTTCTTGTCATATGTTCAAATGGACACATCAGTGCATTCGGACGCGGAAATAAGGCAACTCGTTTTATTGACTAACGTGTGTACAGGCGATAATGGAGAAGATAGGTCTACAGTCAGCCTATAACAGCGATTAACTAATATGCGCAAAAAATAATAGATTAATAGGAACGCTGAGAATGAGGCTGAAGAATGTGGATACTATGCGCTGGTTAAACCATCAGGCACCCATGTCTTTTCTAATTGAAAACACTCACTAGAATTGAGGGTAGATGTGCGAAACAAATTCATTTTAGAGTTTCAGCAAAGGCTTTTTCATTTCTAAGATCAAAAGTGATGGAAAAGAGATGGTAGAAAAATGGGTGTTATTATTAGGCCTACACTCATGAATATAAACCCATTGTAAACAGTGCACTTTTATTTTATTTTTTAATCCTATTAACTCACAGTGTATGCTTGGTCACAATGAATCCCAGTCGACAGCTGCTTACCTTTATGACAAACCAAATATTTGTCATCATGAGGACATTATTTAGCCTCAACATGTTGTATGCGGCAATGTGATGAGCACATCATTCGCTTGGCATTATTCAGAGTTTTTCCTGTCTTTGATTCCGTTCTATCTATCATCTATTTAAAAAAAAAAAAGAAACTTGCCTCTTCCCTTTCATCTCGGGGTGTGGTCTAGAAGCAGGACCGAACAAACTAATGCTCGTTTTACTAGTTTCAAATTTTTAATAACCTTACGTCCCGCATATAAGAATAATATATTGAATACGCGCAGTTGGAAGGTGACAGGGTATGTTCTGTTGGTTTTCGATTTTCAGTTAAATATTTTTCTTTAATCAGATGAGGATGTGGTCCAGAAGTGGCAGCAGAGAAGTCGTGGAGAAACTGAAAGCGGAAGGCCTTCCCATCGTCTCTGCAAGCGGCATCCAAGATGCAGTCAGAGACGCCGACATCATTAATACTTGTACAATGAAGCTAGAGACTCCATTGGAGAAGGAATGGATAACACCTGGAGCCATAATTAACGGTGAAACTTCGAATCATCTTGATCTTGCTGAAAAAATATTCAGTGCATTAGTTTTTTTGCTTTTAAAACATTGTATAGAAAATAAATATCAAAAGGATCTGTAACTGTCACACTAATCATCCGACCATAATCGAGAGAATATCAATTACGGAGGCTACGGGCTTGCTCTGATTAATAGATCAACTGTAACATACAGTAGGCCATTTGCCTGTTCTAGTTTATTCAACAACAATCACGTAGGTCACGTAGGATGAATTATTGACGACCCGGGTTTATTTTCCATCAGTAATTATTTTATTAAAAATTGGTTGATTTTGAACCTGTGTTAAAATAGCCAAGTTTTTTCAGCTGTAGGAGCTGCCAGTCCGACCTATAGAGAGCTCTCGACCAGCTTGGTGGAGTCAGCTACAGTGTACGCTGACAGCGCTGAGGCGGCACGTGCTGAGGGCGGTGAGTTTCATAATAAAATCTTGGCCACCTCAGAAGCAAAAATTATAAAACAGCTGCTGGGGAGCCAGGAATTTGGTTAGGTTACAACCCTAACCAACCTACCCTGTAGGTATGAACATCTTACTGTGGTCATCACTTCAAAAAAGGTTGGAAATCGCTGATGCAAAACAAAGAGACAGAGTGGCAAACCTTCCTGGCCTGGGGTAACGTTGGGTTTACGTTTCAAATAAGTAATTCATGAGAGATAGATTAGCAGCATTGTAAAGGTAAACTCAGCTTTGACAGCGTCCTCAACTGGGAAACACACACGCACTGGTTTGTGCTGCGCATATAGGCCCACTCCCCAGAAGAGTAAGTGCGGCTGCAGTCGATCACGGGTCATCAAGAACTATGGGGCCAATTTGACAGAAGGTTTAGATGAAACGCCCCTCTCCACACCCCCTCATCGCTGAGGAGGCAGGTACCCCCGCGGCGCTCTGCGCGCCCACAACTGCCGAGTCAGCAAATATAGATCAGCAAAGAGCTCGAGTGCCTGGGTTGGCATCGAACCAGCGATACAAGGCTTGTGAGCTGCGAACGTAAGCATGCTGCTACCTTGGTTTTAAAATGCTTCATTGATAATTAATTGGATTTTGTTGCATCGGTGATCATCTCAAATCGATTATCCCTGGCTGATTTAAGCCCAATTGTTCAGCGTGTAATACCTGGAGCTCCATCCAAATGGACAAAACCAGCGTTCACGACTGAAGCGCTGGCCTAGCATAGCATAAGAGGGTTATATAATCTAGCTAGAAGAGGATCACTCGAAGAAGCCAACTAATTCTTCAATAGAATTAAATAATAAGTTATTGCGCAGATAATATATTATGAGTCTTTGATGAGTGTATAATTAATTATCAAATCAGGGAATTATGGAAAATAGATGAGGAAGCACAGATGAATATACTAATTGCGCTATTAAGCACATGATGCAAAGCAGTGTTTTGGAATGGATAAAAAACAAGCATAATGTTAGTATGTCATATTAGGCATAGAAATAAATGGACACTAAAGTGAATATATGTGGTATTAGGTAAATCATGAATAAGAACGCTATTGATTGGCTGTAATAAATGAATTACAAATTACAGTGTAGCAATGCAATCTTAGAATCTCTGAGTGATGAATGAGTAATAAATCTATTTTTAGTTTAAGACACATAATGCAAAAAAACATGAGCGCACCAACAATGAATTAGTTAAGACATTAAGTATATCATGGGAAAGATCAATGATGAATGGAAAACAGTTTCAATGCTGCAATAGACATATCATCATATAGATAATCGTTTGTACCGCTATAGGTGACGTGGTTATGACGGGAGTTGAACTGGCAGGAGAAATTGGGCAAGTCATCAAAGGAGAGCTGACTGTGCCACAAGGAGAGACAGTCATCTTTAAATCATTGGGTGAGTTCTCTGTTACAACTGACAAATAATCCGAGAGTATGCGTTGACCATTGACAGGTAATGAGCAAATCTTCTTTAACTATCGACAAGTAACGAGCAAATATTCTTTGACAATTGGGAAGTAGTCAGCAAAGCTTCATTTGTAATTAATGGATTATCAGCATGTATTATTTCACCATAATTGAAAGTTGAGGAGCTTGAATATTGATAATATGTAGGTATTCAGTAAATCTTTGACACTTGACGAATAATGCAAGCAATCAGCAAATCTTCTTCGACAACCTACAAGTATGGTAATCAGAAAATGTTTCTTGCAGCTGGCAAGTAACAGGGAAAATCTTCTATTGACAATTAAAAATTAATCACGATGAACTACCCATTTGCCGCAAGGGAATCGATACCTTCAGATCATATCGTGCAACTCTTTTAGGACAGCTATATTCTTGAAGAGTGGAAAGCCTAAGCGGACTATCAAATTTAAATGGCCTCCTGCTGAGTATCTTGTATTAATATACATAGCAAGTGTGGCAATGAATAAGATTTTTTCAGAAAACAGGTCACTACGGTTAAAAATCTTGGGTTGGTAGAGCAAAAGGTCGAATTGAAACGCTCGTGTCTATGGAGACTGGGTGCATGCTAGCTAATGCATGCACCATCATCGAGACCGAACAAAACATCTCCACGTCGTGCCCGAGTTTTCCAAGATTTCGTTTCCCTAACTGTGCAACGATCTCAAGCCACTTTCCCACGACCAGAATTAGATTGACATTTCCTCAACATGCACAGCCTGATTGTTATTTGAAGGTACTTTTACAGTCCTTGAAACTGTTATGAAAATGTTGGCTGGAATTAAGGATAGGCTCCAATAAAATTAATGATTCTGGGGAAACTCCAGTGTATAGACTACCTGAGATTCGAGTATAATATGTAATAATATGCGTTCCAATTTGCTAGGTTAGGCATCTATTTTAGTAAAACCAAATCTAGCTTGCCGCATTCTTAATTGATCTACCCCTTGCTGACGTAACCTAACCGTCACTTACCCAACCTAACCGTTACTTTCCCAACCTTACTATGTATTATCTAAAAAAGAGCTTAAAATTTATATTTTACATAGTAAATCTTATGCTACTTACATTTTTTCGAGTTACCGAATTTTTTGGACTTTGATAAAAATCCGAAACGTTAATTTTAGGGGCGAGGCATTTAACCTCACCTAACCTAACTTAACCTAGACCATAGCCGGAGGCTAGCCATATACAATACAGGCACCGTTTTTCTCCTATGGCTGGACTCCAGGGCAACAAGTAGAACAGGCAGTATCCAGAATTAATTATGATGCAATCTTTCGTTCATTTCTCCAGGTATTGCAGCTGAAGACGCCGTTGCCGCCCGCCTTGTGTACGACAGCCTCCAGTCACAGAAATAAAGTTAATTGGTACCATCGAAGATCGAAGACCGGTTGGCAGATCGACGTTCATTGTCCTCTTTAAGAGAAAATAAAAATTGGAAGATCGAAATCGTTTGTTCAGCAGACATCGGAAAGTGAAATAGGCGTATTGCGTCGCCTGTCGCAGCATTAGAAAATTAACATAGAGAAGTGATTTTTTTCATTTTTGCCTGAAACTTAATTTTGGAAAATGAATTAGTCTGTCCGCTTCACTAGATATTTGAAATTGAAGATCGGCATATTTTACTCATTACATCTGAAAATTATAATATAGCGCAGTAAAATATAAATATTCACTGTCTTTATTTGGATACATCTAACTTTCTACCGTATCGCCTTTGAAAATGGCCCCACGAAACGCTACAGTATCGGTTCTCCGCATTTTTTCATTCGTTTCCTCTTCTTGTACCATACCTCAGGGGCAAATTCCTTCGATAAAGATTAGATTAGAAAGGCGGCAGTAGACGATGCAAAAGGCCCATTCCCAAAGAGACACCGGGACTTACACCCCGGCCCTCTATGAGCTATTGCCATTATGTTAGTAGGATGTAGAGGAATGGAGAAACGAGAGGAGAAAAAATGGAAGACGAAANCTACGCCAAAGCGATGGTCATGAATACCCGCAAGCATGATCGATGGCCGCTGATATGCGGAGCTTAAATATATAGATGGAGCGGAAGTGAGACGAAGTCAGCTTAAAATGGCCTGGGAAGCTTTGGCCATTAAGAGCTCGCGATTCGTGGAGAAGGAGTTCTTAGCTGTAGAGGATGTCTCTCCCAATGTATGTAAAGACGATTTTTAAACGAGTTGACCGACTCCGCACCAACAACATCGGAAGGGAGTCTATTCCAAATGCTTACTATGAAATAGGGAAAGAACTGCTGACTTAAGATGCTATAATTATATCACAATAATTTAGCCCTGATAATTGAAAAAAAATGTAAAGGTAGGAACCGTATGATATAATGTTATAATGTGGTCCGTCAAACGAATAACTGATTTTATGCTCGCTTGATTGTATTTGGAATAGAAGAACTACCTTACACTTTTCTGAAACTGAAATAGCACGAGCTTACCTCTTTCGACAGCTGAGAATACAAGAAACTCATTCAGACCAGTTGGTGCATTACATTCTCTATAGCAGAACCATATTGTATCAATTTCTTATTACTAACATTTATAGCCTTTTTTGGTTGGGACGGTCTCTGGTCCCGGCCCTTTAATGCAAGCTTTAGCGTCACCGGCAATGCGGCCGTTTGGATTATGGCTGCAAGATTATTAATAATTTTTGTAATTATTATGCTCCCCCTTTTAGCTAACAGACGTGCATAGAATAGCTGAAACTCTGTGTTCTCAAGACAGCCAAATACAGTCAAGAGAAAGGGTTGCGAAGCAAGGATCTCCTAGTTCGTTGCGCAAGCGTGATCAGTTATTGTGGAAAAGTTGTCCATGGAAGTTTTTGATTGTCTTTGTATTGGTATTAGACACATATGGAATAAAAATTATCATAATTGATCAGTAATAATGATAAGCGTTGAGTTTTTGTTAGCGATAATAACTGTTGATGACACTAGGTATAAGAAAATCAAATATTAAATTAGGGCTGATGATAAATATTAATTGTGCAAACACGGATGACACTCGAAACAAGAAAAGCAGACTCTGGATAAATGTATACACTAAGAAAAGTTTCTTATTTGACGAGCTGTTTTCTTTCTCCTACAAGGTGCAGGAATAATCTCTGAAATTTAAAAAAAGTCAACATATAATTGAAACAGACTAGTATTTTCTAGGATGACTATTTAATATCAAAAAATTAGACTACAAGAAAATGAGAGAAACCTTCTTAATTGTGGTTTCTAAACTGCCGTGAGTAAGTAATAATTAAATTAATAATCAATGTTATAATATTTGTCATACGTAATATAAAAAAATCATTTCACTGCTACGTTGCAAGTAGGCAGGTCACAGCATCTGTACTACTGGTCTACCTATAATTTAATCAGGTTATAGGTATAGTCGGCAGTTAAACTATTTGTCACATTCCTAATTAAAGTTTTGTTACCAACTAAATCAAGAAAAAATTCATAAAACTTTAGTCGATATGTCGCTGTACTTCTTCTCTCTTCTATAAACTTACCATACTCTGTCCACAACCCAACCCTTACTACTCATACTGCGCTCAAAATCCGCTTGCCATATCCGAAATATACAAATGCTCACCGTGCGCGTACCGTTCCCTTATAAAGCATACATGCACTTACCTATCTTTAACTTCACTGAGCTTTCGAGGAACGGACTATAGTGCGGATGATCCCAAGGTCACCCAGCCCTAATCTCCTTACAGGTGCCAGGTGGGAGATGCTCCACATTAGTTACTGAGAAGCCCTGCGAACCAGTGTAGCTTTGGTACTGGTACAGGGAGTACGTGAGTGTAAGGGATTTCCTCATTACGCATGTGTTTTTCCGTCTGTTTATCGCATCTCTGATGCCTAGTACTGTAAACCCTTGTGGTCTTGCTTGACATATTAACATGGTGTTTTAAGAAGTATGAATAATAGCCTATAATAGTAACATACACTGGTTCGATATAGCGGGTACCAGATAGTGTGGCATTTCAAATAGCATTTTCGAAGCTGTATCCAAATATGGTCGGCCCATACATACTCAACTGTAAATAGATGATAACATATGGATAGATATTCTACAATTATTGGTAAGCAATATGACAGGTTAGCTTATGCTTCAGTGGCTTCGCCTACAGCTCGTCGAGCATGTCTAATATTTGTGTGTGATCAAATATATATTATAAAGTTAATTTACCAACAACCTCGTCGAGCATGTATAAATTTGTGAGAGCATAAATATATAATAAAGCGTTAATAAATTAATCATACTCGTATGTACTTTCTAATATAGGTCTAACTAAGCATTCTTTAGTATTTGATAGAAAACTTTAAATTTACTGGTAGTTACCTTACATTTTGAAAAAAAAATAAGTTTGGAAAATGACCTCTCACCTGGAGACTAGTGAAAAAGATTGTTCTGTTTCAAAAACTGCAAAAAATGTGGAATCATGTGTATACACTGTCTGAAGGCTTCTATGCAACATCAGATAAGTATAGCCTGATTTACTGGTCTTCATTTCACTCTTTTTTTCAACTTTTTTTGCCGGCCGTGTTACGAAAAAATTAAACTGGGAAAAACTACTGTGAAGTTAACCTTCTAATTAAATTCTAAGACGCTGTCATCTATGTTTTATGGTAATGCAGGCTTATGGAAATATAAATTAAAACTACAGAAAAAAATATATTTGATAACCTAATGCAAGTGAAAACTTTTCTGCAGATCGTTGCACTGTTTCTAAGCTATAGAGATACTCAAATTAAGTTGGAGATTAATAGCAATAAAATGAACAGGGACGATAAAGAAAGCAGTTCGGCATCTGAAGATTGGCGTAGATGGTCTAAAGAGGTGAGTGCGGAGGGATATAGATGAAGGACTGGTGGTCTGCAGGTGAATGCACGGTAAGGTCTGCTGATGACGAGATGCAGGCCAGTAACTGTGAAGTTGGTGATGTGCAAATTTCTTCATGTTAGGGTCTGCAGTTGCAAATCTGGGGGTCTACAGAGACCTGAATGTCAAAGTTTATTGATGCAGAAATCGTGGTCTGCAAAGGTCATATGTTAAAATAATAAGATCGGCAGAAGGAACGATTAATTGTCTGTAACCCCTGATCAAGTCAGGTCTACAGATGCAAAAATGGTAGTTTGTAAAGGCTTCAGTGTTCAGGGGTGCACACGATGGTTACTCCGGCTGGATAGTACCCTACGATAATCTTAACGTAGGCAATTATGAATATGGATGCTCTGCTACCAGCAATTTAAATTGAAATATGATAATTACAAACGAGTACCAGCTGACTAATAAATCTTGAAAAAATCTGTTAACTTTTGCTTGGGCAGCGCTTGTGCCATATGGTTTGCAAAGTTAGAAACAGCTTCCATCCCTCTATAAATAAATCATAATAAAGTAACAATATTTATATTCAATGTTCATAGCAGAGGTTGTATAGGTAAACCGGCTGTATTAAGTATTTTTCATGGGTAGCGTTTCAATGAATGTTTCTTCCACGGAAGATCTGAGTTTCATTTGGAAAAATGCAGCTAATCAATTTTATCAGTATGTATATCTCTCTCTCAACGTTTTGTATCAAACTGGACTTAATTTTTTTATTTAGTAGAAAATTTGCGACGTTGACACCCTATCTCTTGATGCAGTTCAACAGCCCTGAACGGCATCTTGATCAACTAAGGTTTGTTTAGACTGGATTATACCATTGGCAGAAAGCAATATCGCCTCTGACATAACGATAGCTTGATATTTTTCTTTTCAAGCCCAAAAATTAAAAAGAAATTCACGATGTGTCTCGATTAACGTCTAACATTTTTTTAGATCTCCTATGCTTCGAAAAAGCAGTCCGAGGTATTTTTCAGAGAGTGCTCCAGTATAATACCATGAAGAGCGATAACTTGCGTACACTCGCCATGAAATATTCAAGGAGATTCTCAACGTTTTCCCTAATACAAAATACATAACGATTAATCTCGAGCAAAGTCCAAGAATTTTCTTTCGGAAAAATACATCTGTTTTTTCACAGGAAGCTTATTTTTTATGCGTCCTATGATTTTTTATGAAAAGCAGACAGTTGTAAATAAGATAGTTTGCAAATGCCCCTATTAAGATCTGCAGCTGCATGGATGGTAGTCTGCAGAGACCTGCACGTTGGAGTTTCTAGATGTTGAGATAGTAGTCTGTAGAGGCGCTATGTTAAGATATACCAAAAATTGTAAAAATATTAGCAAGATAACAAAGTTACGACTACTTTTCACAGGAGCTGGAACGACAGATGTCCCCTTCGCAGTGGTCCCCACTCTGCTCCCCAGAAAGTATAATTTCTGAATATGTGCGCACTGTGCAGAAAGACATAACGGAGTGCAGAAGCACATTGCAGTGGAAGACTCATCCGGTACCAGGCGATGGTCAGTATAGAATACTGATATGCTAAAGGTCATTCTAAGCCCTATCAAAATTCTTAGTCGACTCATAAAAGTTATAGCAGTTACGTAATTTATGGCCATGCATGAACACTAGCGAGGCAAGTGTATGAGGAAATAAGAGATTGAACTAAGTCTAATTTCATTAGGTAAATATAAAGTTAACAATACATTTATACAATGAAATAAAAGTATTTGGTGCATGGTCGACTGGGAGCCCAATTAAACGTTCGAGGCTTGACTTGCGCGAAACCTCAAGCAGGTGCAC
Source organism: Parhyale hawaiensis (assembly GCA_001587735.2). Classification (NCBI taxonomy): domain Eukaryota; kingdom Metazoa; phylum Arthropoda; class Malacostraca; order Amphipoda; family Hyalidae; genus Parhyale; species Parhyale hawaiensis. Next base: position 6,950,253 of record LQNS02277100.1, read on the forward strand.
TGACTTATACCCGCTGGATTGAATTTCAGGCATTGAGCTTCAACCGGTTACCCTTGAGACTTTCAGTTTTCAAGAGGCTCAACGTATGCGGGCTGCGTTTAACACTAGCAACACAATTCAAAGTGACAAAGCTAAAGCTTGGGTCTGAAGTATCGGACAAGTCCAGCCTTTAAGGTTTAATTTTTGCACCCAAACTATACATATAGCGTGCCTTAAATAGCACACTCAGGCTCTTTGTCAGGACCGTGCTTGGTTCTTTGTGTCTTAATTAATGCAATGCTAGATAATATTTTTTCTACCTTGTCATTTTCCGAAAACTAATAAAAATATGGACATACAGTGTTAATAATAGAGGTATTAGCCGCCACTTGCGACCCAGCCCCATCAGTGAAAAAAGGCTGCTAAATTTTTTGCGGCCTATTTCTAAAAGCCAAAAAAATGTGGCCTATTTATAAGAGCCAAGAATAGCAGCAAGCTTTTTGCAGCCCAGCCCGAAGAGTGGAAAAAGACCGTAAGCTTTTCTACTTCTGTGGCTGGGCCGCAAATTAATGCAAGTGGCCGCAGGTGTCCACCTTTGGTTCCTAAGTGCTGAATTATTTTGCAGGCACACAAGACGCCGAACTGGGCATGGATGTATACGGAACAGACTTACCAACAGGTAATGGCAGCAGCTGTGGAACAGGTCTTGGTATTTCATTGTCCACGAACGGCGTTGAAAGCGAAGTTATTGTTTTCGTTCTGCATGTGTCGACGTTTGATTTGCATGTCTTTCAACGCAAAATACGGCCGGCAGGAAGGAATTGATTTATTATCACATTCTCTTTAAGGCAGTCAGATCGATTGGCCAATAGATGTGAAAAATGCAAAACTGCTGATTAATCACCTTAATATTTAGCCCCTCTGTCTGCCCACCCTCTCCTCCCCTCTGCCACATTGTAGTTGATGGTCTTGCCACACGATGCCTTCTAGGCATAGAAAAGCGTTGTCCTTAAACTAGCAGTGTTGGAAAGTACCTACTTCTGCGTACTCGTGCAACAAAAAAAAAAAAAAATAGAGTTTTCGTGCTGCACGAGCGCGAGAAAGCAGGTATTTTTCGTCGGTGCACCGGAACACGTGCTGGTTGAAAGACACTTCTCTGAATCCACCATCTAATAATACACTGTAGTTGGTTCGTTGCTCGTCTACTTGATTTCTTGCTTACCTGCTCTCTTGATTGGTTCCCCTCTCCGTCACGCTGTTAAGGATTTAGATAGGAGAAAATTGATCTGCTGATGAACAAGATGAGATACCATGAAATTTCACTCCTAAATTACGATAGCAAATATAGTTTCTGAAATACATGCTCGGAGCGCGAAATACTACATTTTCTGAAACCCTCTTTGCTTTGAAAATTGGCTCGGAGATATTTGCTACGATTCTTCGTTTGAGCGTCGTAGCTGAAAGGCGGTATCTCTGAAAGAGTTGTAGATCCTGTCGCGGAGCATTATCTATTTCACATACTACATTGTTTCTTCGTAATAGTTAAATAACTCAGTTTTGGTTGAAGTTTTCATTCCTATCGTGCATAATCAATTCCGCTAATGTTTTCTTTTGCGAATTTCCTTTTCCGTGGCAGTTGAAAATTCACGCTGAGCAAAATTCAAAATATTTTCAATTCACATTGAAACCAAATTTTTATCTTTAAGGTTTAACTATCGGCTGATGTCCAGGATGCAGTAAGCACTGAGTATTTCAGGTAAACTCTTTTGATGGAATAATATTTTCTTAGTGCTATTCAGTTTTACAGCATTTCCAAGCTGATACTCGCCCTTTTACTTCCTGGAGAGAAATTTTGCGCTCGCAAGCTCATGACGGCGCAACTTTTGTTACTTTAATTGAAGATACGAAGAATAACTTTAGTTGTGAAACCCGTACCTAAAGCAAGAACAACAATTATTTTTAATTACAAAATTACTGACATCATTTTCGACGGCTGGTTACTTTAGTATTATATTAACGTGGACATGGAGTCTGTAGTTAGAAAATAATCGAGGAATATTTTTGTACAGAGCATTCATTACTGTGAAACCAAGTCATATTTGTATTTCATACACTAATAATACATCTGGCCACCCGAGAGGTGACTAACGGTTTTAGCTACTACGGCAGCCAGGAATTTCTATAATTTATTGTAAAATATATTATATTATTATTGTAAATTTTAGACTGGGGTAGGATAAAAGGATCTCCCCTCCAGTTCTTAGGTCCGAACTTAGCTTGCCAATGGTACTTTCCAATCAACAGGGGGGTATAAAGGAAACTGCAGTTTTCATAAAAACCGTAAAATTAATCATTAACAATATCTGCTTAATACAAGGAGCGTTTACTTTTGGTCGCAGAGCATAGTAATATTTCTGAATAAAACAGGCCCTTATTGGTCGTACAAAACTATAGTCAGCTCGAATAAAAAAAGTAGCTACGGCCCATGCGCAAGTCAGTGGTAATATAACTAGGCACGGCGTTCTATCCCTCTTGACCACTTTGAGGTCCTCCCTGAATTCCACAGCACTGCAAAGAGAAGAGAGAACCTGCTAAGTATTTTCGCAGCTAAAGAAATAAGTACACTGTTGTTGACCTAGTATTACCACTTTGTATTTCACTTATTAACGGTAGCTATTACTATGATTGTAACAGATTAAATTCCGCAATTATACACAGTGGACACTTACATGTTTGCGCAGGGCCGCCAATGAATAGGAGTGACAGATAAAACCCTAGCGGTTGCGAAGGCCGTGCGCACTGACAAAAGATTGTCGTTAAGCGCAATAGCCACGTATTACGAAAGAAAAAAAAAGTGACAGCCCAATATAAAATCGCTATGTGTATAATTTACTCCCATTGAATAGTTATATTTTACTCCCTTTACAATTATCGTTAATTTTAAAATGTTGAAGTTAGGCTGTTGCTAGTTGGTTAAGGTCGCTGACTTGCTCTTTATCAGGAGGTAAAGCATTCGATTCTCAGTTAGAAGGGAAAAGTGTTGATACTCAGTGTTGTAGCGTCAGAATTTCTGTCATTCATAGTTACTGGGGACACTGTCCTCAGGGCTGGGGGGGCACAGTTATCAATGGAGCCCTCGGTCTATATGATGCTTATGCTCGAATCACCTGTAGTTGACTGCAGCCGTACACTCCTTTGTGCCCTAGTAGGCATTCATCAGAAGCACGAACCAGTGCAGGGGAATTTCTTAGTTGGGATACTCGGTTGAGCGACTGCTACTCAGATTCTTCAGTCTGTGTACCATATTCCATTATGGTATTTAAAATCATACATTTGCTCATATATCAGTTTTTTCCAGTTTGCTGATGATAATGTCATTTTAAGCAGTTTTTTCTGCTGTGGTAATTTAGACCTCACATATCATTGCATCGCAGCATCTTAGTTTTCTTTTAATGCAGCCTCCTCACCCCAGGCAGTCCTGTACTGACGTACGTACACGGCGGCTACTGGCAAGAGCTGGACAAACACTCGGTTGGTGGTCTGATGAAGTCCCTTTATGACGGTGGCGTAGTGACAGTTGTACTGCAATACACTACTGCACCCACAGGTACTATCTGTTATTGAGAAGATGGTAAAAACTCAAGTCGAACCCAAGCACAGGCATTGGTTTCTCTGTGGGACCGGGCCTGTCAGTCATTCACGGGTCCAGTATTAAATAACAGTAATAGTAGTAGTAGTGTGAAGTAGTAGAAGTAGTATTCACTTGGTTTAACAAACTCTACATTAAATAACATCTCTGTTCCTCATGACCAATAGTTACGCTTCCGGCACTTTTAGCAAAAGTGTATCGCTTATGCGAACTTAGAAGCCATAGAGGTCGGTTGTAATATGCTTTTTACAGGTCATACCTCTCTAGGTGAACAGACTGACTTAAAACATATTTTCACAGTTCGTATACATGATGCGGCTCTGATGGTATGCCTGAAGAACAGCACATATCTCCTGTGGCATGAATTTGTTGCGTCCTGCTAGAGTACGTTAGTTTTTATTTGCGGATGCATCCACCGCTAAAGCCGGAGCCCCATCGAGGCAGATAGCAACGTGCGACGCAACAAATTTGTTGCATGGAAAAATGTATTAATATTATTATTAAGATTTCACGCCCGCTGGGCCGTCACGGACAGGTAGTACAGCCCAAATAAAGCAGTTCGCGACAGCGGGAAGCCCGAAACGCTGCTAAAGAAAATCCAACAAAAAAGCCACTAACTGCTGGCTTAAGCGCCTGCGGGCCAACACGACCGAAAGCCGAAGCCGGCGATGAATTCCAAGCCCCAGCAGAAGGGCACAAAGCACTGACTCAACTGACGAATTCTGCATCTGACACTCTCCAAAGTCAAAGAGTGCACGTCAACCGCAGCATGTGTAATCCTCCTTCAGACCTTGAGGGTCGGGACAGATGAATACAACAAATGTGTTCTATTATTGTAAACCATATAAAACATGCCGAGTCCAGCAACCTCTCTCCTATGGGACAGATTCACCAGATCATTTTCTGCAAGTGACTGTCAGCAGCTGAAGCCCAGACCGGTGAGCAATACTCCAGCACAGGCAGCAAGAAAACATAAAAGCATCTGTAGATAACCTCCCTGTCACCAAACACAGAATTCACCTTACGCTGGAGCCCAATCTTACTGGAAGCACGTGACACTAGCCGCCTAATATGCGGCTCAATGGTAAGCTTCTTATCAGAGACAACGCCGAGAACCTCCAAGGAGCTAGACTCCTGAAGCAAAGTGTCATCTATCTTCAGATGCAGATGCTGCGGCAAAGACGTCCGCGACCGACTGACAATCATAGACTTGGTCTTACTGGCATTCAGCTTCATACTCCAGGCCGAGCACCATGCACTAATGTGTAGCAGATTCCTTTTCAGAGACTCGGCGACATCATTACGCATGCTGGAGGAGGCAATGCTATCAAAATGGAATTGTCGGCTTAGTTGACCCTCGTATTCTCTAGCGAGGAGAGCATGTCACTAGTATATAGAGCGAACAGCAGCGGGCCAAGTACGCTACCCTGAGGGACGCCAGACTGCACTGCAACGGAGGCACTCAAAACGCCGTCAACACACACACACTCTTCGTTCGCTCAGAAACAAAATCACGAATGATTGAAAGAACCCTACCACCCACACCAAACGACTCTAGCTTGTAGAATAAACTCCTGTAGTTGACCCAGTCAAACGCCGCTCTAAAGTCCAACTGTACAAGGCAAGCCTCAGACCCACAATCCAGCGCAATCTGCATATGGTGTGACACCGATAACAGTGCGTCACAACAGCTCAAACAAGTTCTGTATCCAAACTGACCTGTAGGCAACAAACCCGTAGCATTAGCAAAACATCCAAGCTTATAAGCGACCAGTTAGGGTGTCATGCTTAGGGTGTCACGCTTTTCACATATAGAACGAAATTCGAGCAACCCCAGGTATTCTGGATACCAACTGGGAAGGGATCCAATGGAGCAAGGGTCAAGTTCACATATCAGCTACTACTACTACTCGCAGGTCTGAGGAAGAAGATTCACTGCCTGACCTGGGACATTTTTCAACAATCATATGCATGATACGAGTCTGAGGGCATCATAATTGAAGAACAATCCTTTTATTCTGTAAAATTTTCTCATGTTCTTTCTATATTAGATAGGGGAAAATGCGGATGATAATAGGTCTGAGATATCACTGTAGAACATTGATTCTGTTTTGCGAAATTTTCATGGGTTCCAGCTGCTTCCACAGCAGCGGAAGGGTAGGGAGAAACGTTTCCATGTTTCGTTAGACGGGTTTCGTCAGAATTAAGTGACTGGCGTTATTTATGGGGAATGTTACGTTAGAAGAGCTGCGCTAGGCCATGCTAAAATGAGTTATAGTGACATACCTTAGGATTGCTACATTTTAAAAAGTGAGAACATTAACTAATAGTGAAATGCTTACGGGCTACTTACGGGTTACGTTAGCTTAGACAATATAATTAATATGTTTGGATAGACAGACATTATTGAGTTAGAAAATGCTCGTCAGGGTTGAGTGACTGGCGGTACCTTAGGCGGGGTGGGTTACGTTAGAAAAGCTGCATTAGGTTAAATTCAGATAAATTGCAATATCGTAGCGTGGGTCTGGTACATCTTAGAAGGTATAGATTAGATTAGATAGGCGGCAGTAGACGAACCAAAAAGCCCATTCCCAAAAAGACACCGGGACTTACACCCCGGCCCTCTATGAGCTATTGCCATTATGTTAGTAGGATGTAGAGGAATGGAGGAACGAGAGGAGAAAAAATGAAAGACGAAAGAGAAAAAAGATAGGAGAAATAAAAAAGAAGGGGAG
>LQNS02277100.1:6987280-7002601 GCA_001587735.2 Parhyale hawaiensis
AAGTTAATAACAAAGGAAAACTGATATTTTTCTTCATCTACGTATTATATTAACATTACGTATAGTATATATGTATGTGATAGAAATAGAAAAATGTCTAAAAAAATAGTATTACGCACAAATAATAATGACCATAAGATTAAAAATTATGAAATAGATCTCAAAACAAAGTAATACTTAAGGGGAACGTCCAGCTGAAAATTTTGACTTTTTGATCTTTCATATTTTTCACTACTCAGTAGCTACACATCAGACAGACACGTAGGCAAAGTTTTACGCAGCCGAGTCAACGCTATGTTAATAGAACAGGGGGCTGGGGAGGGGGTTTCAAAGGTCCATTTTAATTTCAAAAAGTATGTTTTATTATTGAGCCAATATTCATTAAACTTGATAGAGATATGTCAAATCAGAGATAAATAGGGGCAAGACTCACGTGCTTTTTGTATTTTCGTGTAGAAAATAAGTTATTCAAAGAAAAAGGGAAAATCGTCTTTTGTTCTATTTCTATTTACGCTGTATGCACACATTTCTTATCCCTATTTCTTCTAAAGTTTTACCCGAGTTTCACCATTCAAGTGTCAGAGTATGTAAAAGGGGATGTATAACCTCACTTGTTACGTATGCAGAATGTCAACAATTATTCTCAAAACTTCTGTACCTGAGTTTTTTAAATAACGCAGAAAAAAACGAAAATTCGCATATGTTTTTAGAACTAGAAGGAAATAAAGACATCTACTGGCATTAGCAATGTTTAGACTCAAATACCAAGAAAAAAAAAATCTAGCGAAAAATAGAAAAAACAAATTAAAAAAACTCAGAATTGTTATGTAACTTATAAACCATCAAAAATGTAAAAAAAAAATAAATATGAACCAAATAGTTTTAGAATCACGTTTTACATACAGCGCCAAAGTTTCAGCCAAATCGGACCGTAAATAAAAAAGATGACCCAAAACTGATACGCTCCCCTAATCAATAAATCATTATATGTTTAATGGTGCAGATACGTACCAGTACTTTGTGTAGGTTTTATATATGGCCATTTATTGCATAATGATTACTCTTTGCCTTTTTGGCTGGTCAAAATAGCGTTTATAATAAAGTAGCATTTTTGCCATAAATTGAAATTACTATTTGCATTATAGCCTTACAGCAATAATAGAATGAATGCTAGAAATCCGAGCTCTAGTAATTACCCTATATAAATTATTGTCGTCTTCTTACCGCTGCTACAGCCGATGAAGGCGCACTGTTGACCACCCGAGGACTCCACGCATTTGATCAATGCAACTTTATTGGCTCCAACACGGTAAGTTGTCGGGTCGCTACTGCTCAGCACGACGGCGGCACTGATGGTCAGCACCCCCACAGCCAACTTCATTACTTTGGACAGACTTGAGGGCATGATGAGCTTTTGCTGGTCAGTCGGGGACCCTTTCTGTCACTAGCCGCGGAAATTTTTTCTTAGCGTTTTTCCACCAAGTCCGTACTCCAATGAGCAAATACTTCAGGGAAGATTGTGGTCGATATACAATAATAACTATGAATATTCAGTATACGCTGAAAAATTGTAAGTATTGTATTAATAATATTTTGGCATGATAAACTTTGATGGTCAGTTGGTGACACTTTCTGTCTCATTCAACGAAATTTTATTCCTAGCGTTCTTCCACCAAGTCTGTACTCCAATCAGCATATGTATACTTCAGGGGAGATTATGGTCTGTATACTATAGCCATTGCAAAAATTTAATATTAGATGAAATATTGAATTTGTTTTAAAATTACGATAACTATGTTGTCAGGATACGACATAGTCAGCACTAGCTATAGCAGTAAGTGCACTACTATTGTGTGTCCACTCAAAATCGTAAGCTGGCCTTACAGCCAATAGATGAAAATCAATAAAATATATATATATATGCATAGATTTTATGCGTCCGAAAGGAACCTCAAGCAAATAGTAAGCTCGTCGTGGTGATCCAAGAAATGTGGTTATATCAGCAAGAAACATAAATTTTTTCTAGGTCGCCGTTGAGCGACTAACATTGAATTTTTGGAACCAGAATAACTCAAAGTAGAAATGGAAGCGAAACTCCCAGCATATCAACTTATTCAAAGTTCGGGCACCAATGATGCCCTAGCTTGTGCGATATTGTACCGGTTCAAAGACAAACTCATCAAAGGCACCAGCACGCCGAAATAGCAGCTCCTGTGCAAATAGCGCGGGAGCCAGTGGATGACTTTGGCACTTATATATTTTATAGAGGAAAAAAGCCCCGCCCACTCTACGACGATGCGCCCAATCATAAGGCATAATACTATTCAGCACAAACGCTTATTGATAGACCACTCTATTAGGCAAACTCGGATGACAATCGGAAGTAGAACCCCAGATTAAAAAGCAGTATTCAAAAAGGGGTAGGCATAGAAACTAGAGCAGCGGCGTATCAGCTCTACTTGACCAAACGCCAACCAGGTACGTCGTATTAAACCAATTTTTTGCGATGCTCGTGCGGCAACTCAACGAATGTTGGGCTCAAACGTGATTCTAAGAGCAAACCAGATGCCCAAGATTGCCTGGCGTTATTCACAGAAAGTGGCACACCATGGAGCATAAGTGGTAGAAAAGCAGGTCTCAGTGCACGCGACCGAGATACGAGCATAGTCTTCGTCATACCTGCATTCAATCTCATCCCCACCTTGAATCAACCACCTCCAAATGAATTCTGAAACCTCCACCCTACTAGGAAAAATCTTACAAACAGTCAACAAAGTAACACCATCAGCGTAACCAACAAGTAAATTATGCACAATATCAAACAAATCTGCTCTGTATATCACGAACAATACAGGCCCCTAAACAGAGCCCTTTGGGACACTAGACACGACATCCAAAAATTCTCTACTTTTCCCATCGATATCCACACATTGGCGTCTACCAGACAAGAACTGATTAACAATCGCAAAAAATCGAACCACCAACTCCCATAAATTTAAGCTTATGAAGCAGGCTTCAGTGATTCACACGATCGAAAGCAGCTCTGAAGTCAAGCTGAACCAACCTAACCCCATCACCCTTATTAAATGCGAACTGCAACACATTAGAAACTATAGGGCGTGCATATCTCCGCCAAGAAAGGCAGAAGTAACAAAAAATTCAAATTGGTGCTATGACCATGATTTTCTTTGTATCAACTCGAAAATCTAATCATTTGTGCCTTTTGATAGTAATAACAGCTTGTGCAATTTTCTTGAAGATCCGTTCATAACATTTTGACTTATGCTGCTAACAAACGTTATGACAAATATGAGTCAAACATACAAACCAAAGAACTGATCTGCACCAAAATTTAATCATTCATGTCTTTAAACATTACTAACAACTTCTATAAATTTCATAAAGCTTCATTTATAACTTTTTGAGCTATTTTACTAACTAGCGTAAAATTAAAAACAGCGACAAACTAACGAACGAAACAACATATCATCACAAAAATTTTGTCATTTACTCTTCGTGCTATACCAAGCAACTCGTCTAACGTTCATAAAATCCGTCCATAACTTTTTGAGTCATGTGGCACATAAATAAACGGATAAACTGATCTTCACTGTTCCTCCTAACATATTTAACAATCCCTGTAAATTTAATCAAAGTCCGTCCATAACCTTTTGAGTTATCTTGGTGACAGATAAAAGAATAACAAGCCAACAGAAAAACCTACAAACCCGATGAAAAGATAACCTCCTTGGCGTAGGTAGAGTATCACAAGTGAACAAGTCTTTCCGAAAACAATACAAAGTCTGAGGTAGGACACCCTGTCTCTGAACAAAGCCACTCAAACTCGACCCAACCAACCTCTCATAAACTTTAGACATAACAGATGTGATCCAGATGGGTCTATAAGCGAAAGTCCAAGATGAGACACGGCACTTAAGGAACAAGCGTTACGTGAGTAACACACGTTGGCAACAGTCAAAGATAATTAATATTTTTTGAGGTTTGAATTTTTGCATATCTTCTAAATTTGTTTGCCACTGATCATCTATTTTCGAAATATACTCTTCTTGTTGGATATCGATGTCTCGTGGGCTTATGTAAGGTATAAACGTCTGGTTTTGCGGACCTTTTTTAACCTTAGTTGCAGGAATTTGACTTTTACCGGTAACTAATTTAGCGTCTATTGTAATAAACTCTGGCTCATTTGGATCGAGTGCAATTTCAGTTGCCTTCTTGGCTAAAATATCGTCAGATACATTCCTGTCGTTTGTACTAGAATGTGAATAAAATATATCGTGCTTTCTACAGACTCGATCGAAGGAATTTACACTTTGGTAGCCTTCCTGCAACCGATTTGAAATTTGAATTACACGACCGCAATGAAAATTTTTTTGTTCTATTAATTAAATAAACCACCAGGATACTGTTCGAACTGAACTTCTGAGGGTAAAGTGAAATGCATTTCTGGAAGGAAGCTGTTTTAGAGCTTGAGTAAATCTTCCTCATCTCATCGTAAAGTAGCTTTTACTCTATAATATACTTGTAATTTTCATTTGTGGGAATTTCTGAATGTGAGTTGTAAGGATTGTTATTCAATATTATTAATTATTATTAATTTTTTATGAGCAAAATTTATCAAACTTACTCTACTCGCTTGTATAGCTTTCCGAATGACATTAAATCTATTAATCAAACCTTTTCTAGAAAAGTATTCCTTAATCAGTTCCATACCAACTTCTATAATATACGCTTTTTCATCTATCGAGCATTTGTAATTTTTCATGTTTATTGTATGGATTTTAGCACGATAAAGTTCATTAAATTTAGACGAAGACGTGATCGTGTATTTTTTTCCAGATTGTAATTGATGTTGTTCAATTGATCACCAAGAGTAAAACTTGAAAAAATACTCACGTAAATAAACATATCGCCGGCAGTCTGGACATTTTCCAGAGCCTTTCTACGTCACTTTGTTTTCGTCATATTTTTTTATAGCTATTACTGTGAAGTTTACATCATCTCACAGATTTAAATCAATGCATTGCCTATCCATTTTTTATTAATATTTTCATTGACGTTACTGTCACCAGATATTTTTCCCGCAAACATTTTTCGGAAAATTTTTCCCTAAAATATTTTTTATAAATAGTTTTCTATCTCTTCACACATTTTTTAAAATAGTTTTACAAATATTTATTCTTCAAAATAATGTTTACAGAAAATATAATATTACATATCCTGTTGAGAATATTTTCGTCTTCTAAAATATTTTTTTCAAAACTATTTATATCAATAATTGTTCGTCAGATAATTTTTGCAAATATTTTTTCTCAAAATAGTTTTCTCATGTATATTTGTTCTCATTAGTATTTTTTTCTCAAAAACATTTCTTCTCAGAGATATTTTTTTCCTAATTTTTTCCAGAAATATTTTTATCAATAATTATTTGAAAACTATTTTACAAATATTTTTTCTCAACAATATTTTTAGCTATAATTATTTGTAAAATTATTTACAGAATTATTTCTTCCAAAAATAAATTTAGAAAAAGGTTCTTAACGATACTGTACACAAATATTTTCTGATAAATATTTTCTGACATATATCTTTTGTAATTCTTTCTTTATCATTTAGATTTTGTAATGTTTTAGACCTAGTGCGTGAATTAAAAATCATTGGTAAACCATAAGTCATCATTTCCATTCACTGCAATTTTCTCATATCATCGAGAATACAGTTGATACTTATCGTTTTGAATGTTTTACATTTTTTGTGTATCGTTTCATTTTAGAGCGTCCGCTCATTTAATGCTCTGCCACTCGATCTTGTACAACCAATGCACAATACAGAGTTCAAATCAAAGTACAAAAAAAATAGTTCTTAGTCAGTACGAGGAATAGTGCAGTGTCTTTGTTTATTTTATATTTTATTCTGTTACATAGGATAGATGTTGAAGAAAGTGCACTGTGCAATATCATTTACTGGTTTGTTTTTATCGCTGTCGGACTTCTCGATTTGCCACAATTAACCAATGTGCAATATTATTGTGATTTAATGCATTTAGCTACAGTACCTGTTATTTCCAAATGTCAAGTAGAATATTATAAAAACCTTGAACATGTGCAATATTTCCCTGATAGCTGTGTAATATTTCCCTTATAGCTGTGCAATATTTCCCTGATAGCTGTGCAATATTTCCCTGATAGATGTGCAATATTTCCCTGATAGCTGTGCAATATTTCCCTTATAGCTGTGCAATATTTCCCTGATAGCTGTGCAATATTTCCTTGATAGCCGTACAATTTCGCTCTGATACCTCAGTTAATGTCCATTTGTTGAACAAGCTTACACTGCCTCTTTGATTCTAAAAGCGTGAGTAGCAAATATGTGACATTATTCTTTCGAACAGTGTAATGATTCATGTTTTCATGGGTGGTCTATTTGATTTGAGAGTGATGATATGTCATAAGATGAGCATTTCTTGAAATTTACTGAATTATATTTCAGACATTTGTTTTTAGCATGATGTCCCACAAGCGACTGTTTCGATTTTAGCTGGACACGTTCTCAGGTTTTTATTGACATATATGTTTTAGACTGTGATTGTAACTGTTTGAAAACAATAAAGGTGTTAAGGTGTTAGGCAGTGCTCTTCTATATATATATCCGTGGTGATATTATTTTTAATGACGATTTTACCTACACCATTAGCTTTCTTTTGAATTTCATCTTATGTTTTAAAACAGTATAATTTTTCTTTATTTCCAACAAATGCTTGAATTGGCACGCCACTAGTTTCATCTTTCATTTTACCTATAACTTTTTTATTTTCTTCTCTTTGACGCTACAGTATCGGGAACACTTACACTTTCTTTCGGTGCCAACCAAGCCGAATTTCCAAACTGGAAAGAGTAACCACAAGCCCGCCAACTGCTTCTGAGCTTCTAATGAACAAAAGCCTTTGATACTCAGCTGCTGAAGATATCCCTGCGATTACTATTAATGCATGAACAATATTATCTGATGCGTGACGATAAACGCACTCATACATTGGGCTTGTAAGATATACGTACTGAAGTTCATCATAAAACACTTGGTTTCATGATTTTTACCTCCTCGAGAAAGGTTATGTTTTTGTCGAATTTGCCTGTTTGTTTAATAATTTTACTTGTCCATCTAGCTGTCACAAAGATATTTCAAACAGTTTTGCACGGATCATTATGAAATTTACAGGGATTGTGTCGTACGTAGTTAAGAGGAACATATACCTAACCTTTGGTAAATTATTCGCTTAACCGTTTGTTTGTTTTTTTTTTTTTGCTATTTTTCTTGGTAACATAACTCAAAAATTTACTGACGCATCTTCATGGAGTGTGCTGGAGATGTTACTAGGAGAAAGTGACTAAATTTTTGTGATGATCTTTTGGACTGTTTTTTTGTCTTTATGTTTGTTTTTGTTCGTCAGTAACATAACCCAAAAAGGTATAAACGGATATTCATGTAATTTGTCGGAATTGCTGGAAATGGTAAAAGACACAAATGATGAAAATTGGTGATGATCAGTTCTTCCGATCCGACTAAAAAAAAAAACCTTTCAAGACCGATTTGAATTTTTTATCAACATTGTTTTGCGTGGCGGAGGTAAGCACTCTCAGAGTTCTCTAATTAATATTTTGAAATGTGTGTAAAATAAAGCTAATTTTCATACAAATATTAGTAGTAAATGTTGGAGACATTAGCCTAAGGTGCTCTTCCTCAAAATATTATTGGTGTATATAATTTGGTTTGTATACTGTTCCAGAGAGTGAGCGTTTACGAGATTTAAACTGGATGACTTTGTTATACGAAACTTCAAGCCTCAACTCCATTATCATGGCGTATCAGGAGGTCATTGCTGATAATCACCAACTTATGGCCGTAATGATACTGAGATACCGGGGACCAAACATGCCGCCAAGAAAAGCCAGTGATAACATTGGGATTTACCGAAGACCAAACTGCACATCTTCTATTGTTTTAAAAACTCATTTGGAGCATTGAAGCGAATGTAATTTAACCGAGGTGTTCTGCGTCATGTGCTATCAAGATAATAGCCTTGTACTCTACCACTAAGAAAAAAGAAGAATACTCCTCGGAGCAAAGTTCAGTCACGGTGAAGATAAAACTATTATATTATCTTACTGCGGCACGAACATCTCTGCACTCTTTGTCTCTTGAACTCTGACTCATCCTGATTTCTTTACGTGAATACTAATTAGCTGTGCCAAGGAAGTTAAAAAAAGGTTATGTTTTTTCGAGTTTGGCTGTCGGATGCTCATCTGTCACCAAGATAACTCAAAAATATGAATAAATCGTTACGAAATTTACAGGGATTGCTTGGCATCTTAGGCCGAACAGATGATCAACATTTGATGAAGATCCGTTCAACCTTTTTTTTGCTCTGTCACTTTTTTTGTATCATAATTAAAAAAAGTTAGGAAGGGATCTTTATGAAATTTACAAAAATTGCTGGGAATGCTCAAAGAAATCAATGACTAAATTTCGGTGAAGATCAGTTTTTCCAATCGTTTGTTTGTCAAGATGCGTGTCAGAAACATACTCAAAAGTAATCTTTATGAAATATTCAGGAATAGTGAAAATATTCAGAAGCACAAATTATGATTTTCATGTTTACTTCATCAGTCTGTGTGTTTGATAAATGTTTGTCTTACATTATGCTCATGGTAGCAGCAGCCTTGCGTGTTAAAATGGTGACACTGAGGTGACGGGATCGAGTACCAAGCCAGGCGAGCAATCTTTGTGGCACTCTGTGGACTGGGTCAACAGCTGCATGGTATGCACAGCTACAGTGGGGGCGCTTACTTTGCCTAGAAATTGAAGGGTAGTACGGGCGCGGTTTGCTGAACCTTCCGTCGATAGCGCCATAGTCCTTGGCGGCCCATGGTCGGTAGCAGCCGTATCTACGCCTTTGGGGCCTGATGGCTTATATCCGCAGCACGAAGCAGTGCAAGTGGGTTTCCCAGTAGAGGGTGCGTGAAATTAGCTTTACCTCTGCGTTACACCTTTAGTGTTTGTCATAACATAAGTTAAACAGTTACGGACGGAGCTTCAAGAAAATTGCAGACACTGTTACTGCTGTCCAAAGGAAGAACTGATCAAAGTTTGGTGAGGATGAAAAGGAAATTCTAGTTTCAGGACCAATTGTAATTTTTCGTTAACATTGCCTAGCTTCGAGGAGGTATACACTTTCAGAGTGCTCTAGTTTTAATATGCTAGTATATTTCGGCATTGGAAGCTGAAAGTTTCCAGGGTGAATCTTGTCTCCATTCTTGTATTTATAATTGTATTAGAGTATCTCGGCCGTCAAATATAGTGGCATTACATAGCCTAATGATTTATTACCCTTTGCAGCTTGAGTCTTTGGGCGAAACAATGTTAATTTTCAGACAACTGGTATCGATGCATATTGGAGATATTAACCCACCTTGCAGAAAGCTTAAAATTTTGAATCTGCTAATATATGATTACATGTTATTTGGATTCCGTTTTACAAAATGACTGCGAATGACATTAAAATAATATGAATAATCGCTATATACGAATACTTCAAGGCTACCTAATGTTCTAATGAACTTCATTATCGAGGAGTATCAAGTTCACTGCAGCTAGTTACTGGCAAGGCGATGACATGAATGCTGGGGTGTTACTTTATCTTGCTTTGATGCACTGCCACAGAGAAGAAAACGCTGACATGTCTATAAGATAAACCAGAACATCCATTAAGATTCTCAAACTCGTGAAGGAAATTTAACCGTTGTGTTCCGGATTAGGATTCATTAAAAACTGATCTCTCTGAGAAAGAACATAAACTACTTTTCGAACAATTATCAGTGACGGTTAAGATACAACCAATAACTTACTTGACTGCAACTGGTGTAGCTTAAGCAGGATGTCTTTTGAAACGCAACCCAAATTTGAGCCTTTGTTATACACACTCGCTCACACATTTAACTATATAAACAGATATTTGGCGTTAGAGGCGAAAGTAGCATTTAAAATAATGTGAAGAATACGCCTTTGTCAGCTCCCGAGTTTAGGCTGTGAATAGGTTAGGTGAGCAGAGACTGGTTTTCCTAATATTCTCATAAGAATAACATCACTGCTGTAAAAGGATCGAACCTTCCCATACTAACTTATCCTCGACCTAACCGAGGAAGCTATTCATTGGTCGGGACGGAGGGTGGCAGCCCCCAAAGAGTTTTGGAGCGTTTATTTGTGGCGAAACGTGGTTTTAGCGTCAGAAAAAAATGAAATCTTTAATGTTTTAGTATACGGGAGTCAAATTTTGACCCGATGAACCTTAAGGCGACACTGGACTTTTGCCCTATTATTATGATGCCGCCGTAGGAATACCGTTAAAGCATTACGTGTCGCTTTCTCACCACTATTGTCATTTCATATATATGTATATATATTTGTTATGAAAGAAGTCCACTAACTACGCACGGGTACGCCCCTTAAATTATGCAATATACATGATATTATATAATTATCAATCGCATAAGTAAGCAATAATATAGTAATAAATGTGTTCAAAATCGCTCAAAGTTAATATAAAACATGCAATAACCTGATTGGTAGTTAGAGGGTGTGTGTTGTTAAAGCAAAATTTCTTTGTAAAGAAATAAAAGCCAGACCTGGCAGCAAAATAGGGTACAGCAGTCAACAACGATATCCGCATATACGTGAAGCTGTTCGTTGTGTATATTGATGTGGCACATGTTAGGGCAAGAGGTTAAAAGCTACTGTATAAAGAGCAGTGTGTAATTAACTAGGAAAGTCATGGAAACGATGGGTATGTGTCGATTTTCTCTGGATTAAACGATAATATTTTAGCTTGCCGCCAGGCCGGCATAGGGAGTTGGTTTGAGGTCGCGTTCACGAAATGAGAATGGTGAGCAAGAGTAAAATAAAGAGAATTGACTTAAAAACTAAGCAAATTAGGTATAATATACATGTAGATATAGATTAATGGGTGAAATATTATGCAGTAGTAGCAAAACTTAGAGCCGAAACCAACCAACCTACCTACCTGCAGGTTTTTGCGAAGCACGGAATGCATTGGAGGTTGGTGCGGTTCGGTGTGCACGCTCCAATGCATTCATTCCGTGCTTCTCAAACACTGCCTGCCTGCCAGTTTCTTGCTGAACTGCTTTTGGTGTGTTTCGGTTCTTTGTAAGCATAAGCAGCAGCCGTTAGGCGTTGGCGGGTATCGATACTGATGCTTTCACGACGGGCGTGAACGTCACGTTGAGAAATAAGTTTCTTCGATATTTAAGTGTTATTGTTAATTGGAAGCATAATATAGGTGCTATTATTCAAGGGGAATTTACAACAAATAAGAGATAGATGCTCCCGTTTTTACAGGAAGGTTGGCACGGCTTGGTGCGATAGAATAAAGAAGGGCTTCCGCTAAAGATGGCGGGCTCCCATTGGCTCAGATGGAGTCACGTGAGCATTCCAGAACCTTATCCAAACTTTATGAGTAGGAGACAGGTCAACCTATAAATAGCGGAAATTAAGATAATAGAGTTAGCTACATCACGGTTCCCCTCAGGGGCTGTATGCTCGAACTTCAAGCTAGCCCAGTTTTGGGCTCACTGTTTGACAATGCAAAGGGTAGCACGGTATCAGCCTGCTTCCGTTCTCAGCTCTAACACCTTGTATCGCTCGCGTTCGATACCCGGCCTGGCACGCGATCTCTTTGCAGATCTTGGTGTGCTGACTCGGCAGTTGTGTGTGCATGCACGGCGCCGTGACGGAACTGCCTTCCTCAGAGATGAGAGAGGTGGGGGGTCTTGGGCCCTTGTGTATACAAAGCGAGTGTTATGCGGCATCCCCGTGCCCCAAGACACTACATGAGCCGAGCCTGGACCCGCAAGCCGCGCCACGAGCCACTTTTTGTAGTGTGTGGGCATCTTCGAGCCGAGCCGAGAGCCGCGCAATCAGGCTCGTAGAGCGGCTCGTGCTGATCTATCTGTTCCTGGGTATTATTGCATAACTGCGCCCCTTCTCCTGCAAATCTAGTATTTTTTCTACTGAAGCCTATTTAGGTACAATTGAGCATTTTAAGTGTCACCTGTCGCGATATTTAACTTTGAAGTTTTGTTTTTCTCTAGTGAACCGACTTGTAAACTTATATTCGGCTTGCGTAGTATGTGTGGGGGCATAAAGCACGAGCAGAGCCTGGCAAGCTCGAGCGAACTTGACACTCGGCTCAGGGCGCGGCTCGTGTAGTGCATCGAACCTTTAGCTCTTCAGTGTCAGTGTACCAGTATCCGCTCGAACTAGAGTGTCCAGTGTGGGCGAGACATCCCAACTTACAGGAGCCTTTCCCTCCTATCGCTCAACGAAGCAGACGCTTTCCAGGGACGTATTTTGATGCCCGCTGAAGATTATCATCACGACCGTACAGTGATACTTACCAAGTGAACAAATTTCGGCTGCTACAAAAGGTATACATATAACTATATTTCAAATGTCTGCGGCGCAGGCGAGTGCGAAAGAAATGAAAAACATTGAAAAGGCTAAGGGATGATATAACAGCGTAAATTAAGTTTAGTTATGTAGATTTTAAATTCACACCATGCGCTACTGCCTACTATTATTCATAAGTATTCTCATTAAAGACTACGATAGATGTGATGTTTGCGGGCCAAGTTATAATGAACATTCCTTTGACGGTATATCGCTTCAGGAATTGCTCTAAAAACTTTACGTAAGATGATGCCTTATGCCTAACGATTGTGTGCGAAATTTTCCTGAATTTTTTTTAACCCTCAACATCAATGTGGGTTTACCTTAACAAGTATTAAGAAGATCAATCAAATTTTTAAATCAACACTTCTCATTCGTCGATGGCAACTCGCCTAAGGTCTGTAATAATTGGAATGGCATGTAGGGATCTTAACTTCACTACAGCATAGCATTACGGCAGTAAGCCTCCTCCAACGCTCGCAATTGCATATCATCTCCCGTTCTTGAGACGGTGCCCGACATCTCTGCAACGCGGTCAACTAACGACGACTTGAGCGCTGGCATTGGCCAGTGACCGCGCGCTCCAGAAAACCGCTTACGCTCCCTAGTGTACTAGACGGCCAGCAATTGCGCTCAACTTTAGTTCCATCTCGAGCTCGCAGTTTCATCTCGAGTTGTACTCCAGCTCCCAGTTCCTTCTCGAGCTCCACTACCAGCTCGAAATTCAAGTTCCAGCCTGAACTTGACGTCTGCAGCCCCACTACTAGAGCACCGAAGAGGTCCGGTCAGCAACTCTTGTATACGGGGGTCCTACGGGGCCTCCCAATCTGCTGCATCGCACGTTGCCTCCCAGTCCGCTGCATCACGACTTGCTGCAGTACTCAAGCTGTTGTGTACTTCAACGGCTCCTCTCTGCTCCTCCGTCTCAGGCTGCTCACATCTTACTTCGCTCGACCTTCATGGTTTTGCCCTGCTACAGCTCTTCACAATCACTTCGCACCGCGCCACTGGCATCCTCGCGATTGTGTCCTTAGCAACGAAGCTGCGTAACGTCCAGATCTACGCCGTCAGAAGACTGGGCACCAACGGCCAGCCATAAAGAGTTTCTACCATTGTTTTTTCTTCGTACCCTGCCTCCAACCACGACTGTAATTTGTCTCTAATATGATGAATAAATAATATAGCGCCAACTTTCATTCACCTTGTCGGTTCACTCACCCCCTGTGACTGCTTTCAAGAGCGGCTCACCCCAGGCACGTAGTTTATAATATGAGTTTAAAAACGACATTGAGTTTCAGGGTGTACCGAAGGGACAGAAATCTAGCTGTCAATCTCGAATGATGCCTCAAAAACTTAATCTCATTTTCTTTTTTTTTTTTCAGCTGTCCCGACAACCTTCCTCTTCCAACAACATATGTGCATTTAGATGCATGAATATATTTTGTATATGTGGAGGCAGAGATGGCAGTCTTTCACCATAGCTTTGTTCTTAAACTATTTAAAAAAAAAATGTCACCAGAACATTTAACTATCGGTTTACATACAAAATCGAAACAATAATGTGAGAATTGAGAATTTATAACTATGCTTGTTTTCCAAGGAAAAGTTGTGGCAGAGTACAGTGCATTTCATTTGCATCCATGGGTATGTTTGTCGCTCCAAGCTTAGGACTTGTGGAGACGTGCTTCTTCTCCAAACTTGGGCATTATTTATTATTATTTCGTTCATATTAATTATTTTTCATCAAACAGTTGCAATTCATTTTTAAATTTATTATCATCGCGTCATGATGCTATACTTTTTCATTTATTTATTTCTTTGTTTATTGATTATCGCAAGATGCCACTTAACGTAAGCTCTGTAACATATATGAGCGTGGTGTTCATTCTGTTCTAATACTAGAGTAATGTCTCAATTACCGAATGCCCATCTATTACCGAATATAGGTAGGAATCTTATTGCTTTCGGTAATAGAAAGGCTTCGGTAATTGAGACATTACCCTAGTTCTACATCTTCTTCAAATTGCAACAACCGAATGTTCGAATCATTCACAGACAGTGCGAGGGCTACAGTACAGCAGTATATATAAAGCACCGCACCGCACCCTTTTCAAATAATGTCGGACCTCTATGATACACACAAGGATTTCTCGCAGGGTCTGTTTAAGTCTGTTCATTCGTGTAACTAACCAATGAACCATCCTTTGACGTGATGCAACCGCAATCAATTTGACTTCCTTTGCTCCAAAATTGTTAAATGCCAGAGCTACAGTACTCAATCGCACGCACAAAACCATAATTTTCTTTGTATTAACTCCAAAATCTAATCATTTGTGCCTTTCTATATTAATAACAGCTTGTTCAATTTTATCATGAGGCATTCACCTCGTACACGTGATCTAGCTGGCTATGCATGTCCCGGTGGACTCTAGAATGTACTTGTGCTAAAAGGATATGCAAAATATTTCTAATTCTTTACATGCAAACTGTTTACTTCAGAATACAATAGGATATCCTGCTAGGAGCTACACAAAAGTTACTTTCTAGAATAAGTAAACGCCAATATCGATTCTAGAACGACTGTCTACAGTAAAATGAATTAATTGAAAAGTGGACAAATATACAGGAAATTTTCCTAAACTACAATACAGTAGCTTAGATAGTACGCTAAAATTAAATCTACTAACTATCATGCTTCGTACAGTTATTATTGTCCTTAATTTTAACTGCTGAATTGGCAACAGATACAGTGTCGACTAAAGTTTGCAACCCAGCTGCAACTCT
>LQNS02277100.1:7005678-7016416 GCA_001587735.2 Parhyale hawaiensis
ACATCAGAATATGTTTTACTCGCAACACCGAAAAGCGGACATAATTAAATTATTGATATGTTTTGCTATTCTACAGGCTGGAGCACTAGACAGTCGTCGTTGCTCTCTCTTTCTTTCGCTCTATTACTCTTCCAGCGTTATTGCTAAGCAAGGTATAATATCAGACTAAATCCTAGTTCCTCACTTAGCTTCATATCTGCAAGTAGGTATGTATGTACAGAATATATGCATATGATCTGCATGAGCCAGGTAGGTTAGCTAAACTAATCCGGGTAATCGGTAAAGTTATATAGGTGAAGATGTTAACTTGTAAACCATAAAATACATAGTTATATGGAATAAATAAAGTAAGAATCGTAATTTGAAAGTGGGCTATGCAGGACCTTTGGTTTCAATAAGATTAAAAGGATCGAAAACTGATTTTAAATGTGAAAGAAACCCCAACGTGGCCTCCAATCATACGTAAAAACAAGCGTTTCAACCCAAGCAATCCACCGTTAGCGCTCTTTGAACAAAAACTCTCGTCATTACAAAATCAGTAAAAGGATTAGAACTAGGTTATCAGTGGAGGTAAAAATATAGATACATTTATAAATATATTGTATACGATTAATACACCTTATAATCGGCTAAGATAATGTTTATGAGATCTGCATGTTAATTGTTGACTAGATCCGTTTACATATTTATCGATTCTTCAGTATTATGGAAACAAAGGCAGGAAATGATGTCGGCTCATATCACATAATTTGATTGAGCTAAGGCATTTGTTAGAAATTTATATATTCGGGTTGTATGTAAGTATCTAGTCTTTGCTATATGCTCTATTTTTGTGCACTTTAGCAAATTTAAATTCAAAATTTTACTTCCGATCATTCAATAGATGTTCTCTTGATTCAAAATCACATACGTGGATATATAGTCGCTTAGTACCTGGAACTAAAACCTTCAAACCTAATTAATAAAATTGTATAAAATATAAACCCCTATTTCGAGGCCGACCTGTACTCGCATGTATTTATTTAAAGCTCTTGTGACCAGGGTAGATGGAAATACAGACCATGCAGTGGGTCAAGGGATATATTCTATAAGAACTACCCAATTGCCGAACTAAACACTTTTCCGAAGAAATAGTTATTATTTGATGGGATTATTATTTTCGCCTATCATATATAACTGTTTGTTCGGAAGTAGAGTAAGTTCGGTAATTGGGTAATTCCCATATATTGACATTGCTTAAAGTTTCTCAATGACTAGGTCGCTCTAAAAGCTCATCACATTTAGAGAACGTTAATACCACATGACGCAGGCCAAAGCGTGGCTTTGTGGCTGCAAGTCCACATGTGACAGAAAGTCCACAAATGGCCGCAAGTGGCAGCAGGTACACAAATGGTTGTGTCAGTAAGTGGCAGCACAAAGTCCACATTTAGCCATAATTTATAGAAATGGCAGCAAGTCTACATGCGGTCCCAAGTCCACATGTAGCCGCAAGTCCACATGCCACGTGGCCCCAAGTCCATATGTGGCCCCAAGTCCACATGTCACGTGGCCCCAAGTCCATATGTGGCCCCAAGTCCACATGTGGCTCCAAGTCTACATGTGGCTGCAAGTCCACATGTGGCCGCAAGTTCACATGTGGCCCCAAGTCCACATGCAGCCCCAAGTCCACGTGTAGCCGCAAGTCCACATGCCACTTGGCCCCAAGTCCATATGTGGCTCCAAGTCCACATGCCACGTGGCCCCAAGTCCATATGTGGCCCCAAGTCCACATGCGGCCCCAAGTCCACATGTAGCCGCAAGTTCACATGCCACGTGGCCCCAAGTCCACATGTAGCCGCAAGTCCACATGCCACGTGGCGCCAAGTCTATATGTGTGCCCCAAGTCCACATGTGGCCCCAAGTCCACATGTTCTCCCAAGTCCACATGTAGCCTCAAGCCCACCTCTACACAAAGGTACGCTACTGAGTAGATCTACGCTCAGCATGGCTCACGAGTGAGACTCAAGTATACTATACTGTAGTGAAAAAAGGTGTCCCATAACCAGAACACCTTCCCGTGCACTGACAGTAAATGCCCGCTTCTATTCTCACTGGTGCACGACAAGGCGTGCTCGCCTTGGCACAACACATTTTTCAGCGTACACACGTGACATACATGCTAAAGTTATATAAGTCTATAAGTAATGGACGGACGGTTAGCGGGGGCAGTGCGTCCATGTTGCCCCAGGTGTGACCGTTAATTAGAGGTAACAGGTAAAGTCGTCATAATTTTACGCCCCAGCTGCACTGAGGAAAGTGAGGCAAGCTGTTACCTCCAAACTAGCACGCCCTACCGTGCACTGACCGTTAATACCTTCATGCCTTAGTAGGCACAGAGCACCATAAAATATGCTTGTTTTGAGACACTGTCAAGTTTTACGTTTCTCAGCGTTGAAAAACTGCATGCACTAGTTCGTGCTGATGTTAAATCAGCTCCGCACTAAGAAAATTCTTTTCTTCAAATCAACACGCATACCCGTGCTACGATGAGATAAACCAGCCTTGGGGTGCTCGTTCAGTACGAAAAATGTTGGTTTTGTGCCGTACAACACGCAAAGGAAGGCGTTTCCCATTGCTACAAGGGGCGCAGAGGAGTGTGCGGCTGCAGTCGATCACAGACTATCTTAGCTATGACATGATAGACGAAAGGCTCTTGACAACTGCCTCCCCCCTAAAAAATTTCAATTTCTGGATTGGCCAGTCCCCCGTGATAGTGATGGGGGTGTGACTCGAGTATTCTCGGCCAAAGTAAGAATGTGACGTTTTAACGCTTCCCTCCTCCTAGCAACGGGCACACCTAAAGCAACTGACTTGCACCTTGCTTATTACTATATACTCTAATTCTAGCTTAATTTATTCAACTTTATTGCTGTACGTGAGACATGGTGCGCAAAATGTACACGTGAGGCAGAACTAAGGCGTGCAATGTGTCTTAATTATAGAGCTCGTGACCCGAAACCCATATTATGTATACTATGTATAACCATACTATGTATATCACTCAGAAAAGTGTCCTAAGCCAGCGTGCGTTCCCTTGCCCCCATAAGAAAAATAACTGTGTTTGTGTGCACGGAAACTGCGATTTTTATCTTCCACTAGCACGCAGACGTTGTTAATTTCCGCCATTGCATCGTAAGACGTGCTGTATTGAAGTCAATACATTTTTCAGTGCTATAAGTAATGTTTAGGTAAAATACTCTGAAGTATTTAGAAAAAAATCGAACGATCGCCACAGCACAAAGAATTTCGATTTACCTGAGGGCTTGTGAATGAAATCCAGGTGACGATGTTTATGTTACCCAGCCGGTGCTGAAGCGCAAAGGTAGCATCTCTTGAAATAGGATTTGCCAAAACGAAAGTAGAATGCATTTATCAAAGACTGGATCTTTCTTTTTTAGTTATTGCGTACTTGATCCGTTTCTTGTGCCCATTATTTATACTATACAACATAAATGCGCTAACATTTTAGAGGCGTGTTCTCGAAGAACATTTGCTGAGAGTAAGGTATGTACATATTTGAAATTAACATCTGTAGACGGTACTAAAGGTGCTAATATCAGGCAAAAATCTGTTTACAGTAAAGTATGTACAGCACATATTTGATATCAATAACTGCTGTACACACTCCAGTGAAAAATATGGTATAAATAGCTACCTACCTCTAAATGTAAATACTATTTTATAGAATAAATACACACACTTATTACTATACGGCTTGTTGAAACATCTCCATTTTGCGGTACCTACTAGATGAATAGAGGGTTAATTGTACAAGTGAGGTAACCTTAACCCTCTAATACACAGTATCCATTTGTTTGAACGTTACATGTACTGAGCGCTGTATGTACTTGCGATAACTATAGAGGTTTAGTTTATGAGTTGGTTTGGTACTATGAAATAGCGGTGACTTTTTCGAATAAATTTCCAAGGTTATTCACCTATGAAATTAGCTCACTTTGCAGTTTCGGAATCGTTTTCCCCAAAACTCGTGAGCATCAGCCGGTATCTCTAAAGCCCAGTGCACACTGGGCCTCATGGCGCGCGTGACGAGGCACGAGAGCTCTCACGCTTTAGGGCTTATTCTTATAGCTTGACATTTGCCTCGACTTCGGGATCCTAGATAAAACGTTTGAAGAACAAGTGAAATCATGCATCTTTGGTGAATGCTATCTACCATGAGTTTATTTTTATCGATATTTTTTGTGTATGCTTACAGAAAACGAACATTGGAAATAATGCGACACAAGTAGAACCAGTTTGCTTCTCGCATGTATCGGTATAGTGAGAACTCTGGGCACAAAGATTCGAAAAGAGATCTTGACTAAATTTAAGATTAAATATAGACAGCGATATTCATTTAATCTTTAATTTGTTTGAGATCTTGTTTCAACCATGTCTCCATTAGTACCGAACTGGTATTAATCGGACCATATTATTCACAGCGACTATGATCGGTTCTAGCGGTCGGTTTTCCCGGCAATGTTGACTGAAGCTATAGTTTAATTACCTAGATGATGTAGATGCCACATGCCAAAAATCCCAAGACTTTAGCTTTATGAGCGTTTCCCCAAGTTCCTAAAGTCAAGAATTTGCTACCATAACCGTGGGAAAAATCCTTAGCAGTAGCCATCTTCGTGTAGCGTCACGTGAGGGTTGAGGCTCAGTATAAACTGGGCCTTCAACACACCTAACCTTGTCAGGAACACGCTAACCCACCAATGCGTGCTTGCGTAAGTACAACGGAGTTGGAAGGAGGAAAGCCTTAGTAGACTACCAAGCAAGAATCAATTTTTCCTGATTTAGATCCTAGCCTTGTCTATGCAATCCACTTTTTTTTTTTTTGACTAGCCTACTTTGAAATCACAAGCTCCAACAAAGGATATGCGACACACTGTGGTTCCGGAGCTTCAAATGTTACTTCAGCATATGAATGCGGAGAGTCCAGCCATTGTCGACTACTATAGTTTGGTAGACTGTTTTAAAATCGCTTTGTGCTCTAAACGCTGAGAGAAGTGTTGCCCCAAAACCAGCACGCATTGCCGTGCCTCGACAGCAAATGCCTGCGTTGGCTACACGACAACCAAAGACTGTTACTGTACCAAACAAGCACGACAATGGAGATCTTTCCCGCCATTGTATGCTGATGGCGTGCTAAAGAAAATACTACTGCATCTAGTCGAAACCGTACATAATATTTAGTTTATTAATATTGTGGGTGGTTTACTAAAGATTTCTGCCTTCCGCATCACTGTTGATTTTATTATCCCCGGAGACCAAGCTTAGCATATCGGCACTGAAATGATCTATGCACTGAAAAATATATTTTCTGAAAACCTACTCCTGTCCCTGGCTACCAGCCGATCAACACGGGAAGGCGTGTTGTAAGGAGTATACTGCAACTATCTACAGTTTTCCCATATCTGTATATCAGATAGAAGAACACTAGCAGTCAGACATTACTGTACAGGAACGTACTCAATCAATGTACAAGTGCAGAATCAGAAAGCTAAAACTTATGTACTAAAGAAATATACTAGCTTACCCTATGCTATAATTAATTTTTACATATATATCCGCTGACGATCTTGTTCTCTGTAGCTAACTAACGCCTGGTAGGAAAATCCTTAGGTAAGGAACCAATGCCTGTTAAAGAAAGCATCGATTATTGTCTGCGCTTTGCCTATGATTTTCCAAAAGAGCGTGGCCATTTGGGATGTTATAAAGAGATAATAGACAAGAAAAACTATGTAGTGGTTGCATAGGTAATAGAATTAATAGTAACTGTGTTACAAGTATTTTCACTAATGCATATATTACATGTAATAGAAGTAAGACATGTATTACTAGTCATATACACATATATTTCATGTCCTACAAGTACATATTACAAGTATTGCAACTAATGCGAGAAATACATATATTACACAGTATGTAATACGAGTATTGGAAACCTTGCAAGTTCAATTATTGCAAGTATCACACGTATTATAAGTATTGCATGTATTATGCAGAAGTAATACAAGTGATACTTATACTACAAGTATTTCAAGTACTACACCTGGGTATTGCCTCCAACCCTTTTTTTCCACTTGTGGCAGGGCCGGCACAAAACCAGCGAAAGATCTTAGGCGACTATCCGATGCAGTCATACGAATAAACGCCTATACTGAAAAAAAAAATATCCCAAAACAAGCACGCTTCCGCGTGCACCGACAAGAAGTACCTGCCTAGGCGTGCTTTTTCAGCACGAAATTTGTAGTTTTCGCGCTGTTCTAGCACGCCACGGTCGATATTTCCGCTCTCTGGCACGGGAAAATGTGCTGGTTTTATTTCAACACTTTTTCTCGGTGATGTATGGCTTTCCGAGCCACCCGTGGTTGCGACTCACAGCTGCACACTGATAACAGTATTGTTCCTAAACCAGCACGCATCCCCGCATACTTTGGGCACTGAGGCGGGTACTGAGGGACAGTGCACGGTAAGACATGCTGGTTTAGGGGCAGCGGAACGCATTGCTTTTCCCCGAGTAGCTCTGAAAATTATAACCGACAAACCAGTAACAGTATAGTCGAATAACCCTATAGTTGTAACGCTGCACCGGTACAGTCTTACGCGTTTCTGCACTGAGTGAAATGTTTTCCCACAAAACAGAACGCCTAGCAAGAAAACTTCTTCCTATTTCACCCATGCTTGCTTGCTTGCTACGGTCTTGAAAAACACATTTTTTGTCAATGTGCGTTATAAGTTGTAATACTTCAGACAACATTCGTTATAAGATGTAATTCAACATAGAACATTCGGTATAGGCCGGTATACAGTACATCATATAAAGTGCGTTATCAATTGGTATACAGTATGTAATAACGCATCTGCATCGTAATTCTTCAGCTAAAAAAGCTTCACAAGCTTAACAGTTGCTTACCTCACTTAATTATTAAGAAACAATAGGTAATAAATAACAGGTAATAAATTAAGTAATAAATTAAGCAAATACAATTGTTTTACAAGAAATTGTACAATTAGAGACAAGTTCAAGTCACTGAAATCTGCCGAGATAATCTAATCCGGTTAAGTTTACTCTGCTAGGAACTTCAAAGACGGGATGTATATTCACAACTTGAGATCAAGTTCCGTCTATTAACCGCAAACCGATTACGCTCGAGGTTTTTTGGAAAGTGGCGTATCGAAACCTCGGAACTGAAGTCCGGACAGTTTAAGGCTAATCGAATTAGACTTTCTCTCTGAAAGCTAATAAATCGACGACACTTATAGAATTCGAGCTAAAAATGGCTTCTTTGAATCTTATTGTTCAGGTTTCCCTGCCATGGTTGATGCAGGCGCCAGTACACCCAGTATATACTGTACCAGTATCGCAATAGGTAGAAGAACACCCAGTATATACTGTACTAGTATCTCGATAGCCGCCATTACACCCAGTATATACTGTACTAGTATTTCGATAGGCGCCATTCAGTATACACAGTAAACCCTAGTGATTAAAATGGCTCCAGTATATACAGTATTTCGACAGGTGCATATATACACCGTACAAACTAGCACCTCAAGCTGTAACAAGACAACAATCAAAATAAATAAAACTAGACTAGACTCATAAGACTAGTGCATAAGTTTAGTTAAGTACGAACGGCAGGACATGAAGCTGGACTAGCTTATTACCCTAGCAGACTTACTGGCCGCCCAGAAACTAAAAAAAAATCAGCATCTGGGTTAGCTAATAAAATATTTTGCTGAGGCGGTTATGTTAAACTAAAGGCGGATGCACACGACAGTAAAACTAAGTGTTCGCTCAACCGAGCGTCAGAACGCGTCACTGTGACGCGTTGGCAACTTTCTAAGTTTTAATTAAATTTCTGCAAATTCAGAGTGTCATTCGAAACTTTGTATTTAATACCTGCTAGACGAATTATTGGAACGGCTAGCATTTTATAAAGCTTTTTGTAGACACAAATTTCTCTTTTCAGGGACGACACGGAATGTTCAGACGCTCAGTTTAAGGAGCACATTCATTTGACGGCCGTGTGAACTCGCTTTAAAATGCTTTAAATTAAAAGAATCAATATAATGGAGATCCCTGTCTATTTTCAACGAACTTTAATTAACTCCAAGCTTCCTTATAGCACGGATGAGCGATGAAGACCGCCGGTGTCTAGCTGGTTTTCTAGTGCCATGGATGACAGGCTTCAATAGCTGGATGTCAATGCCTTTTGTACTGTGGATGACAGTTCATCGACCACTGCTATGCCATGGATGGTTGGATGTCATCGCTGGATGTGGGGTTCTACTCGGCCGTGGATGCATGTGCAATGGATGGTTGGATGTCATTCCTGGATGTGGGGTTCTACTTTGCCGTGGATGCATGTGCAATGGATGGTTGGATTTCATCACTGGATGTGGGGTTCTACTCTGCCGTGGATGCATGTGCAATGGATGGTTGGATTTCATCACTGGATGTGGGGTTCTACTCTGCCGTGGATGCATGTGCAATGGATGGTCAGCAACAGTGGATGGCATCCTGAGTTTTTTGTGCCGTGGATGACGGCTTGTCCATTACTTCTGTGCCATCGATGATAGGAGGCGATTGTTAAATAGCTGGTATTGTGCAATTAATGGATGATATGCGGTTGTCTTTGCATCAAGAATATAAGTAGCTATTGCTTTTGTGACGTGGACGATGTAAACTTAAATACTGCCTTGGATTTAAAAACACACATTCGTATAGTAAGAGCATGTTGGTGTGGATGATATTACCTGATTTTTTTCTACAGTTAACAAACATTTCTCATGGGTGACATGGATGCCTTAATTTTTGTTTACATAATTTGAGACACAGATTACATGAATTTTTGCCCCGTGCTGGGAAACTTTAGCATATTTTGTGCATAGGATGACATAAACTTTACTCTTGTTGTGCCTAAGTTTTGTGTTGATATTACGTCGAAGGCACATGGGTGTTCACCGTATTTTGTGCCTTTGATTTTCACCATATTTTGTGCCCTGAAGTTCACCTTATTTTTTGCCTTGGATTTTAATCTTATTTTGTGCCTTAGAGCTTCTCAATATTTGATGCCCTGAAGTTCACCTTATTTTGTGCCTTGGATTTTAACCTTATTTGGTGCCTTAGAGCTTCTCAATATTTGATGCCATGGATGCTCACCTTATTTTGTGCCTCGGATGTTCAGCTTATTTTGTGCTATGGATGTTGACTTAATTTTGTGCATCTGATATTCATTTTATTTTGTTCCGTGGATATTCACTTTTTTCTGTCGTGTATGTTCTCTGACCTAGTAAATCATTAACACATATTTTTGCCATATTCCTCTTGTAACTTACTATCCTTGTATTGAATTATATTTGCATATTTAACTTGTCTCTAAATGCCGTGACAATTTTGTCAACTGATTTATACAGACAAAAATCGGTAAATGTTTCGGCATTTGGCTTCTGCGAAACAAGCACATCGTAGGCAGAATTCGAGGAAGCCAAGGCTGCAGATGACATTTCCAGTCTTCGACAGCATTCATTACGTGGCTGCAGCACCACAACGTAAATGCCAAGCAGTGACGTGCTGCTATTATTTATACACGAACCAGCCGTCTTAATTAGTTGATTTTGTCATTTTGAATCGTAGTCTGTTTTAAGATTACCTTCGAGTTTGTCAAGGTCCTTGAGGTCATTTTTTTTTAATCTTTATTTTATTATACTTTTGGCAAAAGCACCTAGGGAGTTCCTGGCATAGAAAAATCTAAACATTTATTGACGAGCTTATTCTACCCTCCAGGCACACACAAGGCCTTCAACTGAAAAATCTCAATGTAGAAATTACAGCACAAATGTGTACGACTTGAACACACTCAGTTGGTAATCTAACCTGTTTATAGCTCAACGCGTGAACACAGAGACGCCAAGAGAATACTTCACCTAAGGTATTGCTTCCTTTGTCC
Source organism: Parhyale hawaiensis (assembly GCA_001587735.2). Classification (NCBI taxonomy): domain Eukaryota; kingdom Metazoa; phylum Arthropoda; class Malacostraca; order Amphipoda; family Hyalidae; genus Parhyale; species Parhyale hawaiensis. The sequence continues at coordinate 7,015,680 of LQNS02277100.1, forward strand.
GAGGAAGTGCTAAAAACACCTACCTCACACACTTGGATTTGAAATCAATGATATTATTTAAGAATAAGTATGTCTGAAGTTTAAGTAAAAATAAAAATTAGGTAGTTATCCCAACATTTTTGTCACAATCTTGGTCAGTGACAAATGCGTTTACGATCTTTAGATATGTCAAAAATATTTGGAAAACTTTCCTATGTCTTCCGTCTTGTTAGATAAGGAAAGGCCAAGTTTGTATCAAACGTGTAGAGTCTTCCATTCACTTTATGGGTAAGCATCAGATCCCCAATCGAACAATTGGTATGGGTGCCTTGTATGAGCACGATGATTAAACTTGGTCACAGTTTTTTCCTGAATCAAATCACAAACTTAAGTATCTAGTCCTATTAAATTATCAAAATCTAAGTTTGCATCAAGCATTGAAAGAGTCTTGCTCTCGTCCCAGGGGTAGTCATCTCCCCAGCAGTGAGCATGAGCGTCTTGGACGATGACAGAAGTTGTGACGGGTTCCAGAGGTGTCAAGCCCAAGAGGGGCTCTTCAGTGACTCTGAAACTACTCATTGAAGGTAGACTCACGGTCTGCTGGTCTTCAGGACTAACAGCTTGCATCACATGATGGTCTGTAGGTGTTAGTTGTTGCTGCTGATGAGGATGATGTTGCTGCAGTGGTTGGACATGATTTTGGACGTCTACAACTTGGGAAGCGTTCTTATCAAGTCGGTCCAGCAGGTTCATCATTG
>LQNS02277100.1:7028291-7050945 GCA_001587735.2 Parhyale hawaiensis
GGTACAATTTCTATCATGTGCTACTTTCCGTGAATGATCAACTGGATCATTCATTCGTTCGTAATCATTCATTTATTATATCTATACATATCATATTATCTATACCCCGTAACAGCATCTCTTGCATCCATACCCCGTAACAGCAGCATGCTTCCGTTCTCAGCTCTAACAACTTGTATCGCTCGCGTTCGATACCCGGCCTGGCACGCGATCTCTTTGCAGATCTTGGTGTGCTGACTCGGCAGTTGTGTGTGCATGCACGGCGCCGTGACGGAACTGCCTTCCTAGAGATGAGGGAGGTGGGGGGTCTTGGGCCCTTGTGTATACAAAGCGAGTGTTATGCGGGCATCCCCGTGCCCCCCAGACACCACACGAGCCGAGCCTGGGCCCGCAAGCCGCGCCACGAGCCACTTTTTGTAGTGTGTGGGCATCTTCGAGCCGAGCCGAGAGCCGCGCAATCAGGCTCGTAGCGCGGCTCGTGCTGATCTATCTGTTCCTGGGTATTATTGCATAACTGCGCCCCTTCTCCTCCAAATCTACTATTTTTTTCAAATAAAGCCTATTTAGGTACAATTGAGCATTTTAAGTGTCACCTGTCGCGATATTTAACATAGAAGTTTTGTTTTTCTCTAGTGAACCGACTTGCAAACCTATATTTCGGCTTGCGTAGTATGTGTGGGGGCATAAAGCCCGAGCCGAGCCTGGCAAGCTCGAGCGAACTTGACAATCGGCTAACGGCGCGGCTCGTGTAGTGCATCGAACCTTTAGCTCTTCAGTGTCAGTGTACCAGTATCCGCTCGAACTAGAGTGTCCAGTGTGTGCAAGACATCCCAACTTACAGGAGCATTTCCCTCCTATCGCTCAACGGAACGGACGCTTTCCAGGGACGTATTTCGATGCCCGCTGAAGATTATCATCACGACCGTACAGTGATACTTACCAAGTGAACAAATTTAGGTTGCTGCAAAAGGCATACATATAACTATATTTTAAATGCCTGCTGCTCAGGCAAGTGCGAAAGAAATGAAAAACATTGAAAAGGCTAAGGGATGATATAACAGCGTAAATTAAGTTTAGTTACGTAGATATTAAATTCACACCATGCGCTGCTGCCTACTATTATTCATAAGTGTTCTCATTAAAGACTACGATCGATGTGATGTTTGCGTGCCAAGTTATAATGAACATTCCTTTGACGGTATATCGCTTCAGGAATTGCACTAAAAACGTTACGTTAGATGATGCCCTATGCCTAACGATTGTGTGCGAAATTTTCCTGAATTTTTTTAACCCTCAACATCAATGTGGGTTCACCCTAACAAGTATCAAGAAGATCAATCCAATTTTCAAATCAACGCTTCCCATTCGTCGATGGCAACTCGCCTAAGGTCTGTAATAATTGGAATGGCATGTAGTGATCTTAACTTCACTACAGCATAGCATTACGGCAGTAAACCTCCTCCAACGCTCGAAACTGCATATCATCTCCCGTTCTTGAGGCGGTGCCCATCTCTGCAACGCGGTTAACTAGCGACGACTTGAGCGCTGGCATTGGCCAGTGACCGCGCGCTCCAGAAAACCGCTTACGCTCCCTAGTGTACTAGACGGCCAGCATTTGAGCTCAACTAGTCATTTTCAGTTCCATTTCGACCTCTTCTCCAGCTCCCAGTTCCTTCCCGAGCTCCAGCCCAGCTCCAGCCCTGATTTTGCTGTCTCCTCACTACTACAGCACCGAAGAGGTCCGGTCAGCAACTCTTCTATCCGGGGGCCCTACGGGGCCTCCCAATCTGCTGCACCGCACGCTGCCTTCCAGTTCGCTGTATCCCGATTTGCTGCAGTACTCAAGCTCCGTTTTTGACTGTTCACATCTGACTTCGCTCGAGCTTCATGGTTTTGCCCTGCTACAGCTCTCCACAATCACTTCACACCGCACCACTGGCATACTCGCGATTGTATCCTTAGCAACGAAGCTTCGCAACGTCCAGATCTACGCAGTCAGAAGACTGGGCACCGACGGCCAGCCATAAAGAATTTCTACGATTGTTTTTTCTTCGTATCTCTAATATAATGAATAATATAGCGCCAACTTTCATTCACCTTGTCGGTTCACTCACCCCCTGTGACTGCTTTCAAGAGCAGCTCACCACAGGCACGTAGTTTATAATATGTTTTAAAAAACCGCATTGAGTTTCAGGGTGTACCGAAGAGACAGAAATCTAGCTTCCAATTCTACATCTTCTTCAAATTGCAACAACCGAATGTTCGAATCATTCACAGACACTGCGAGGGCTGCAGTACAGCAGTTTATATAAAACACCGCATCGCACCATTTCCAAATAATGTCGGACCTCTATGATAAGCACAAGGATTTCTCGCAGGGTCTGTTTAAGTTTGTTCATTCATGTAACTAACCAATGAACCATCCTTTGACGTGATGCAACCGCAACCAATTTGACTTCCTTTACTCCAAAAATGTTAAATGCCGGAGCTACAGTACTCAATCGCACCCACAATTTATCATGAGGCATTCACCTCGTACACGTGATCTAGCTGGCTATGCATGTCCCGGTGGACTCTAGAATGTACTTGTGCTAAAAGGATATGCAAACTATTTCTAATTCTTTTGATGCAAACTGTTTACTTCAGAATACAATAGGATATCCTGCTAGGAGCTACACAAAAGTTACTTTCTAGAATAAGTAAACGCCAATATCGATTCTAGAACAACTGTCTACAGTAAAATGAATTAATTGAAAAGTGGACAAATATACAGGAAAGTTTCCTAAACTACAATACAGTAGCTTAGATGGTACGCTAAAATTAAATCTACTAACTATCATGCTTCGTACAGTTATTATTGTCCTTAATTTTAACTGCTGAATTGGCAACAGATACAGTGTCGACTAAAGTTTGCAACCCAGCTGCAACTCTTTTGTTTTAAAACATATTNACCCAGCTGCAACTCTATTGTTTCAAAACATATTTCATTCATTGGTTTCTAAGGAAAAGTGGTTTCGTTACTGCATGAATGAGAAGCGCAGGCATAAAAACATTTCTTTTTCTGCAAACCACACTAACATAATTCTTTCAGTTTTCCAATAGAGGTAATAGGCACCTCACCTTATAGGCCAAAATCAAACTTCGTGAGAAACTTTTTTCCCTTAATATGCTTTACGGTTGCGACCAAAGCTCGAATATAGGAAAAAATTATATTATTGTTAGTAAAAATGTCTTGATTCCTGCGCTTGTAATTTGCATCATTTTTTCGGTGAAGGGCACGAGAAAAATATTTTTTAAGAGCATTAACTAAAACAGCGAACATCATAAAATTTTTCCTATCCAACTTTTGTTTCAAAAAGAATACCTTCCAACAGGAGTATGTCCTAAATGGGGAAAAATTACTGATTCCGTTCACATTCACTGCATGAGTTTGAATAATATATTGGAACATTCGATTGGTCAATGGTGACCGAAAATTCGAAATAATCTAATGTAATTAGCTTTAGAGTATCTGAAACTCCAAAGCAGTGTATTATTCGCCAATTCTCATCCGTTTGCAGGCGTTCATTGCCAAATCATAACGCTTGGAACGCCGAAACGTCAGCGGGTTAGCGACTGCCGTCTGAAACTCGTTCCGGTATGATGAATCCAATGCTCAGGGTTAAAGTTCCAGACAAGTAGGCTACCTACCCTAAGAGAATTCATAATAGTCCCTGAAACTGATTTCAGATACAATATTCGGTGCTATGTGACTGCATCTACCTTGATTGCTATTTTCTAGACGATTTCCAGGTGGCATTATTCAGGCAACTTCAAAATAAAGCTAATCGAAGTAGCTTATGTCTGTTCTAGCCCGCATTGAAGCGAAGAAATGCTAAGAGGACTACAAAACTAAACTTCATGTTTAGGACACCGGGACAGCTACAGTGGGCTACTGCTAAATAGATTTAATTTGGTTTTCAAACACGGAAACTGACGTCACGCGACACTGAACTATTCTCCTTGGCCGGCACCAACGCTCCACAACAATAGGCATTGTGGGCGTAGGATCCAGGCAAAGTAAGTCACAATTTTAGTAGACTACCCTGATTTTTTCTGCAATATTGACAGCAAACGAAACCGACACACCAAAAACTCTGTGGATGATGTAATCAAATAATTCCGCTCAAAGCATTTAAGTTTTGAAAACCGAAAGGCCAGATACTAAAATTTCAATTCTCCTTTGATAACACTTCTTCCATGCGGTGGGAAAGTAAAGTAAATATAAAATATCGTTTTTAAATATAAGAGATCCAGATTGTCCCGTCTTGTCTAGTAAATACTAAAAATTTTAATCCCTTTCGAATGCTATGCAGGTTTTCGTTCAAGGTCCATATGGTGCTATGCACTCTTTCCCTCGTGGGTAAAGCGGTCTTGACGCCGGTTTCTCTCAGACGAATTTCCGCAGGTGATCTAGAGAATCGTAATGCAGTGAGTTATTTCCACAGTGCATGAAACCGCTGGGACCTGTTTTTTTCCTGCATTTCTGTTCTATAGGAGTTTATCAATATCCTTTTTAACAGTATTGTCCTTTTCACTTAGTGAATGCGAAGGAGAGAAGCGTTGATACAAAGTGCCTAGAGGATTCCGTTCGCATTATACTATATGTGATATCATGACTATATTTGGTATCTTATAGGCTCGTTAAGTTGGGTCATAAAAAGTCGATTTGAGCCAAGCCCACTCGATTTGACTTATCTGGAACTGCAGACACGAACTTTGGGTTCGTCAATTTGAATTTTACAGGTGCTAGAAGCAACCACACAAAAGTTCCATTTTACCGAGTAAGATTTAGCTCCTAAACATTTCACAGGTCAGCGCCTGAACCTGGAATCAATAGATCGAAGCCAGCACACCTGCCTGAAGTTTCGAACAAGTCTAGTCGAGGGACTAAGTTTAGTTCGACATGTACTACCCAATCGAACACGACTTATATAGAGAGGAACAGATACGCACATGAAGTACTACATAACCCAGTGGCGACTCGTACGCGTGCTTTATACAGTGAGTATACCGCACAGTGGAGTGCACAACACCACCTGGGCTTTGTCCGAAGATATTCCCAGAGCAAGAATATTGATAATTTTTTATCAACTAGACTAAGGATTTTTAAACCTATATGCCCGGGGTGCGAGAAAACCTTTTAGAGGATGCAAAATCTTGTATTATTTCACCTTTTAGAGGATGCAAAATCTTGTATTATTTCCATGTTATTCAAATATTAATCATGATTTATTTTCCGCTTGGTAACTTAAATAAAGTTTTGCATAAATCTAGTATGAAGTTAGTTCTTCATCATTGTGAGCCGAGTTTATAATTTTTGTGGATGACAGAATGCATTAAATGATTTCTTGGAATGCCAGCCGTTGAAAATGCTAGGAACAAAGAAATTGGCTATACCGACATCACTATAATGCACTTCCAGTAACAATCTTATTATTCATAAACAAACATAAATATTCTGACATATTTAGATGTCCACAACAAATCAGTTTTAGTAGCCACAGTACACCTCCGCAATGGCCTGTTCAGTGAGAAAACTTTTGTTGAAAATCTTCACGCATTCCTGTGCCCGTCGGGAAACACTTGTCTTGGTGTGCAAGTATAACACGATACTTGCATTTTTTGTGTGGGGGGGGGGGCTTGCTGCGCGAAAGTACTAAGGCAGGTATTTCTCTTCAGCGCACAAGAAAGCGTGTTAGTTTTCATCCCACACTTTTCTCAATATGCGAAGAGTAACTGTGGAAAGCTGGATATTGTCCACCAAGTATTCGTCTCTACAGTTATTTTCGATGCAGCAACATCCCATAAGTACTGTACATCAGAATATGTTTTACTCACAACACCGAAAAGCGGACATAATTAAATTATTGATATGTTTTGCTATTCTACAGGCTGGAGCACTAGACAGTCGTCGTTGCTCTCTCTTTCTTTCGCTCTATTACTCTTCCAGCGTTATTACTAAGCAAGATATAATATCAGACTAAATCCTAGTTCCTCACTTAGCTTCATATCTGTAAGTAGGTATGTATATACAGAATATATGCATTTAATCTGCATGAGCCAGGTAGGTTAGCTAAACTAATCCGGGTCATCGGTAAAGTTAGATGAAGATGTTAACTTGTAAAGCATAAAATACATAGTTATATGGAATAAATGGAGTAAGTTATAATTTGAAAGTGGGCTTTGCAGAATCTTTGGTTTCAATAAGATTAAAAGAATCGAAAACTGATTTTAAATGTGAAAGAAACCCAAACATGGCCTCCAATCATACGTAAAAAGAAGAGTTTCAACCCAAGCAGTCCAGCGTTAGCCCTCTTTGAATAAAAACTTTCGTCATTACAAAATCAGTAAAATCATTAGAACTAGGTTTTCAGTGGAGGTAAAAATATAGATGCATTTATAAATATATTGTATAAGAATAATACACCTTGTCATCGGCTGAGATAATGTTTATGAGATCTACAGGTTGTTGACTAGATTTGTTTACATATTTATCGTTTTTGCAGTATTATGGAAACAAGGGCAGAAAATGATGTTGACTCATATCACATAATTTGATTGAGCTAAGGCATTTGTTAGAAATTTATATGTTCGGGTAGTATTTAAGTATCTAGTCTTTGCTATATGCTCTATTTTTGTGCTTTTTAGCAAATTTAAATTCCAAATTTTACTTCCGTTCACCCGATAGATGTAGTCTTGATTCAAAAGCACGTACGTGGATATATATGTAGTGGCTTAGTACCTGGAACTAAAACCTTTAAACCTAATTATTAATAAAACTGTATGAAAAAAATTAACCCCTATATCGAGGCCAACCTGTACTCGCATGTATTTAATTAAAGCTTTTGTGACCCTGGTAAACTGAAATACAGAATATGCAGTGGGTCAAAGGATACATTACATAGGAATTACCCGATTGCCGAACTAACTCTATTTCCGAAGAAACAGTTATTATTTGATGTAATTATTATTTTCTCCTATCATATATAACTGTTTGTACGGAAGTAGAGTTAGATCGGCAATTGGGTAATTTCCATATATTGACATTGCTTAAAGTTTCTCAATGACTAGGTCGCTCTAAAAGCTCCTCACTTTTAGAGAACGTTAATACCACAGGCCAAAGCGTTGATTTTTGGCTGCAAGTCCACATGTGACAGAAAGTCCACAAATGGTCGCAAGTAGCTGCAGGTACACAAATGGTGGGGTCAGTAAGTGGCAGCACCAAGTCTACATTTAGCCATAATTCTAGAAATGGCCACAAGTTCACATGTGGCCGTAAGTCCACATGTGGCCCCCAAGTCCACATGTGGCCCCAAGTTCACATGTGGCCCAAGTCTACATGTGGCCGCAAGTCCACATGTGGCCCCAAGTCCACATGTGGCCCAAGTCTACATGTGGCCGCAAGTCCACATGTGGCCCCAAGTCCATATGTGGCCCCAAGTCCACATGTGGCCGCAAGCCCACCTCTAGACAAAGGTACGCTACTGAGTAGAGCTAGGCTCAGCATGGCTCACGAGTGAGACTCAAGTATACTATACTGCAGTGAAAAAAAGGTGTCCCATAACCAGCACGCCTTCCCGTGCACTGACAGTAAATGCCCGCCTCTATTCTCACTGGTGCACGACAAAGCGTGCTCGCCTTGGCACAACACATTTTTCAGCGAACACACGTGACATACAGTACATGCTAAAGTTATATAAGTCTATAAGTAATGGACGGACGGTTAGCGGGGGCAGTGCGCCCATGTTGCCCCAGGTGTGACCGTTAATTAAAGGGAACCGGTAAAGTCGTCATAATTATACGTCCCAGCTGCACTGAGAAATGTAAGGCAAGCTGTTATCTCAAAACTAGCACGCCCAAACGTGCACTGACCGTTAATGCCTGCATGCGTTAGTAGGCACAGAGCACCGTGAAGCAAGCTTGTTTTGAGACACTGTCAAGTTTTACGGTTCTCAGCGCAAGAAAACTGCATGCACTAGTTCGTGCTGATGATAAATCAGCTCTGCACTAAGAAAATTGTTGCCTTTAAAGCAACACGCATACCCGTGCTACGATGAGATAAACCAGCCTTGGGGTGCTCGTTCAGTACGAAAAATGTTGGCTTCATGCTGCACAAACATGCTAAGAAAGGCGTTTCCCATTGCTACAAGGGGCGCAGAGGAGTGCACGGCTGCAGTCGATAACAGACTATCTTAGCTATAACGTGATAGACGGAAGGCTCTTGACAACTGCCTCCCCCCTAAAAAATCACAATTTCTGGATTGGCCAGTCCCCCGTGATAGTGATGGGGGTGTGACTCGGGTCTTCTCGGCCAAAGAAAGAATGGGACGTTGTATCGCTACCCTCCTCCTAGCAACGGTCACACCTTAGGCAACTGACTTGCACCTTGCTTATTACTATATACTCTAATTCTAGCTTAATTTATTCAAATTTATTGCTGTACGTGAGACATGGTGCGCAAAATGTACACGTTAGGCAGAACTAAGACGTGCAACGTGTCTTATAGAGTTCGTGACCTGAAACCCATACTATGTATATCATGTATACTATGTATATCATGTCTACTATGTATACCATGCTATGTATATCACTGAGAAAAGTGTTGTCCTAAACCAGCATGCGTTCCCTTTCCCCCATAAAAAAAATAACTGTGTTTGTGTGCACGGAAACTGCGATTTTTATCTTCCACAAGAACGCAGACGTTGGTAATTTTCGCCATTGCATCTTACGGCGCGCTGGGTTTAAGTAAATACATTTTTCAGTGCTCTAGGTAATGTCTAGGCAAAATACTCTGACGTATTTAGAAAAAAAAAATCGAACGATCGCCACAGCTCAAAGAATTTCGATTTACCTGAGGGCTTGCGAATGAGATCCAGGTGACGATGTTTATGTCACCCAGCCGGTGCTGAATTCCAAAGGTAGCATCTTACCAAAACTAACGTAGAATGCATTTATCGAAAACTGGATCTTTCTTTTTTAGTTATTGCGTACTTTATCCGTTTCTTGTACCCATTATGTATGCATACAACATAAATGCGCGAACATTTTAAAGCTTGTTCTTGAAGAACATTTGCTGAGAGTAAGGTATTTACATATTTAAAATTAACATCCGTAGATAGTACTAAAGGTGCTAACAACAGGCAAAAATCTGTTAACAGTAAAGTATGTATAGCACATATTTGATATCAATAACTGCTGTACACACTCCAGTGAAAAATATGGTATAGATAGTTACCTACCTCCAAATGTAAATACTATTTTACAGAATAAATACACACCCTTATTACTATTCGGCTTGTTGAAACATATCCATTTTGCGGTACCTACTAGATGAATGAGGTAACATTAACCCTTTACTGCACAGTATCCATTTGTTTGAACGTTACATGTACTGAGCGCTGTATGTACTTGCGATAACTATAGAGGTTTAGTTTATGAGTTCGTTTGCTACGATGAAATAGCAGTGACTTTTTCGAATAAATTTCCAAGGTCATTCACCTATGAAATTAGCTCACCTTGCAGTTTCGGAATCGTTTTCCCAAAAACTCGTGCGCATCAGCCGGTATCTCTAACGCCCAGTGCACACTGGGCCTCATGACGCGCGTGACGAGGTACGAGAGCCCTCACGCTTTAGGGCTTATTCTTATAGCTTGACATTTGCCTCGACCGCGGGATCCTAGATAAAACGTTTGAAGAACAAGTGAAATCACGCATCTTTGGTGAATGCTATCTACCATGAGTGAATTTTTATCGATATTTTTTGCGAATGCTTGCAGAAAGCAACCATTGGATATAATGCGACACAAGTAGAACCAGTTTGCCTCTCGCATGTATCAGTATAGTGAGAACTATGGGCACCAAGGTTCGAAAAGAGATCTTGACTAAATTGAAGATTAAATATAGACAGCGATATTCATCTAATCTTCAATTTGTTTAAGATCTTGTTTCAACCATTTCTCCATTAGTACCGAGCAGGTATTAATCGGGCCATATTATTCACAGCGACTATGAATGGTTCTAGCGGTCGGTTTTCCCCGGCAATATTGACTAAAGCGATAGTTTCATTACCTACATGATGTAGATGACACATGCCAAAAATCCCAAGACTTCAGCTTTATGAGCGTTTCCCCAAGTTCCTAAAGTCAAGAATTTGCTACCATAATAGTGGGAAAAATCCCTAGCAGTAGCCATCTTCGTGTCGCGTCACGCGCGGGATGAGGCTCAGTATAAACTGGGCCTTCGACACACCTACTTACTTCATTACTTCATTAGGATGCGGCGCATCACTTCGACACACCTAACACTGTCAGGAACCCGGTAACCCACCAATGAGTGCTTGCGTAAGTACAACGCAGTTGGAAGGAGGAAAGCCTTAGAAGACTACCAAATCAGAATCAATTTTTCTTGAATTAAATCCTAGCCCAGTCTATGCAATCCACTTTTGAGTAGCCTACTTGAAATCACAAGCCCCAACAGAGGATATGCGACACACTGAAGTGCCGGAGCTTCAAATATTATTTCAGCATATGAATGCGAAGAGTCCAGGAATAGTCGACTACTATAGTTTGGTAGACTGTTTTAATTGATCTATGCACTGAAAATTATATTTTCTAAGAACCTATTCCTGTCCCTGGCCACCAGCGGAACAGCACGGGAGGGCGTGCTGTGAGGAGTAAACTGCAACTACCTACAGTTTCCATATATCTGTATATCAGTACAAGTACCCTAGCAGTCAGACATATCTGTACATGAACGTGCTCAATCAATGTACAAGTGCAGAATCAGAAGGCAGACATTTACGTACTAAAGAAATATATTATCTTACGCTATGCTATAATTAATTTATACATATTTATCCGCTGACGATCTTGTTCTCTGTAGCTAACTCACGCCTGGTGAGAAAATCTTTAGGCAAGGAACCAATGCTTGTTAAAGAAAGCATCGATTATTGTCTGCGCTTTGCCTATGATTTTCCAAAAGGGTGTGGCCATTTGGAATGTTATATAGAGATAAAGAGGCGAGAAAAACTATATAGTGGTTGCATAGGTTACAGAATTAATAGTACCTGCGTTACAAGTATTTTCACTAATGCATATATTACATATAATAGAAGTAAGACATGTATTACTAGTCATATGCACATATATTTCATGTCTACAAGTACATATTACAAGTATTGCAAGTAATGCGTGAAATACATTTATTACACAGTATGTAACAGGAGTATTGGAAACCTTGCAAGTTCAGTTACTGCAAGTATCACACGTATTATAAGTATTGCATGTACATGCAAAAAATAACACAAGCGTTACTTACAGTATACTATAGTATTATAAGCATTGCATGCAATACCAGTATTAAATGTATTAACATGAATTAAAAGTTATCAAAAAAGGCGAGCACCTGGGTATTGCCTCCAACCTTTGACCCTTTTTTCCACTTGTGGTAGGACCGGGCACAATACCAGGGAAAAATCTTAGACGAGTATCCGATGCAGTCATACTAATAAACGCCAATACTGAAAAAAAAATATCCCAAAACCAGCACGCTTCCGCGTGCACCGACAAGAAGTTGCTCCCTAGGCGTGGTTGTTCTGCACGAAATCTGTAGCTTACGCGCTGTTCTAGCACGCCACGGTATATATTTCCCCTCTGTGGCACGGGAAAATGCGCTGGTTTCATTGCAACACTTTTTCTCGGTGATGTATGGCTTTACGATACGGATAAAGTAACCCGTGCTGGCGACTCACAGCTGCACACTGATAATAGTGTTGTTCCTAAACCAGCACGCATCCCCGTGTACTTTGGGCACTGAGGCGCGTACTGAGGGTCAGTGCACGGTGAGACATGCTGGTTTAGGGACAGCAGAACGCATTGCTTTGCCCCGAGTAGCTCTGAAAATTACAGTATAGCCGAATAACCTCATAGTTGTAACGCTGCACTGGTAGTCTTATGCGCTACTGCACTGAGTAAAATGTTGTCCCAGAAAACAAAACGCCTAGCAAGAAAACTGCCTCCTATTTCACCCGTGCCTGCTTGCTTGCTTGCTTGCTACGGTCTTGGAAAACACATGTTTTGTCAATGTGCGTTGTAAGTTGTAATACTTCATACAACATTTGTTATAAGATGTAATTCAACATATAACATTCGGTATAGGCCGGTATACAGGTATACAGTACATCATATAAAGTGCGTTATCAATTGTTATACACCATGTAATAACGCAGCTGCATCGTAATTCTTCAGCTAAAAAAAGCTTCAAAAGCTTAACGGTTGTTTACCTCACTTAATTATTAAGAAACAATAGGTAATAAATAACAGGTAATAAATTAAGTAATAAATTAAGCAAATACATTTGTTTTACAAGAAATAGTACGATTAGAGACAAGTTCAAGTCACTGAAATCTGTCGAGATAATCTAATCCGGTTAAGTTTACTCTGCCTGGAACTTCAAAGACGGGATGTATATTCACAACTTGAGATCAAGTTCCGTCTATTAACCGCAAACCGATTACGCTCGAGGTTCATTGGAAAGTGGCGTATCAAAACCTCGGAACTGAAATCCGGACAGTTTAAGACTAATCGAATTAGACTTTCTCTCTGAAAGCTAGTAAATCGACGACACTAATAGAATTCGAGCTAAAAATGGCTTCTTTGCATCTTATGGTTCAGGTTTCCCTGCCATGGTTGATGCAGGCGCCAGTACACCCAGTATATACTGTACCAGTATCGCAATGGGTAGAAGAACACCCAGTATATACTGTACTAGTATCTCGATAGCCGCCATTACCCCCAGTATATATTGTACTAGTATTTCGATAGGCGCCATTCAGTATACACAGTAAACCCTAGTAACTAAAATGACTCCAGTATATACAGTATTTCGACAGGTGCATATATACACCGTACAAACTAGCATCTCAAGCTGTAACAAGGCAACAATCAAAATAAATAAAACTAGACTAGACTCATAAGACTAGTGCATATGTTTAATTAAGTACGAACGGCAGGACATGAAGCTGGACTAGCTTATTACCCTAGCAGACTTATAGGCCGCCCCAGAAAGTAAAAAAAAAATCAGCAACTGGGTTAGTTAATAAAATATGTTGCTGAGGCGGTTATGTTAAACTAAAGGCGGATGCACACGACAGTAAAACTAAGTGTTCGCTCAACCGAGCGTCTGAACGCGTTACTGTGACGGTCTACAGAAGACAAGTTTGCAACTTTCTAAGTTTTAAATTGCTGCGAATTCAGAGTGGTATTTGAAACTTTCTAAGTAACACTCGCTAGACCAATTATTGAAGGAACGGCCAACATTTTATAAATCTTTTTGTAGACACAATGTTCTCTTTTCAGGGACAACACGGAATGTTCAGACGCTCAGTTTAACGAACACATTCATTTGACGCCCGTGTGAACTCGCTTTAAATTAAAAGAATCAATATAACGGAGATCACTGTCTATTTTCAACGAACTTTAATTAACTCCAAGCTTCCTTATAGCACGGATGAGTGATGGAGACCGCCGGTGTCTAGCTGGTTTTCAAGTGCCATGGATGGCAGGCTTCAATAGCTGGATGTACTGTAAATGTCTTTTGTACTGTGGATGACAGTTCATCGACCACTGCTATGCCATGGATGGTTGGATTTCATCACTGGATGTGGGGTTCTACTCTGCCGTGGATGCATGTGCAATGGATGGTCGGCAACAGTGGATGGCATCCTGAGTTTTTTGTGCCGTGGATGACGGCTTGTCCATTACTTCTGTGCCATGGATGATAGGGGGCGATTGTTAAATAGCTGGTGTATTGTGCAATTAATGGATGATATGCGGTTGTCCTTGCATCAAGAATATAAGTAGCTATTACTTTTGTGACGTGGACGATGTAAACTTAAATACTGCCTTGGATGAAAAAACACACATTCGTATAGTAAGAGCATGTGGGTGTGGATGATATTACCTGATTTTTTGCCACAGTTAACAAACATTTCGCATGGGTGACGTGGATGCCTTAATTTTTGCTTACATAATTTGAGACACAGATTACATGAATTTTTGCCCCGTGCTGGGAAACTTTAGCATATTTTGTGCATCGGATGACATAAACTTTACTCTTGTTGTGCCTAAGTTTTGAGTTGATATTGCGTCGAAGGCACATGGGTGTTCACCGTATTTTGTGCCTTTGATTTTCACCATATTTTGTGCCCTGAAGTTCACCTTATTTTGTGCTTGGATCCTTGGATTTTAACCTTATTTTGTGCCTTAGAGCTTCTCAATATTTGATGCCATGGATGTTCACCTTATTTTGTGCCTTGGATTTTAACCTTATTTTGTGCCTTAGAGCTTCTCAATATTTGATGCCATGGATGTTCACCTTTTTTTGTGCCTCGGATGTGCACCTTATTTTGTGCTATGGATGTTGACTTAATTTTGTGCATCTGATATTCATTTTATTTTGTTCCGTGGATATTCACTTTTTTCTGACGTGTTTGTTCTCTGACCTAGTAAATCATAAACATATATTTTTGCCATATTCCTCTTGTAACTTACTGTCCTTGTATTGAATTATATTTGCATACTTAACGTGTCTCTAAATGCCGTGACAATTTTTTCAACTGATTTATAGAGACAAAAATCGGTAAATGTTTCGGCATTTGGCTTCTGCGAAACAAGCACATCGTAGGCAGAATTCGAGGAAGCCAGAGCGCAGATGACATTTCCAGTCTTCGACAGCATTCATTACGTGGCTGCAGCACCACAACGTAAATGCCAAGCAGTGACGTGCTGCTATTATTTATACACGAACCAGCCATCTTAATTAGTTGATTTTGTCATTTTGAATCGTAGTCTGTTTCAAGATTACCTTCGAGTTTGTCAAGGTCCTTGAGGTCATTTTTAATCTTTGTTTTATAATACTTTTGGCAAAAGCAACTTGGAGTGCCTGGCTTAGAATAATCTAAACATTTATTGACGAGCTTATTCTACCCTCCAGGCACACATAAAGCCTTCAACTGAAAAATCTCAATGTAGAAATTACAGCACAAATGTGTACGACTTGAACTCACTCAGTTGGTAAACTAACCTGTTTATAGCTCAACGCGTGAACACAGAGACGCCAAGAGAATACTTCACCTAAGGTGTTGCTTCCTTTGTCCGAGGAAGTGCTAAAAACACCTGCCTCACACACTTGGATTTGAAATCAGTGAGGTTATTTAAGAATAAGTATGTCTGAAGTTTAAGTAAAAATAAAACTTAGGTAGTCATCCCACTATTGGGCATTACAATCTTGGTCAGTGACAAATGCGTTTACGATCTTTAGATATGTCAAAAATATTTGGAAAACTTTCCTATGTCTTCAGTCTTGTTAGATAAGCAAAGGCCAAGTTTGTATCAAACGTGTAAAGAGCCTTCCATTCACTTTATGGGTAAGCATCAGATCACCAATCGAACAATTGGTATGGGTGCCTTATATGAGCACGATGATTAAACTTGGTCACAGCTTTTGCCTGAATCAAATCACATACTTAAGTATCTAGTCCTATTAAATTATCAAAATCTAAGTTTGCATCAAGCATTGAAAGAGTCTTGCTCTCATCCCATGGGTAGTCATCTCCCCAGCAGTGAGCATGAGCGTCTTGGACGATGACAGAAGTTGTGACGGGTTCCAGAGGAGTCAAGCCCATGAGGGGTTCTTCAGTGACCCTGAAACTACTCATTGAAGGTAGACTCACGGTCTGCTGGTCTTCAGGACTAACAACTTGCATCGCTACTACCAGACATCCACAATCAACAACGACGACTACTCCTACTACAACGACGTCACCAACCTGTACTAAAACCTGCAGATGTTGAACCCTTCGCAAGAATAGTTCAGCCAGGTCGTCCAAGTAGTAACTACACCTGTTGTTGACGTCTTCAATTTGGTGCTGTGACCAGCTTGCTGTGGTAACTGCAGAAACAGGGTGCAGCGACCGCGGAAGTTCGTTACTTACATCGAGATTGGCAAATTCATCTCCCTCGTCGTTCGATGCTTCTGAATATTCCGGGGTAGCGAAGAATTCTTCATCTAGTTTGGCAGTCGATGGACTCATATCCAGCGATTGGAAGATGTACTGAGTCTGGCTGGACCTCTGATGAATACTATCGATGCTTGGAAGTTGTTGGTACTCTTGCTGAGTGATAGAGGGATACTGGTTGCATTCTGATGTCACCGGGGTAAGTGCCAGGGATGTGGAAAGCACCCCAACGTTGTTTTGAGGAGCAGTATGAGGGAGTAAAGGAGACGTCGGTGACACTAGTCCACAGGATGAGGGTGGTGACACGTATGTTGATGTTGGAACTGTCATATTTGCAGTAGATGCAGAATCCAAATAAGTAGACGTTGGAGCCATTCCCCCGACTGGGTTAGTCTGGTGCAGATAGGTAGCAGCAGACGTTACAAGATCGGGGGAGGTAGGTGTTGTGAGGTAGGTAGATGGGTCACCTGAGTGGGTGAGATCCGTTATCAATTCTTGGGTGCGTCCCATGGTCCAGTCTTCTTGCTGATGGTCGTCTAGTAGCATTGGCCAGTTGAAATCGTTTCGGAGAGAGTCGTTAGTGACCTCTTCCAGTGTCAAGGTCCTCTCGGAGATAACTGCAAAATACATTAATAATTACTATATTTGTAACAATACACTGCAGCAAACTACGGGTGTCAGTTGAGATAAGCTTTAATTGTGTAATTTTTTCGTTTTCTTACGTAGATCACATCGTAGCTATTTTTTGACCAGTTAGTGGTACAAGATGACGCCATTAACACACACAATCATGTGATCAGTAAGGATAATGATTCGGTCTAGCCCTAGATTCTCAACACATTATACACATATAAATACCCGTAGTAGCAGGGTGCATTTTAACTTAATACATCAGGTTAATGCGAAAGTAATGTCCGATTAAAATATATACATAGAGCAAAAAGAAAACATGTTTTAGTTGGCGTGTCACGGGGGAATGGGCTACATTTAGGTGTTCTGTAAGTTCCTTAGTGGAAATGGAAGTGTTTTTTAAAACAAAAGCTGCCAATAATGCGGAATCGTGTCTTTTAATATTTCAACATCTCTTTCGAAGTTATATCAACCACCACTTCGAAAGCGAGAAAATCACCTCCTGCAACGTCTCCCAATGGCTACATCAACCTCATAAGTGTTCTGAATACATATTGTTACCGCACTTGCATCAAACTTTCATGAAATTTGTCTAGTAAACCTTCTCTTATGTGTCCAACAGGTAGGACAAATATGGGGATAAAGTTCTTGAAAATTATGGGCAAGCGTTAGATAATCTCAAAAAAATTATACAAATTAAAGACAGTGCTACAAGCAGAAGTTAAAAAGTTTTATGAATTCAGTCTGAAAATTTTGCACTGGAAATAGGACATTACTTTGCACCAACCTCATACATGATAAGTGTGCGTTATATTTGGCTTATGTTGTGCACAATCCCAAACCTTATTTTGCTTTGGACTGATGAACATGATGCAAGGCTATACAATTTGTCATGCACCATGAACAGTATAACAGTTATACATGTTAAATGCAACTTTTTACCACTAGCATTTGCTCTCATCCTGAAAGGCACTGTTTAGCACTTCATCAAAACTCCAATGCAATGATATTTCAAACTGTGCCTTTAAATATTGGACCTTTATTGTAGTCCGTGCGTCAACAAGTCAATTATTTACCCCCAATACTAAACACCAGCTTTAGAGGAATTGCTCTATTT
The DNA here is from genome assembly GCA_001587735.2 of Parhyale hawaiensis. Lineage (NCBI taxonomy): Eukaryota > Metazoa > Arthropoda > Malacostraca > Amphipoda > Hyalidae > Parhyale > Parhyale hawaiensis. The sequence goes on from LQNS02277100.1 coordinate 7,046,096, forward strand.
GAAGTTAGACCTGAGACCAGCAAGGTCGGTGAAAGTCTCAGAAAGATAGCAGTAGCCGTATGTTTCTCAACTTATTAAAGACATTCAGTTCTTAATACTTTTGATACTTTATTTCATAATCAAGGTGGCCGCAGAACGAATTCAATGTAAGACTTACAAATTTGATGCTTATTGGAGTAAGCTACGATGGAACACCAAAAAGAATCTGATTATTTATAGACTCTAAACTAGGGGCTTCTAGCCGGGGGTGCCCCCCCCCCCCTCTCGTTGGGTGCAAAATCGTGGACAAAATAAGTTGGATACATCAATTTATTCACAAATTTTGTGTAAATTTTACTCTTTACCATCAGATAAGTAAAGACAGGGGTTGCGGAGACATATATTATAGGAGTGTCAGGCTTGGAAAAGGTTGAGATCCACCAAAGGTTGAGAACCACCAAAGGTTGAGAACCACAATAAAAAAAGTAGGCCTGTCTCCAAGCATATACAGACTGCTACTGAATTCTAGATAAAATCAGTGATAAATAATAGGGCAGAGTACCTTCATTTTGATAGAAGACGGTGTCCTGTCTACAATCTTCTGCAGTAAGTTGGGGAGGGGGCGGCAAGTACGGCATTGGGTGGTGGATAATAACTCGGCTACCATCCAAAGGTCCAATGTTATCCACAGTCGCTGGACGAGTCGTAGCGAATCCATCCTTTGAAGTGAAGGCAATTATTGGTGCTGGATTGGCCGGAGCTGCTACCGCACATGCTGGTGCAGGGACAACTCTTTCGTTGTTGCTTTGGGTCTCTGGTTTCTTGTTCTTCTTGTTCTTGGTGATGGGTGGAGACGTTGGCTTGTTGGACCTCCTCTTCTTGAAGGTGCCGTCGCTCAGGGCCTCCCCGATCGTTGGATCCAGGCACCAGAAACCTCCTTTACCTGGCTCGTCTTTGGATCGGGGAACTTTGAGGAAGCTCTTGTTTAGGGACAGGTTATGGCGGATGGAATTCTGCAACACAAAATCAAATCGTAGAAAAACACTCTTAAATACCGAACAAAAATTGCGTCTCTCGTAGTAATAGCCTTGCCTGAAGGATCAAGAAAAAGTTGATACTCGAGGGATACATACTGTAACTAAATGCAACTAAATGATAACTGGTTGGTTTCTGGCCTTGGTAGAACATGAAGAATGTTTTGTGAGTTATTCTGGTGGAACGAATTTAGGAAGTGAAGGCGAAGGTCAGTAACGCAAAAATAAGTAAATACTTTTATAAACTAGAGCACTCTGAGAGTGCATATCTCCGCCAAGTAAGGTAGCGGTAACAAAAAATTCAAATTGGCTCTAAGACCACGATTTTCTTCCTATCAACACCAAAATCCGATCACTTGTGCCTTTTGATAATATTAACAGTGTCTGTGATTTTCTTGGAGATCCGATCATAACTTTTTGAGTTATGTAGCTAACAAAGATTTTAACAACCATTGGCCAAACACACAAACGGACTTACCGATGATCACCAAAATTTAATCAATTACGTTTCTCAATATGACTAGCAATTCCTGAAAATTTCATAAAGATCCATCCATAATTTTTGGTTTATTGCTCTAACAAACATATTAGCAAACATTGGTCAAAAACTCAAACGGGACCACCAATCATCTTCAAAATTTAATCAATTATGTCTTTTAACGTTACTAACAATTCCCAAAAATTTCATAAAAATTTATACAAATTTTTTTGCGTTATTGAGTTATTTTATAAACATAAAATCAAACACAGCTACGAACAAAGAGATCATCACAGAAATTTGCTCATTTACTCTCTGTAATAAACCCAACAACTCATGTAAATTTCACGAAAATCCGTCTACTACTTTTTAAGTTATGGCACTAACAAAAATAGGCAGACAAACAAACAAAAGGATGGACAGATCTTCATCAAAAGTTAATCAATCATCTGTTCCTCCTAACAAATTAATGTAACTCAGAAACTGTTATAGACTGGAGAAGCACTCCGAGAGCCTATCTCTCCGCCAAGCAATGTAATATTAAGGAAAATTTCATGTTTGTCCTGAATTCAGGAGTTCTTTTGAATTATCACCAAAATTTGAATAACTGTTATTTTCCGTTAATTTCGTGGAGATCTGTTAATATCATTTCCAGTGATGTTGCCACGAAAAAAACAAGGTAGAGTAACAAACAAAGAATAAAGAGTTGAACGGTTCTTCATCAAAAATTAATCATCTCATCTATTCCCCCTAGTATACCTAGTAATTTCTGGAAATTTCATGAAGATCCATCCGTAACTCATTGATTTAGCTTGTTGACAACCAAACAGAGAAACAAGAAGACAAACTCTGACAAAACCGTAACCTGGTAGGAGGAGGTAATAATTCAGTCCTGCAGCACCGTTTAGTGAATCAACTATTGGATCTGTTTCTGCTTAAAATCTCACTTAGTTTATTCGTTCGGCATTGGCACGTCAACATTTTTGTTGAATCTTCCAAAAACATGCTTGCGCAAGAATGCGAAATGTTAAGAGGCAAAATACTTAATTAAGTAATAACAAATACTTGAAAATATGAAAAATAATTAGGTACCAATCGCCCCCCCCCCTGCCCTCCATAACATTTTATTATATTGCTTTTGAGTATATTTACTTCCTGTGTAATCCTCTCTTGCAACTAATAAAATATTTTCTGATGTATTATAATTCACATCATTTTTTGGATGAGCTATCCTACAAAAAATAATAGCAAGGAGTTAAATCTGGGGAACTTGGAAACCATAGAATATAATTATTGAATGCTACAATGCTATCGTCAAGAATGCGCTCTCAGTCTGTTTGACAATCCGCAGACAATGAGTCTGCTACATCGATTGCTATAAGCTCGCTCTGCAGAGCTATGCATGGTGGTATCACTGTTTTCCGATCATATTCAATCACAAAGCAAAACCTACTCGCAATGCGATCAAACGTTGATTTTGATAACAGCGAATTAGTCTCCCTGTTTGGTTTGATACTAGTGCATTTTTTCAATTATGACTCGGACCATTTTATTATTTAGTTCAATTCTCAGAGTTATATATCCATCCTCCGGATTGGGCCGTTAGAACCTAGCAGGTTCTAGGGTCTTCAAATCTACAGACTTACTTAGCGAAGGTAGGTCAATAAAATGTTCAAGTGTTCTCACACTTGCTTAAGACTTATTACCTTTACGAAGGAGGTTATGTTGTTGCCGTCGTTTGAATGTCTCTTAGAAACATAACAAAAAGTTTTGAACGGATCTTCCTGAAATTACTTTACTTTAAATTTACGGATAATATTAGAGATGTTACGAAGAAAAAGCTAAATTTTGGCAATGATCCGCCCACCAGTACGTCTATCCCGCTGACTTTTAGAAGCTCAAAACGTTATGGACAGATCTTCGAGATATTTAGCTGGAGCTGTTATAAAAATCATGAAGAATAGATGAAACATTTTACTGGTGATCGGTAAGAAATACTCGATTCTGGACCTTTTTAAAACTACTGTCACCATTCCGCTGTTTGAGGGGTCTGCGCTCTCGGAGTGCTTGTCTAGTTTTTGGTTCTAACCTTCGAGTAAACATGTACTGGAGCCCGCACGTTCGCTAATTCTCATTCAAGTTAAGGAGTATGATTCCAGTACTTTCAGGCTAGTGATGTTAACAAATGGGGAACTACATTAAGCGTTTGTGTTTTTCAATTGCCATGCGCATTCTGTCAATAGAGTACTAAATTTAGATTTCCAAGCCATCAGAAAACTCGACGAATATGGCATTCGGTATCCAATTTTCGTCCCCTCTTGAGCATTACTTCCGCAAACCAGCTTACGCGTCAATAAGTGGCTAATGCAGTGCAGGTCATTTAATTGCACAAGAGCACTGGCTGTGTGAGTCACTCAGCCAGGTTGGCTACCGAAGTTTAGGGTATTGGAGGTTAAGGGCTACAGTCATTTCGCAAGGCAGTAGCCTGCACTAAAAGAGACTGAAATTCTTCCTCCGAGTTTCTAACTATAAACCCTACATAGTTGCTCCTCTGTTACCTACGTAATGATTGGTGCGATTAGTATAAATAACATACTGTTATGCATTGTCGTGGTATAAGAAATACTTGATTAATAATTTTGCGTTTAAATTCCGATCGCAAGTCTACTGAAAAAGCTCACTGAACAATAGAATTGCATGAGAGTTTCAACATTCTACATAATATAATAAACACTGTCGTGTGTTTATTTGTTTATATATTATATTTAGGTATGCTTCGGGTCACACTCTTCAAGAAATAAGAGAAAAATAGTCCAAGTTGCAAATTTGTAATTAGGCTACGTTTTCATGGAGATCGATGACCAGGTTGCAGATGGCAAGAGTTGGCTCCTTATTCCTTTCCCTCATTGTTCTTTTTACATGAAACACTTCTTAGAATAGAAAGAATAGAGACATTACAGCTTCTCTTATCACGGCCATGCAGTCTTATTTCATAACTTTTTCCATACAGCGAATATTATATTTGTTCTCAGTTTACCACGTACAAATTCAGAAGGTATTCAACAAAGGGAGTACGAGGCAATGATTTTTTTTCCTTTTAGTAGATATTTTTTTCAGCTTGCCGTGTTCCTTTTGATGGAGCTGATTCTCTATCTTGAAGGCCTCGGCTGATTTCACTTGAACATAAAATCTTCGATGCATTGAATGAAGGCTGGTTGGATATCATGGATACGCGGCGGGTAATTCATTTAAATTCACTAAGGCGTGCTTCTTTCTAATGTAATAGTTTTTCCGCGTGCAATCTATGGTGGGAGACAATTGTGCTTCTTACTTGAATTGAAAGAGAGAGCACTTATCTC
>LQNS02277100.1:7083701-7097585 GCA_001587735.2 Parhyale hawaiensis
TGCAGGCCGTGTTTCCTATGTCTTGCAGACCGTGTTTCCTATGTCATGCAGGCCGTGTTTCCAATGTCATGCAGGCCGTGTTTCCTATGTCTTGCAGACCGTGTTTCCTATGTCTTGCAGACCGTGTTTCCTATGTCTTGCAGACCGTGTTTCCTATGTCTTGCAGACCGTGTTTCCTATGTCTTGCAGACCGTGTTTCCTATGTCATGCAGGCCGTGTTTCCTATGTCTTGCAGACCGTGTTTCCTATGTCATGCAGACCGTGTTTCCCATGTCCTGCAGGCTACCATTCCGAGACTCCAGCAACAAATCTGGTCGCCATTTTACCAGATCAATGAGCGCCAGCGCTTTCTGTCCCCTCGTGCGGCACCCTCAGCAGCGGCCGACTGCGGCTGCCCTCACCTAGCGAGGGGAAAATCAGACCCGTTTCTGATTGGATAACCAACCCAGGATGCTCGGCCAATCATGCATTGATAGCATCGTAACCCAGTTTAGCTTATACTTTAATAGTGCGAGACGATGTTCTGTCATAAATACATTATGTTGAATTCCCACGTGTGTTTCCGATACAGAAAAATGGAATTTTCTGATTGGGCAACACACTTGGGATGCTAGGCCAATCACGCATGAGCTGAGGACAGTGTTACACTGAGCACATACGAAACTGCTGTACACCTGACAGAATGCCCAGCCTCTTCAGAAGTTAGTTGAACTATTCTAGCTGCTGCACCGGCGTGCAATTCTGGTAGGAAAAAGAGGACTCGCTGTAGACACTCGTAGGAGTTCTGCACCGTAGGCATAAAAAATAAATAACTAAGGAATTATGAAATGGTCTTCCGCCGCCGCGAAATATCTACAAAAATATTTATCGAAACGTGGCCTCAGCTTTTTCCCTTTTCCTTACTATTCTCATCTGAAAAATATCCTACCTTTATCCACTGTTGATTTTTTAATGTCAATTTCTCATTGTGAGCTTTCCTTAACGAAGGGAGAGAAATTCAGTATCCACGTATCCGCAAACAGGTACTTCAGCGGTAGGCAAGTAATTCTTAGATCTAAATTTGACAACTGAGATCACCTTAATTTGCTTCTAACAAAGAAACTTCTCCTGTTTGAGTCTGACGAAGCAGATAGGAGGTTTGGACATAAGGAATCAAGCAAGCAGCCAATCAACCGGCAACCAACACCCTCAATATTAATCCATCATCAGCACAACTTTCTTTCTGCTGAGAACACACATGGCAGCATTACAGCTCAGTCGGACAACTGCTCATATTCTGGTAACGTATGTCAGAATTTCACCTGAGTCATACGACATTTTTCTGTGCTAAACACACCATGCAGCATGTCAGCATTACACGTTCATCAGCGAACCTTCCTTTATGCTGAGAACAAACCAGCCATCACATAATTTTTGTTACATAAACAAATGCATGCGTCGCGTAGAGAAACGTTAGTAGCATATCATCATCACAAGGTCTACCCCAAACAGCCCCATTGTGCAATATTTGAGTAGACAATATAATGTTCGGCATTTAATTATTATGCATAATATCATGTCCCTAATTATGAAGTATTAAGTAGCAAACATAATATTCTGAATGTAGTATGCGTAATATTCTGCAAGTAGTTGATAAGTAAAACTCTGATTACGCCACAAAAGAGGGTCACTTATTCTTAGCTTATAAATAACAGGAACAATATTAGCACTAGTTTCCCGTGCTCACATGAAATGATAGCAGAAAATAACTATCTGCTGTTGTGTTGTGCTTGGTGTTTTTTCTACAGAATATTTTTTTTTCATTTTTCTGCAGTAATTTCCTTACTTTTGCGCATTGTGAGTATAGTGAAAATGCTTGCCGTTGACGTTCAATTTTCGAGCAATACCCATATAACCATGTGGAGGTATTTCAGTCGCATTTTTTCTTTCAGGTTCAAAAATTTCGTAATGTAGCAGCTCAAGGATAATGAGACTTACAAGGTTAACGCACGGGGAGGGGCCAAGCTGCAGTGCACCGTGGAAAATGGCGCGTGACGTCATAAAAACCATGTAAGTTAAGCAGTGGCTGTTTTATGCATTGTTTGTCTCCAGAGTGTCCTACATTAACACATGGCCTGCAATTTTTATAGTAGCATAAAAATATATGTATGAAAGCATCTACGAACTTTCTTAACTTTCATGAGTGATAAAATTTTATTATTATTTAGGTTGTTTTTTCTGTAACAGGCAGGCACCCGGTCGGACAGTGTCTCTAAAATGAGGACCTAAGCTGTGTTGTCGAGTACCGTGTTAACATATCCCCCTCCCGTAATCGTAAAAACTACAGCATCATTGGAAAAATCGTGGATTTAACATTCGCCAGTTTCAACAACATCGTTCCGTAAGACACTTTAGGTACGTGCGGAATACGGTCAGATAATTTTTTTGCAAGTTAGACCGCGACACTCCTGTTATACTGTTGTAACGCGGGCAGCGTATAGTAGCTGATGTTTTTTTTTTTTTTTACCAAGCAACTGAATGGGTTCTGCATATTAGGAATAAACTTTTGCTTTAATATTACTTCGCCGGAAGGGAAGTAAATTTTTTGGTCTTTTAATGCTTTTCTTACAAACCTTGTTAAAAAGTTCTTGTACCTCGGCGTTTAATCATTCGCATCTGAGCCAATTTTTGTTGCAACGGTTTGAATATATAGAGGATAGCAGATCGTTGATAGAAGACGAAAATAAATTGAAAACATTGAGGTATTCACTCATATAAGTCCATCTTTAGAATGCCATATTACTCTCGACAAAACTCACTTGATTTATTCCATTTTAAATATGATAAATTTGACTCCAAAAGTGCTTCTGACACGTGCGGGCATTTGCCAGTCGAATTCATCTGCTCTTTTACGAGCCTTTTAACCAACGTTTTTATTTCAAATTTTTTTCCTTCAGAAAGCTTTGATACATAGTGCATTTTTGTGCAACTATAAAGATTGTAGGACATGTACGACACTCTGGAGGCCCAAATAAAATGATGAAGAACAATGTAGAGTAGCTATTCATTAAAGTACTAAATCTTTATGACGTCACAAGCCTATTTCCCGTGAAGCACTGCAGCTTGGCCCCTCCCCGTGCGTTTACATTATAAGGCCCATCATCGATGGTAACAGCTATATTGTCCCTCAGTGTATGAACTGTCCCGAAACTAATACTTCAGACTAGGTCGAAAACCCAATCAATCAATCAATCAATCAACAAACCAGTGCTTAATTGTATAGCGAGACTTCAAGGAAATAGACACTTTTGACATTAGCGCGAGTCATCAACTCGTTGATAAACAAGTCCTTTTAGGTGGTGTTAAAAAAAACAGCAGGTGCAGGTGAGAGGAGCAGTTTGGTGAAAGCCTTGATATGCGGGCGGTGGATATGCTGTACACTACTGCAGTGCTGGTAGCCAGATGCAGTGCATGTCACATTACTGGTAGTCAGATGCAGTGCGTGTTGCAGTGCTGGTAGCCAGATGCAGTGAATGTCACATTACTGATAGTCAGATGCAGTGCGTGTTGCAGTGCTGGTAGCCAGATGCAGTGATGTCACATTACTGGTAGTCAGATGCAGTGCATGTTACAGTGCTGGTAGAAATATGAAGTACATATTGCAGTGCTAGTAGGCTGATGCACAGTATATTACAGTCCTTGTAGACTGATGCACTGTATGTTACACTCCTAGTAGACGGATGCACTGCATGTTACAGTCCTTGTAGACTGATGCACTGTATGTTACACTCCTAGTAAACGGATGCACTGCATGTTACAGTCCTAGTAGATTGATGCACTGTACATATATTACAGTGCTGGTAGACTGTTGCCGTGCATGCTACAGGTGTGACAGTCCGATGTACTGTACGTTACAGTGGTAGCAGTCCAATGCGACACATGTTACACTTGTTACAGCCTAGTACGGTATATGTTACAGTTTTAACTGTCCGATGCGATGCATGCTACATTTTGAAACATCCGATTCGGTACATGGTGCTGTTTCGATTACTTATTGAAGTACATATGTTACAGTGGTAATTAACAGACAATTCACTGCGTGTTACAGTGGTGGCAGACATTACAATACATGCCACAGTGGTGATAGATACTGCAGGACATGTTGCAGTGTTGACAAACAATTCAGTACCTGCTGCAGTGGTGACAGACATTGCAGTACATGTTACAGCGGTCATCGACATCGCAGTACATGTTACGACGATGACTATAGTAATGTATGTATATCAAGTCACAGTGATCAGGAGAGTAGCATGTAGATGTTAGTGCATTGTGACAGACTAATACAGTAGATATTGCCATATACAGACAGACAGACAGCGCTGACAGACATTTACGACTACAGTGGAAAAATGACCAGGATGCTGAAGGGATACACTTAGCTCTGCAGTGCATTATCCATCGTAGAACATCACACTGCAGTGTATTATCCATCGTAGAACATCACACTGCAGTGAGTTATCCATTGTAGAATATCCCACCGCAGTGCAAGTGTAGACTGTACATGTGCAAATGATGGTGCACATCGTTGTAGAAAGTGTTTTGCACAAATTTAGTTGTGTGTCTTGTAGGGAACAAACTGATGCGTAAGGTCGTGATGTGCATATTTTGATGTACTGCCCGTACCGCACGAGCTGTGATGTATGAAGTCGAACGTAGCAGCTGTTATGTGCTGTACGACCTCTGTGATGCACGTAGGTACATATGAAGTCGGATGTACCGAGTATTTCAGAAAAAATGTTGCATTTTCCATTATTGGCTGCTGTTTCCATACTATTGGAGCTAGCTAAATGGGTTGGGAATGTATCTTATATACCGAAATAAAACTTTAGAATGTACTGTTCTGAATGAGACCCATTTCATGCTCCTAACTATAATAATATTGAAACAGCAGCCGATAGAAAATGTAACATTTTTTAAAACACCCAGTTCAAGCATGCATAAGCTGTGATCTGGTAAAAGCAGCAATGCGCTGCCATGCACTTAGGTATGAAGTCCAATGTAAAAACTGTGATTCGCAGACTGAAGAAACGATACATCACTGACAAAACTACAATGTGATGTGGAAATGTTACTGTTTAAATTATTTTACAGTAAATGCCATATAGACACGATGTATGCAGACTGCGAGGTAGCCACAATTGAACTGTGAGCTACAAACTGCATCGCATCACAGGAGCTGGTAAACTGTGATGTACCAACTATGATGCACGTAGAGCGATGTATAACTGTGGTGTACAAGATGCGGTGCAGAGCTATGATTACTATTATTAAAACAGTTTGTTTAACCACAGTAGTGGGTGCTAAGGACATCTGTGATGTTCAAAGTGCGGTGTACAACTGTGATGTGCAAGCTGCCAGGCAATGAGTTTGCTGTACTAAAAATACACAGCTCTACGTGTCGTTCTGGGTTACTGCAGCCCGCATAGCTCATGAACTGTAACTCAATATGTACCACATGTAACCCATCGTAGCAACCTCTTTATAGCATCACTGGTACACTAAGAACCAAAAAGGTACTATGGAAATATTCCTTTGCTAATTGACGCTTATTAATCTTAACTTTTTTTTTCCTCATAACTCGCTCCAAAAATCATTTATGAGATTACCCTTATGGTGACAATTTTCCCTTTGAAAATATCATAAACACTTATCCGATTGTCTACGAGAATAGAGAACGGCATCCATTAATAACGAATATTCGCCTTAAACATTTCGGTCGCGATACGGTGTACCATTTCCTGTACCATACATTGGTGACCAGTGGTACGTGGTACTGCGATATTGCACCCAAAGATGTTATTCCTGCACAAGTGATATTTTAAACACGGTACTGCATACACTTAACGACAGTTATTCCGCTACATGGGACACATAATCATAGTACTGCACCAGTACAGCATAGTAATGCAGCATAATGCTTATCAATACACAATTCACTAGCATGGCGCACAGCACTGAGTTCTAGGCAGTGTTATTGCGAACTGCTGTACTACATGTGCTATTGTACTTATCTACACACCGTACTACACAAGAGTTTAAAGTAATGCCTCGTAATTAGAACTTAGAGATACGGTACGAGCTTCTTGTAAAGTAAATTTAAAAAAAAAGTCTGGAGTAAAGCACATGTTAAAAGTATTCTATTCACATGAAAGGGAACCTTCGAAATTGATCAGTATAATAAATAAGAATTTAAAAGGGTAGGTATGATGATTTGGAGTTATAGATGCACCATATAAAGAGCAACACAATTTCATATATACGTGTAATCCCGCTCATGTTTTCCTCATGTATTTGCATTATAAAAGTCATTTTAACTGCAACTCCTCGTATACTATGTAGAGTTCTGACCTCAAAACTGGAACCACGTTTCAGAACTTTCAACAAGGTCAATCAATCATAACCCGTCCTAAATATACAATGTTCCCTTGTTTGGTTCTATTGATTGATATGTTATCGCGCAACCAAATAACTTTTTCTCTCTTGCATCATTGAGTACAGAAGCACTAGCCTCGTTCCCAAACTAAAAAAATATCTCTAAAAACAATCGAATTTCCGGGCATCCTGGAATTACCGGACAGAGCGACACAACACCCAACAAATTGCTGCCAGGAGCACCTGGCGGCAACTGAGGTACTCTCCTCGTCGCACCTGCAGCGTCGCAGCCGCATTGTTGAGGGCAACATTTGTGAGGGGCAGAATGAGGGTTTGTCGAGTTCGTAGAAGACTAAGGGAACGGTGTTAAGGAAAAATCAATTTACCCTATTTATCTTTCAATTACAAGTCAACAGTTTCGGTTGAATTAGTACCGTACTCTTCTGTAAGTGAAAGGAAAAATAAGAGATTTTTCCTTGCACACGTGTGTAGAGTAAGGGAAGATAATTTTTTTTTTCTATGGAAAGCACGTGCTGTCTTTAAGGTCTCGTGTAGTAGAATACAAAATTGTATGCTGAAAAAATGTTTTTGGTGTTGAAAATAGGTGTTGTCTTCACAATCTCTTGTAGTAGAGTACAAAAGAGTATGGTGAAAAAATGTTTTTGGTGTTAAAAATAAGTGTTGTCTTCACGGATTCGTGAAGTAGAGTACAGAAGAGTTTGAATAAAAAAATGATTTTGGTGTTAAAAATAGGTGTTGTCTTCACGGTTTCATGTAGTAGATTGTATAACAGTATTGTAAAATCATGTTTTGGTGTGGAACGTCTGTACTGGATTTGTTGTGCGCGTTTGGTGAACGATCCACCAAACGCGCAGCGCGATCGATCGCGCAACTCCACCAAACGCGCACAACAGATTCACGATATTATGTTGCTCCTGTATATTCAAATAATTTTTTTTTTTTTTTTTTGCACGAAAAGTAGGAAGTGTCTTCCGGAACTTAATTATACGGCAGTATGAGCTGCAATTATTCATGTAGGTAGGTCTTCTGTTCATTTTTCCATTCAGAGCAAAATATCCTTAGGCATATACATATATCGACTGTTTCCACCTTTATACGTTAAGCAATGATAAGCCCCTGCGGCAGAAATCAGATTAGCTTTTGAGCAACAAAACTTTTTTTTTTATACAATTATGATTCCTTATTTTCTATTTCTCAGTGTTTGAAGTGTTTGCTATTTTGCTTCATGGAAGTAGCAGTAATATTCATAACATTTTTTCAAATGTTTTCGGGAGAATAAATAAAGCTTGGGCGAAACAAATGAAAATATTTTGATAATCTTCAGGCAGCATAGGATGCTTGGGTGCTGTGCTTGCTTGCATGCTTGCTATAGTTCCCGAGTTCACCTTCTGCCAAGCAGATAAACTCGTGGGCTATCTCGTTTGCAGCGTCATCTTTCTGACAGTCGAACTGGATTGCGGGGGTACTGACCCTAACGAGACATGGCGACTGTCGGGGGTTACAACTGTCACATTATCCTTCCGTCTCTGAGGACATAGATCTGACAGTCTGTGGTCGACTAAAACCGTGCACTCTTCTGGAGCATAGCATGCATTTTGTTGCAGCACGGACCAGTGTATATGATTTCGTTGCTGATGTACACGGTCAAGTTGACTTTATCTTCACCAATACTTTCGGTAACTTGAAATTGCCTCAACGAATATATACCTTACCTTGATGAGTCTACGAACAAGGTCCAGCTTACGTTTTGCACGCCGCCCATGATCATTATTTAAATATATTTTTACACTCTTTGTATTCTAATGCCTAAAGCAACTTACATTTAGAAAGAATACACCGATAAATGTACGCTGCCCATCAGAGTATATCACATTATCCTTCCGTCTCTGAGGACATAGATCTGACAGTCTGTGGTCGACTACAACCGTGCACTCTTCTGGAGCATAGCATGTAGGTGACATAAATGAAGCTTTCATGTATGAAAACAGCGCAGAGGTTGGATGATCTACCATTTTTTTTTTTTTCGATAGTGCATAACAAGCTTGTTCATTTTTTTTATTTTTTAATGGAAAACAATTAACGCAGTTCATGCTAATTAGTAGTTGTAAAAACACCTTTTACATTTTAAGCTGATAAATTTTAAGGATGCATTTCTGCACCTATTTGGCTCATAAAAAATTTGGTCCCAATATAGTGTTTACAATAATGAGTTAAGCGTATCGCATGTGTATATGTATTTAAAATAATATTATGCATATACAATTTGCATTAAAGGTTCTTAATTGATTCAAACGCGAGGCATATTACAGCCTGCTGAAACGAAGTAAAAACAATGTGGTATTGGCCACAGTATAGTGTTCTATTCGTGTATCCGTTCACCCCGCTATAGCAATGTCTGTTCGGGCTTCTGTGCTCTTCAAACGCTTGTCGCGGTTGTTGTGCTTTACTGTTGGCTGTGTATTTCTACGATGACTCCTGATTCGTGTTGTAAACAGATGCCCGCTGCCCCTAGAAGAGTGCACGGTTGTAGTCGAGCACAAAATGTCGGAGCTCTAACATCCGATAAAAAAAGGATCATGCGACAACTGCCACCCCTTCCCTGACCATTTCTATTTCTACTTCGGGTCAGTACCCCCGCAATGGCGTATAAATACCGGAAATGCTAAGAAAACAACTTAAGCAATGGAAGATCCCATCTGCTGGCAAAGAGGAGCGGTCCTCCGTGATATAGCGCCTGGGGCCGACGCTCTAACCTTTTATCACTGGGGGTGCTTAAAAATATATATTATGGGAGAGAGATACAACATATAATATTCGCATAAATATAATGCAGGTGCACGGACACAAATAATATCCTAATACTGGTATAGAGAATAATTAGTAAATCCCTTCGAGAAGTAGAGGTAATACGAAAAAAGCAAGTACTTCCTAACAACGGATGAACGTGGAAGAAAAAGAAAAATGCATATTGAACTGAGAGGCTATTACTGCAGTAATAAAGTTAATTACCTTTGAAAAGAATTATTAAAGGACTTGCATTACTTGAACTAACAGGGTTACCGTAGTATTCATGTTAACTTTTCCATTAAGTATTACTGGCTCTCTGACGCATTGGGATAAGTCATGGTAAAAAGTAATGATAAAAAATTGTACTTACCAATTAATAATAATAACAACAATAATATTTATATTATTATTTATAAACATTATAATGATAGCATAAGTTTCGGAAAGTTATTTGATCCATGAGGTTTACTGAACTTAAGGCTCAAGCATCCAAAAAAATTGTGGGTATGTGCAGTACATAATTGTTTTACTGACAACAAAAGTCTGAAGGTTTAATTATTGTGAGACTGTGATAACTTGATGATGAATTCAAGAGCAGTATTTAGAGAAGAGATATAATGACGGCGAGAAAAAGAGCGCGATATACTGCAGACTAGCAGTGAGAGAGTGGAAGAGAATATACTTGCAGTAAGAGAGTTTGAGAGAACATACTGGCAGTGAGAGAGGGGGAGAGAATGTACTGGCAGTCAGAGAGTGGGAGAGAATATACTGGCAGTAAGAGAGTTTGAGAGAACATACTGGCAGTGAGAGTGGGGGAGAGAATATACTGGCAGTGAGAGAGTGGGAGAGAATATACTAGCAATGAGAGAGTAGGAGAGAATATACTGGTAGTAAGAGAGTGGGAGAGAATGTACTGGCAGTGAGAGAGTGGGAGAGAATATGGTGGTGTAGGGAGGATATACAGGGTAGTATTTAAGGCATTGTGAACGATATCTCTATGCTAAAACAAGTTATGTACCAGTATACAAATTATCCAGAACAATGTTGCAGCATATTGTAAATTGTGGATAACTCCAGTAACAGAACAAAGCCTAGTATTAGCATATTTTGAGCTTAAAAACGCCATAAAATTCAAAAAATAATACATGACTCTATGCAGAAGAAACAAAGTATTTGAATGAATTACCCTAATAACATCACAACACTTATATAGCTGACTCCAGCATTACAATAAAATATTTATACTGTAAATAAATTGGGTCAGATTACGGTATAGCATTCATAACAAAAGACATGGATGACTCCCGTAGTACAAATCGTGATACCGCTCTAGATTCGATATGCCTGAGCAAAACATATTTTTGACTAAGTCATAGCTGCTTAGCAGTTCTCCTCGGCTCCCATTCTTCCCACGGACGAGCATGGGCGCATTAACTGTACCTCCAACTTTGTTCCTCTTCCAATGTCTCACTGCTTGCCATTTATTATCTAAGTTTCATTTCCTACAGTTGAGAGATGTGTGGACGACATCTGCCTCTTTTCCTACGGGGAGTTTTACTCCTTGCTAATTATAGTAATAATAATTATGTGAGGCTAAAAATTTATATTAGGCTGAAAACTAAGTTCTTGCTAGTTTTTTAATATTTTGGACAGTTAAAATCTGCAAGAACTTGGTTTCCAAACTGATAATTAAATAAGAAAGAGCGCCAGATAACTTTGCGGCACTTTTTCAACTACGGGTGACTTCTTCGGTAGAACAAGGTATTTGCATAAGCATGCTCCACTACATTGTTATAATTATGATCCGTTAAATCGGCAACACCAGGCTCAGTACCAACCGGCCTGCGAATGTTTTCTCCCGTTTTCGAGGAAAATGTCCATTTTTCCTTCGCGGGTAAGCCGTTTTCTCCGAATTCTTCTTCGTCACCGGGGACCACTACAAACGGGACCGGCAATTCGTCTGTGTAGATGTTCTTCCTCAAAGCTTCCGCCTCGTCTTCCTGGAGTTGCCGTTCGTCATCGAGGAAGTAGAGCTCCGACTCCGACATGTTGGTAGGATCGAAATCTTCGTCTTGGTCCGTCGTGGAACCGCCTGCGTCGGAACTGAAAATTATGGTTTGATGTTAGAAAGTTTAATTATGGGTTACTATAGGAATATTTTTGCCTCCCAGGAGGTGATTTATAGTTTTAGCTTTTGAGCTGCTAAGAATTCTCTTGAAGTAGTTGAGAAGAGTTGTAACTTGAAGGTTATTTCAAAGTAATTGTTTAACGAGTTGCCAGATTTTTACTGTCTTGGCTGTCAGAGAGACAAGTGTGTAATAATTACTCAAGTACAATGGCAACTGGGTCAAAATATTATTAGTTATTACTATGTCATAGTTACATATTCCATGATGCAGCAACAATGAGTCTCAAACGTTTCATGTCATTAACCCATAATTAGTTCCATAATTTCTTTTTTAGGTTTCATACATGGAGTTGAAAGTTTACGGTATACAAGTTAAGACATGTCAAATGCATTTAATGCAACTGTATTGATACATCTTTCTCTGTCAACATAATTTGGGCATTTTCATAATCATACCAAAATTAAATAGCATCGACCCAATTCAGTATAATTTTACAGTGAACATAAAGTTGACGCATATGCTGAAATTCAGGGTCTGGCATCCTTAGGAAGCACTGATTCCCTCAACAGGGGCCCACTGAATTCTTTCTCACCTGTCACTGCCGCCCCCACTGAAAGTCAGTGGCCAGCCAGCGTAGTGGAACCCTGGGAAGTCGTCGCTGATTTGCTCTTTCCACTGAGAGAGATCGACCAGCGGCAGGTCCTGGCATGGGGTGCGGGCGTTCCTGGCAGCGAGAGAGGGAGAAAAAATTATAGTTGCGGCAAGAGAGAGAAAGAGTACAGGCACGGAGAGAGATATTCCTGGCAGCTAGAGAGGGAGAGGAAGATTATAGTTGCAGCGAAAGAGAGAGTGTGCGCAGGCACGGAGAGAGCTATTCCTGACAGTGAGAGAGTGGGAGAAAAGGTGCAAGCAGCGAAAGAGAAATTACAGGCACGGAGAGCAATAGTCATGAAAATCAGAGAGTAACTACTGGCAGCGAGAGAATTTACAGGCACAAAGAAAGACATTCCTACCAGTGAGAGAATAGGAGATAATGTACTGGCAATGGGAGAAAAGTTATAAGCAAGGAGAGAGATATTCTTACCCGTGAGAAAGTTGGAGAGAATATACAGCCAGTGAAAAAGTTGGGAATGAAGATGATAGATAGGTCGATTTCCCCAGCTTTTTTCTAAAGGCTTCACAGCCAAAAAAGGTCCTACCTATTTTGCAAGCATTATGGCTGGCAGCACCCTCAATTACTAGAATGACATAAGTTGGTCTTTCAACCATGCTGCACTACTGCTTGTCAACGTCACCGTCTTGTTAACCTTTCTAAACCTATTTTTTTAACTAAATGGGTCTCAATTCACGGCTCACATCTCTCGGCCCATCGATGGATGGTCTTAAGTGCGTATTGCTTGAAAAATGGCCACCTCAAGTCGCAGAATACTATGAAAAACAGAATACCGTCGTAAGACCCAGAGGTGTGACGTAATCAGCATTTCGCGGTGACCCAGTTAGTCGTAACTCGTGTCGGAATCATAGCTCAAACTAGAGCACTCTGAGAGAGCATACCTCCGCCAAGCGAGGCAATGGTAGCAAAAAATCAAAATTGGCTCTGAAATCATAATTTTCTTTGTATAAACTCCAAAATCTAATCATTTGTGCCTTGTAATAGTAATAACAGCTTAAGTAATTTTCCTGAAGATTCGTTTATAACTTTATTAGTTATACTGCTAACAAACGTACTATGACAAACATGAGTCAATCATAAAAACGAACGAACCGATCTGCGCAAAATTTAATCATTTATGTTTTTCAACATTATTAACAATCTCTATGCATTTCATAAAGATCCGTCCATTACTTTTTGAGTTATTGTACTAACAAGAATAGAATTAAAAATAGTGACAAACGAACGAACAAACAAAAAGATCATTACCAAAATTTAATCATTTACTCTTTGATATATACCTAACAACTCATGTTAATTTCATAAATATCGATCCATAACTTTTTGAGTTATGGCATTGAGAAAAATGAGGCAGACAAACACACAAACAAGCGAATGAACATATCTTCACCAAAAATTAATCATCTGTTTCTCTTAACATTCCTAACAATCCCTATAAATTTCGTCCAAATTGGTGCATAACTTTTTGAGTTATCTTGGTAACAGACAAACAGTTAGACAAAGAGACAGATAACATAACCTTGGTGGAGGTATATAACGACGACTTCGACTAGAGTTACGGTGATGCAGGTCACAGAGCACAAACGTCTATTTTGAATAAAAGGAGCACTAAATTCATTCGAATACGCAACAAATAAACTCCGTACCTTAGACTAAGTAAATGAGATCAGTTACTTGGAACTGAATTTAAATAACGTTGAACATTCTCCGCTTGTCGCTAGATGGCGCGCTCACAATCATGCTGAATCTATTCAGCATGATTTGGAAATTATTGATTCCTGGTGTTCAAGGTGGGGGATGAGGCTAAATGCGGCCAAGACTAAGACCATGCTCGTGTCAAGGTCGCGTACAGTGGGACCTCCT
>LQNS02277100.1:7152357-7171406 GCA_001587735.2 Parhyale hawaiensis
GTTTGTCAGATGTGGCCACCGTAGATTGGTATTTTCTAGAACCTATAGCATCGATCGATGGGTATATATAGTTTGTCATAGGCCGTATCATTCACAGAGTTTGAAACGGTCTGTAGTATAATATATTAACTAATGGCAGACAAGACACGGTAGTGAAAGTATTTAGATCTACAGATATTTCGGCTGCAGTCTACAGATATTTCGCCTCGACAACCTGGTAACACTGGGTCGTCGTTCGAACGTGTAGACGCGATTTCCAAGCTTCAGCTTAATATAGGCCTAATATACAGGAGTAAACTCCTCTGCATACACATATAGCAATATACTATGTGGGTCATAAATTAGGGTTGTAAAAGGCTTTGTGTTGAAATACCATAGTGATCCGACAATTCGTTTAAGAATTATTAGCGAAAAACAGTGTAACACGGCCAGTGAAAAACATAGTAGTTCTATTTTCCCCTATCTAATACTGGAGAAAAAGATTCCAAGGTACCCAACTTTTTTCGCTTTTTGAAATCTGAGTTTTCTCAGCTTGATGGCTGTACAATCAACTTGATGACTGTACACTCAACTTGATGACTGTACACTCAACTTGATGACTGTACACTCAACTTGATGACTCTACTCTCAGCTTGATGACTGTACACTCAACTTGATGACTGTACACTTCACTTGATCACTGTACACTCAACTATTCCAAGGTATCAAACTTTTTTTTTCCATTTGAAATCTGAATTTTCTCCTATCTTATTCCCATAGAGCGTGACAGGAAAGATATAAATATATAAATAAATAAATAAAAACACTACGTGAATTATTATATAGTAGATAGTTATATCAAGCAATAGAGCCTGCAGCACCTGCAGTATAGTGGCGTCACACAAAAATGTATCAGCCAATAGCGTCACTCCTTTTGCAGCGGGGCATCCTGGGTAATGCCAAGACAGAAGTATCTTGGGGTAATTTCCAATATGGCGTCGTGTGTGCGAGAGGTTTAGTGTGTGACGCGATTATTTATTACATAAACGTTGTTAAAATTGCTCAGTTGCAGTTTATTGTGCTTTTCATGTGTGTATAACATTCTATAATATAACTTGTTGTGATGCAAAGTTTTCTTGGTGAACGAAAATCGTCTAATATTGTCTTTTTAAACTCATGCGAATCATTCTATTTCGCGCAAAGCATTCGCTTCAACTTAGGCAAATATTTTCAGATGATTTTTTCACTTATTTTTATGGTACTGAAAATCAAAATGCAATAAAATACATCAAATCATGGTCTATTATTTTCCTTTACTTAGGTAATTACGTGTATAGCCAGTACGGGTAGTTCCAATTTGAGGTAATAAATGATCAACAATTGGCGGGAAAGTCTTTCTAGTAGCTATACAGCAGTACAAGGAGCTGCCGCTCCCGGCCCCATTTGCTTACATAAGCATAGTGATGTGGCAGTCGTCCATTGGCTGAAATTTTACGCCAGTCACGGCGGTCGCTAATTGGCTGAGATTGTGTCACGGCTGTCGCTGAATTGCTAAGATTGGGCGAAAGGGTGTTCCCTTAGAGCTGACATGACTATCTGCTGTATGTAGTACATGAACTGTGATTATTACATTCATCCCTCGAATTTCTTCCCGTCGAAAACCAAAGAAGAAGTTTCAAACAAGACACAAATAAACGTGACACAATTAAATAAACCAGCACACAAGGTTCACAGACGTTTAGTATAATATAGATAGATGTTAGGTATATTAGCCTGAGAGTTCTCTGTGAATACTTTATTTTGAACGAAAAATTAGGTATCGTGTTTGGTCTTCGCAACAAAATGTTTTTGGCTGAACCTTTTGGTCAATGTAACTATAGATTTCTCTTTGTTTAAGATAATCAATTGTCACTAAACGTAGGTACTACAGTATAGGTCTTCAGGAGGGTTTTGAATTAACAGTGCCGAAGGTAGCAACAGCCCAATGCCCTACATTCATGATGCTGGACGTTGCGGGTTCGCATGCCAATCCATGCAAGCGAGTTTTGGTGCCCTGAATCAGTAATTGATATGTACGCCTATACACAGCTGCCATGGGGGCTTTTACGTTTCCCAGATTTGATATGGGTAGGGGTACGGGTCATTGAATAAGAACCTTCCGTCAGTGGCGCCACAATCCTTGGCACTCCGTGATCGACTGCAGTCGTGCACTCCTCTGTGGCTGGTTGGTCTATATCCGTAGCTCGAAACAGCGGCGTGTGGGTTTCCCGGTAGTGGGTGCAGTCAAGTTGACTTTGCCTCTACTAAGAGAAATACGAAATTTATTACCAAATACTATCAGCTCTTGAGTAAGAGGTTCCTACGAGATGAGTATTTTAAATTTGATATTGAAAATAATCAAACAATTATCAACTAGAACGCTTCGTGACGCAAGACCTTCATCTGCGAGAGGGAAAGGAGGAAGTGCAGAGTCAGTAATCTTGGCTTTTTCACATCTAGGTCAGCCCGTCAACCCAACTGACACATAAATACAAAACGAAACTTTATCGGTTTTGTCTTTTCGTTAGTAGGCGATAACTAGCAACATCTTTATTTTTGTATTGGTATGTTCATTATTGATACAAAGGAGGTCTTAACCCTTCAAGGCATGGCATTTTCTTGCCTTTTACACAGGAATAAGACTGTTTGGGGCGCCATCGAGTGGCAGAGGGGAGAAACGTTATGTTGAGCTTATTAGACTTAGTTTACCCTGAATTTCAGATAGGAGCGTTGGTTTCACCAAACTGAATCATGATTCAGGTGAGACCCAAGTATATTATCCTTGATACCGCAGAGAAATCAAAGTTTCACCATAATAAGCAATTTCTACCGTCTCAAACGTATACATATAATCGGATTGTAACAAACCTCTGCAGCACGACACAAAAGAGCGACACCAACGCTCCTATCCGAAATACCGGACGAGATTAGATTAGCTTTATCGCAAAATTTTTTGTTGATTATTCGATATTATCTGATGTAGCTTGTATAGAATTTTTACAACCGCCTATGATTTTTCATAGGAAATAAAAATTTGGCTTTGCAGCTTTTATTGCGCTGAAAGTGTTTGAAGCAAGTGGATTACGCTGAGCTGGCTGAGATCTTCAGCTTATAGAGCAGGATATAATTCCTGGATGTTTCAAGGACAATCAGGCAGAAGAATGAACAATTGCCTGAAATTTCAGATAAATCAAGCTTCAAAGGCTTAGGGCAGAAACATACCAAAAACACTTAATAAGCGAGTAGCTGGTTGGCAGTGTTTGAGAAGCACGGAATGCATTGGAGCGCGCACACCGAACAGCAGCAGCGGCCTGCGCGCTCCAATGCATTCCGTACTTCTCAAAACTGCCAGCCTGCCTGCCAGTTTCTCGCTTAACAGCCTTTGGTATGTTTCGACCCTTAACTTCAGCACCTAACTTCACACGCTCAGTGAAAAACAGGGTTAAGTTCACGTTAGGAGTTATGGATGACTCAAATAACGTAATTTGTAACTATATAAGACTGCATTGGAAAATATAATAAGCTCATAAAAACTATGCCAGCAGGCAGGCTACAATGAATAGGTGACTCTCTGCAATGTAGTTAAAGACTAGTTTAAGGTCCATTAAAGGCCAAAGTTAAAGGATAGTCGAAGATCTAAGTCTGGCCCGCTCTTCTAGCTGTAGCGTCAGGCAGGGCTCTGGTTTCGCCCGTTGAATCGAATTTTTAGCATTTAGATTTGAATCTGTAACCCATGAAATGGGCAGAAATTCAATCATGCTAAGTAAAATATACTTTCCAATCGCCTCAAGCTTACTTGGGCCACAAAATTGAGCCATTTGTATCGTGTCTACCGGGTGATCACTGATTGCCCGCTAGTGTAAATCTAGAGGCCAACTGTAACTTTTAGTCTGTAAATCTTCTTTCATGTGTTAGCTTCAAGAATTTTATCTTTAAGAATGAATACCTCACAGAGTTACATTCCTTATTTGTTGAGCGCAACATACACATGAAAATAATTATATTTTTTTCTATTTTTTCTTTACATTTGCAGCACGATTCAAAGTAGTAAAACTAATGCTCAAGTCTGAGATTTCGGACATCGTTTTAACAAAAGTAAATGAGCCATTTGCTATTTTTCGTATGAGCTTTTGCATTTCTGAAACTGCTTCAATATTACTAGCTGCACCCGTGAAACTTTCACGGCTTTGCAAGGCCTTTCAGGCAGACCCGTGAAACGTTTCTATTTTAGCATGGTAACACCACACCACACTCCCTCCCTAAAAAGTTACACTCCCCCTTCACTGGAAATGAGGTCTTAAAAAAAATGTACTGCTTAGGGCCTAGCTTTTGTGTCTCGCTGCCCCCCCCCCTTCAATTTTGCTAGCGCTCATAGTGCCCCCCCCCCCCAAACAAGGAAATTTTCCAGGTTCCAACCCGTTCATCAGAAGAGCCCAGGGGCATGAATATTATTAAAAAATCATTGCCCAGCTGCACAGGACTGCTGACCTCCGCGTATCATTGGACCCGTGCAATATTTATAGGCCTATAAGCTAGCAGCACCCGTGAAGCGTTCACGATCTGGCTTATGACGCTTCACATAGATCAGTGAAACCTTCGCATCGTACCATGGCAATTTCCTGTCAACATCACAAACAACAAAGAGATTCGATGTATTATATCTTATACGACCAGCCTTTTTGCTGACAATAATTACTGAAGCTGCCCTTGTCTAAGTAAACCCATGGATTATATTTATAAGTTGCCCTGTCTAACTGGACCCGTGGAATTCCTTTGGCAGTAAACCACGATGCAGGTTCCCAAAGATTTATTCTTAGAAATTTCGGTCGGACGTATAAACAACTAGAGCACTCTGAGAGCGCATACCTCCGCCAAGCGAGGCAACGGAAACAAAAAATTCAAATTGGCTCTGAAACCATACTTTTCTTTATATGGACTCCAAAATTTAATCATTTGTGCCTTTTCATAGTAATAACAGCTTGTGCAATTTTTCTGAAGATCCGTTCATAACTTTTTGAGTTTGAGTTATACTACTAACACACGTTATGACAAACATGAGTCAAACATTGCAAACGAACATACCGATCTGCACCAAAATTTAATAATTTATGTTTTTTAACATTACTAACAACCCCTATGAATTTCATAAAGATCCATTCATTATTTGTTTGAGTTATTGTGCTAACATGCATAAAACTAAAAACAGTGACAAACGAACTAACGAGCAAACAGATCATTACCAAAATTTAGTCATTTACTCTTTGTTATATACCTAATAACTCAAGTTAATTTCATCAAAATCCATTGATAACTTTTTGAGTTCTGACATTGAATAAAATGAGGCAGACAAACCAACAAACGGATAGACATATCTTCACCAAAAGTTGATCATCTATTCCTCCTAACATACCTAACTATCCCTGTAAATTTCATCCAAATCGGTTCATGACTTTTTGAGTTATCTTGGTGACAGACAAAGAGACAGACAAACAGTAAGACAGACAAACACGACGAAAACATAACCTCATTGGCTGAGGTAAATATCAGAATTTTGGATGTACACAAATTCTGAATCTGCAGTCACAGGCGAGGGAGAGACGGGAAGCGTAAAGGAGGGGAAGTATCGATCGAATGTCACGTATCGAGCGGTGCAAGGTGCGCCCGGGAATTGCTGGTCCGGGGGATACTGACATGGGATGATAACAGGATACTGACATAACTCACTGCCAGAATACCGGGAGAAGAATTCTGACCCGGAGGATACTGATATGGGACGATAACAGGATGCTGGAATCACTGACTATCAGAATACTACAGTAGAAAGATAATTATTCCAAGCTGTCGTAGAATCTCCAGGATAACATGATACTGTTACATCAAAAGAACGGAGCCCTAAGTGGACAGAATATCAGACTATCACGGAATATGTCAGAATATTCTTGGGTCAAGGATAATGACGTGAGATGATAACAAGGTGCCCACCCTCTTGATTGAATACTAAGATAACTGGATCACAAGATAGCGTATACTGACATAATATACAGTATATAGAGTGCTGTAATAATGGAATATCAAGACACCGGGAAATGATAATACTGACAGGATGGAATGCAAGGAGCACATTATCAGGATACTCTGATCAATGTATAAGAGCGTACAGTTTTGAGAGAATGCAAAAATTCTAGGATTAGAAGTCCATCATCCCAGGATAGGAGGATATTTTCATGGGAAAATACCATGATACTGGGAGAAGAAAATAGGAGAACCACCATTAAAACTTGACAATATCACACTAGAATATCAGAGTACTGGATGCATAGAATATCAGGATTATTCATGGAAGCACAGAATAAGAGGATTATGTAATCACAGGATAATAACTGGGTCACAAATAACAGGACCCCATCTTGAGAGAATGCAAGGATATAGTGATGACAGGAAACCGAGGTGATAGGATAATCAGGTAGAATGATAACTGGAAGGCAGTAGGGGCTCATTCATAAGAAGATACTACAATATAGAACAGCAAACTAACGAGAAAAAACAACAGCTG
This sequence comes from Parhyale hawaiensis, assembly GCA_001587735.2. NCBI lineage: Eukaryota > Metazoa > Arthropoda > Malacostraca > Amphipoda > Hyalidae > Parhyale > Parhyale hawaiensis. The sequence continues at coordinate 7,158,929 of LQNS02277100.1, forward strand.
TTCGATACAAAACCATCAGTATACACCTGACAACAAAGGATGTCGAGACTTCCCTACGGAAGACAAATGACAGTCGTGTCACCAACGAAAGAGCGGATCGCACTGTTCTGCATTACAGGCGTCCCAAGTAAACCAGCTGTTGGCGTTAAGCCGGGTTCACACGATAGGCTTTTGTTCGATCTACGCAGTACAAACTGTTTGGAAGTTTTGTGGTACGTCCTAGCAAAAAGAAGTGCGTCTAGCAAGACAGTTGCTAAAGTGTTGTAGCTAGCAAGTTAGTCTTTTAAAAAGCGTCATTAGTAAAGTTTCAGATACTTAATTACTTTCGCTATATGAGGTTATGCTTTTGTCGGTGTTTGTCTGTCTGCTTGTGTGTTGTTCTGCTGGTCCATCACTAAAAGCTACGGGCGGATCTTCACGAAATTTTCAGAGATTGTCAGGGAAGTTAAGAATCACACATTATTAACTTTTGGTGAGTATTTGGTCAACCGTTTGTTTTCGTTTTTTTTTGTTAGTCTGTTTTTTATGTCAACATAACTGAAAAAATTATGAAATTTGCCGAAAATTTTAAGAATAGTAAGAGGAACAAATGACCAAATGTCGTTATAACTTGTTGGTGCGCTTATCAGTTTGTCTGTGTCTGTTTTTTCTGCTGGTCAGTAACATAATCTAAAAGTTACGAACGGATTTTGATGGAACTCGCAGGAACGTTTTGAGGATATTAAACACAAACAACAATACTTTGATGATGATCTGTTCTTCCGTTTATTTGAGTGTTTCTCAGTTTATTTATTTTCTTATTTTTTGCATGTCCGAACATAAAATAGAAGTTACAGACGGATCTTTAAGAAAATTCCAAGATCTGATAAGAGTATTTCCAGAAACAGTTGATCAAAGCTTGATGATGATAAACAAAAAGAGATCTTGGATTTAAAACTGTTTTAATGTTTTCGTTGACATTTCGTTGCCTGGAGGAGGTATGCGCTCTCAGAGGGCTTTTCTAGTTAAATCTGAAGTGATTTAGAACCTAGACAGCTGTCTACTATTGCAGTGTATAATATAAAGCGACAAAATAGATTAGAATAGATAGGCGGCAGTAAACGAACCAATAGGCCCATTCCCAAAGAGACACCGGAACTTACGCCCCGGTCCTCTATACCTAACCTATATGAGGACTCTTTGTGCTGAGTAGACTGAGCAAAAGTTTGGCGTGTGAAACTGGCCTGAGAGACAACCGCACTCCTGCAAGTGACTCACCTCTTGGAGCCCTGACTCGTCGAATTGAATATCACGGACACCCATGATATCCACCCGTAATATACGGTCGTAATATTCACCCGTATTTACCACCCGTAATTTTCACGCGAAATTGCCACCCATAATTATCCCCCGTAATTTCCACCCGTAATTTCCCCTCGAAATTTTCAGAAATTAACAAAAGTGTTACGAAAGCTACAACACTCGCGCCTTTATGATGCTGTTGAAATGAATCTCCATACAGTGCATCTTACTGTGCAAGTGTGCATCTGTAACTCAAGCGCAATAACCCTATTTACACCACGCCGTGTTATTATGCTCCACCGGTACTTTGCTCTAGTGTGTTCCTACGTGAAATAGGTGCCGGCGTAGTACGAGGCCTAGTTCAGATGTAGGCGTCATATATGTGCCCCTAAGGAAGGTCAGGGACCTATTCTAGCCAAAATGAACCTAACCTATTCCTAATTGACCTACCCTATTCCGCTCGCCTAACTTGACCAATTATTTGAAATCCTTACACTACTAACTAATATTTTTGGATCTAAGAAAAATTAATGAGATACATTTAGTTTTTGCAATACTTTTTTTTTATTTTGCACAAAGTTTCGGTTTTGTTGTCGAGGCACATAGCCTGTTCTGGCATAACCAAACCTGACACTCTACATATATTGCGACCGAAAATAATCTTTATTTTCGCGACATTGCCAACTATGTCTGAAACAAGTTGGGTAAAATATGAGAAAAAGAGGGAGTGCAGAACAGCCCCCCCCCTTCCTTCTCTCTCCTCCAAGCGCTCCCCCCCACCCCACCCCATAGTCCCGCGGCACGTGATCCTGTCACGAATGAGATCAATAAGCGGTGAGACGGGAGGCACCTGCCAGGATGTGCTACTGCACAGACACACACACACACACACCGCCCGCCACCGCGGTGGTGGTGGTGGGGTAGCGATGGTGGTTGTGGGTTAGAGGGAAGTGAGATACTGGTGATGTGGTGGATAATATGGTTGGGATGGTGGTGCGGACAAGGAGGAAGTATGCACGTGATGGTTTACGGTGAAGCTTAGGAACGCTATGATACAACAATTACCTGAGTAATAATGAAGCTAATTAATGCATTATGGAAAACACAAATATATCCTTGAAAATAATAAAGTACTCTGTATTAAGCCCACTGATAACTCAAGAGCTAATTAGATAACGGAGGACGCAAACATTCATTCCAAGAGAGTAAATGAGGCTTGGGTCCACAAGTAAGCATCTGCACAGATGAGAAAAAGAGGGACTGCAGAGCAGCCCCCCCCCCCCCCCCCCCCCCCCCCCCCCCCCCCCCCCCCCCCCCCCCCCCCCCCCCNCCCTTCCTTCTCTCTCCTCCCAGCGGCCCCCCTCCCACCCTCTAAACAGATTATTACGCCGGGGCCATATTCAGCAATCGCACGCTGAACTTACGATTTTACGTTCAGTTTGCACATCCTATGAATATATTGTGAATCTCAGTATTTCAGATACCGCTGTGCAAACGCTCGTAAGTTGCGCATGCGCATTATGTCGGAGCTACCCTGAACTTTCATAGGAAGAACGTATTGTGAGGATGGGCAGCTCACATGTCGTTCATGCCACCGTATCTATGCTTCCAAGATTAAATATAATTTCCAGATGACACGAGAGTTGCTGATCCTCGCTTGCAGTCGTTCGTGTGAATACATATAAGGCCTCGGCATAATTTAGAAGCAGCTAGCGGGCTGAGAATGGAAGTGATGAATCAATATCTTTAGGAAGATAAAAAAGTTTCCACTGGTTCACAAAAAAAATATTCCTACATTTTAATACAAGACCCATTACTAATTCACCAAGGACCTGGATTTTAGATCTGCGACTGAAGATTTGCCAGAACGTTGACTTGTTTAAATTCACGCTGCAGATATTCTCAGAAGATTAGCATTGTACGAGGCATCATTTTACATTATTGAGTACTATCTATCCACGGCAGCAGCAGGCCTTGCTTGCTTGACATGTGTACTAAAAAAGCCGAGATTGAGCGACGAGCCAGCCGAGCTGTCTTTGTGGCACCCAGCGTGCTGAGTCAGCAAATTGTCTTGGTATGTAAAGCTGCGTGGGGGCACTTACCTGACCGAGAATGGGAGGGCAGGAGGGGGGCTCATTGAACCTTCCGTTACGGCACGATAGTTCTTAAAGACCTGCGGTCGGCTGCAGCTGTTCTAACTCCTTTGGAGCCGGTTGACCTGCATCAGCAACACGAACCAGTACGTGTGGATTGCCCAATTTTGGGTGCAGTCAAAGTTGACTTCGACCCTATTCAATGGGGCAAAATAAACTTTCCTGTCTGATGTGCCGGACAAGTCAAGCCTCGCAATCTTTTATTGCATCGGTCAATCAATCAAACGCACTCAACCTTTCTGATAAATTACCGAGTGAAGTCGACCAGAAGCTCGGTCCAGTTGACTCTAGAACAGGTTGACTCATGGTGATTTAGAGCCTGTGCAAAACTACACTCTTTGTATGTACGGCACTATTTTAAACAAAAATGCTAACGTTGCCCTGTAAAGAATTAAACGCAGTGACAAACATCACCTCATGTTGCAGACGAAAGTCCAGTTACCCACCTTGCCTTATGCCGAGGCCACATATGCATTGGCACACACAGTTATTGGAAGCGAGAATGAGCAATTGGCTCGTCGTCTTGAAATATATTCAAATTCGACAGCATAGATACGGTAGCATGCGAACTGCGTATCTTCGCATCACGTTGTACCTATGAAAGTATATTTTGGTCCTGGTATTAGGCTGAGCAGCGACTAAAGTATTAGGTCCAATAACCAACATCGCCGCAGACTGAAAACTTAAGTGGAATTACCGACCTCGCCTTAGGTTAAGGAACTGCTGGCCCAGTATACAGGCGAAGGTGGGCCCCACGAGCCCGTAGATGACAGGCTTCTCCGCCAGCCCGCCAGTGAAGAGGTCGATGTCGTCCACATCGCTGCGAGGGAGCAGAGCACAAAAAGAGGAACATTGAGGCAGGTGGTGGAGAAGGAACAGCAGTTAATGGCTGTAACGATCCAAGTCTGATGCTTCCAGACACAGATGGACTCTAGCCTTAGGTAAGCCAGGCTATGAGCACCCCATGCGGCATAGCGGCCTCGTACAAAGCTTGTTGGACCTCTTTTTGTTCTCAAAATAGACTACGCTGCATAGGTACATCGTATCGAAGCTAACTTTATTTCACCATTTTTTTCTTTTTTTCCGTCAATACAGACCGACAAAGCAGAACTACCTCGTGGGAATGAGGTATATTTGACCTGTCTCCGCTCCAAACTTCATCCATGTAGCATACATATCTCGAAGGTATCAAGTTTATTTTACTTTTCTGGACCAGAAGAAACCCAAGCAGCATAAAGAAAGATAAAAGAAAAAACGGATTAGCCGAACGAAAATTAGCGAAACTGGAGAAGCAGCGAAGTGACATTATTGGAGTCAACCAATTCTTCACCGCTCACTGCCATCTTTCATTTCAAATATGCTAACTACTGTCGAGTTCTCACGCACTTAATGTTGCTAATAAGTGTTCTGGTAACAAAGCCAAACACAAGGTATCTTGTCTCTTGTGACTTATTTACGAGGCGGCTAATTACACAGGAAACAATAAATGAAGCTAGTCGACGCTTTGCAGTTGCACAATTCTTATGTTAAATATTTATTACTAAATTAGAGTCGAATTCCCTTGTGTGGATCAGTATTTCGAACCTCTGTTCTCGTCTTCGAGGAGGCGGTTAGTGAAATTGATAAGAGCACAAGGCTGTGTGAGCTGAATATTCTCTAATCATGCCAACAATCAGGGCAGCAGCTGAAACCGCATTTCAATTTTTGAGCTGCGGTCCTAAATTTTAAAAAGGAAACCCTCCTAAACTGTATATTAGCTATACGCGTGCTTTTACCATGATGCATTTATATAACTTTGCTCAAATATTGTTTTGTCAGATTTAGAATGAAGCTCCACCAATGTAGCATTTGAACCTCGCACAATATCATTCTTCTCTCTTTGCATTGTGCTTATTTGTTTCGTCGAATGCAACGCCAAATTTCACGTAAATGTATGACCAAATTGTACCTTCTTCATTCAACTACTTTTTTTTCGCCTTAGAGAAATATGCATTTGGTTTGTACATTTCCTCAATTTTACCCTCAGGTTAAAAGACATGTCTCGTCTTAAGTAAATATGCATTCACGTGAGCAATTTAAGAGCTGCTATTGGTCCACTACGACGTCACTGGCACTGGACGGAAATCAAAAGACTGGTTTAAAATTACCTCCTTTACGTACATAAACGGACACATATGTATTACGTGCCCGTAGGTTGCACAGTGCCTTAAGGGATCGTCAGCTATGACTTGCAGTGCTTAGAGCCTACACGGGGTTATGACAGTACCTGTAGGCCGCAGCCAGGCGTCCTACAGCATCATCCGCCATGACCTGCAGGAGTTCACCCCAGTTGGAGAACCTTTGCAGGCCGCACTGTTCCCGCCACACGTTATAGGCCGGCAGGCCGTGGTCCCTGCCCCTTTGGATGTTGATGGAGGCCAAGTCCAGTCCGAAGTGGGTATCTGCGATACAGGTGAGGGTTGCTAATTGTTATCTCAAGCTAATTGAACAGCAAAAGAAATAAATGAAAACAATGAATGGATAAATGAACAAATAATGAAGAAATAGACAAAACAATCACTGAAGAAATAGACAAAATAAACAATTGAATCAAATCAAGTAAATTGTATAGCAATAAAGAAATAGTATATGAATATACAGAAAAAATGCTCTAATCATCCCGTTTATAAAAAACTAAACGAATTTCAGGAGCGATTTCTTAGCCCCCGCTTCTGTCGGTACAACGGGACAGTTTTATAGGGAAGGGACCTGTTTTGAAGGCACGCAGGGATTAATAAGTAAAAGCTAGTTTTTGATTGATCAGGGCAATGGTACCACAGTACTGACGGTGTGAAGCTGAGAAGTTCGTGATTTATTCAGCTGCAAAAATTTCCGTTTTCTAGTGACTCATGAATTAGGGATACTGGACTTTATTGAACTAGCTCATTACCTATACTCTGACCATTTTATCAAGGCTGTTTGGGTGTGGCTAAATTCCTCTACAACATTGCCAATTCAGTGTGCATTTCTGAAAATTTGTTCGGCCCATATCTTAGCCCCACCCACTACCTATACATAGAGAAATCTCAGAAATACCCATAGAATTGGCTACGCTGTAGGGGAATTTGACCACGCCCCAACTGCCTTGATGCAATGGAGAGAGTATAAAAGTGAGCACTCACTAGGCATCTGGAAGAGTCGTCGAGTAAGCTCGTCTGTCATGTAGATATCGCGGCTCTGCGACCGCTCGAAGGCGAGGCCCAGCAGCAGCCGGTCGACGCTGCCAAAGTTGTGGATGTTCGAGGGGTTCATGAGCTCCTGGTGCAGGCGGATTGCTGGCAGACGAAGAAACACGACACTTAGAGTGTTGCATTACCGACCGAGTAATATTAGAAATAGGCAACTTGTAGTTGAGTACCACGAGCAAGACGTGCGTTATCAAGCGGAAGGAGTGATGCGTGAGTGATATGGCGCCAGGAGTGAGACGTGAGTCATCTGCCATTAGGAGCGAGGTAAGACTCACCTAACATCAGGCGGGAGTCGTGAGTCATTTAGCAACAGGAGCGAGAAATGGGTCATCTATCATCAGCTCGGGGTCATCAGTCATTTATAAGAGGAAGACATGAGTCATCTAGCATCAGAACTGATGTATGAGTGACGCAACATAGAGAATGAGATATAAATTGCATAGCATCAAAAGTTAACCATGACCAAGAGAGCACTAGCAGTGAGCAATGAATCTTCTACAACCAGGAGTGAGACAGGAATCATCAGGAACAAGAAGTGTAACACGAATCATCGAGTAATCAGGAGTCATACGAGAATAATCGAGCACCAGGTGAGTAACATGAATCATCGAAAACCAGGAGACTAGGAGTGAAGAATGAATCCTCGAGCACTAGGGGGTGAGACAAAATGGCCATGTGGTCTTACGATAGTGAAAGATGGACTGTGTTACAGTAATAAATAGCATTAATATTAACAAAATAGTAAATATCGTCTAACAATAACGAAATATCAACTATGATATAGTTTATAGCAATTTTTTAGAAACTTTAACTAAACTCACTAAATGGAAACACGTTGCCGTTCTTGTCGCAGCGAGGCAGAGCGTGCTGCACTAGACTGTGTCCGAACCTGAACGCTGCTGAAGCCACCGAGTTCGTTATTGTGGGGTTAACCGTAGGCTTGTAACCCCGATAGTAGCCCCGCCTCTGGAGTGGCAATCTAAATACCTTCATAACCGTGGGTCCTGAAAACAGAAGGTTCTTAGATCTTCTTTTTATAAGAAAGTATATTCAACAAGTTATTCTACGTCGTTTACGACTCATGTGGTCGGGCTACGCGTTGCATACCTTCATTATTTTTGGGAAGAAGTCCAGGTGACGTTTTTCACGTCTCCCATCTTGTGCAGAGGCGATGTTTGGGCAAATTCGATTCTTCGCCGGAATTAAATCTTCGAGGCCCGATTCGTCCAAAACATTGGGCAGAAACTTCGGCTATGCGGTTGTGAGTTGTGTTGCAAGTGTTAGTAGCAACCGGATTACTTTGAGCCTGCTTAGAACTCCACTTTAAGAAGTAACATTGAGTTCCCGGAAGTTTTGTGGTCAATCGATTAAGAAAGAGCCAGAGCCTGAAGCTGAATTCAGCATGTCGAAGCAGCAGCATCTGCGTAAGGTACCGGGCAAACCAAGCCTCGAGAAGATATAACAAGCAGTTGGTTGGCAAAAAAAATTGTTCTCGTTTTAGATGGAAATTCATTTTCCACACTTGTTTTGGATATGTCGAGAATATCTGCTATTTGTCTGTTCATTAACTGCAGTCTTGTTAAATTATGGCTTTCAGCCTATATCAGGCTCTATAGGCCGGCCAAAGCGAGGTGTATCTCTTACGTAAAAATTCCCTGATCGAAATTCAGTAAACCATTCATGATACTTTAGTTTTGAAACAAAATGCTCTCCATACAGTTTGCGTATCTTCGGCCAGTTTCTGCAGCTGTCTTTCTTTTTCTGATGTACTTAAGCAACAAAAGATGCCAAAAGAGCCCCGCCTGATTCTTGATTTCCAGGGCTAAATTACAACTAATAAATGATAGAACCTCCCTCCTTCGTGGCTTATTTCTCACTGATGTAGATATAGTCGCGGTACCGAACTCAGCATGAAAAAGAACATGGGAACAATGATTAAAAAACCGAAAAACTGATACTAGAAAAACGAACAAACTATTTGGCCAGCCGAATACCTTTGAAAGAAAGCACAATAACCGTGAAGTCAATCTCAGTGACGCAAACATTTGTTTGCAGTCAAACAGTGATATTACTTCTTACTAACATGTGGTTAAAGAAATACAGTATAGGTCTATTTCAACACGGGTAGTTAACTTGTAGATTCACTGATTGCGTTACAGTAGACCTACGGGAATTTCCGCCCACCTGGAATTAGCCCTCCGATTAGAGCGTCAGTTTTTTGAAGAACACTAACGTTCGTAAGGTATTAGTTTATCATTTTTAATTAAATTATACCATAAACTTTCATCACTTCGATATATATGAAATTCGCTTAGTTTTTTCCTGGGGAGATCCACAACTAAATTGGAAGCTTTAGTGTAAAAAAGCTGCAGTATTTTATATATATTTTATACATGTATATATTTTAGTTTTAACTCTAACTATTCTGTAATTTATAAAACACCATCTTCATAAAAACTAATTATTTATATTCCTACAATTATGGCGTAAACGGGCTGGTCCCACAAGCGCTTCAGCTAAAAGTGGCTGTAATTACTTTGTTTTCGGTTAGGTAATTGCTTCAATGCCCACAACCCCCTACGCACCAAGCACCGTCGGCAGCCATTCTCCGTAGGTAATTTTCTGCATGGTGGCCGCCACAATCTTCCTCCCTTCGAAGAAAAGTCTGTCGTCGTTCCAGTGCGGATTGTGGACAGCAAGTTCCGCGACCACTCGGTTGTGTTCTCTCAACCACAGCGTGTGCATGCTGGCCAGTCCTGTGAAATGACACGACTGAAATACCTAAAAACATTAAAAATCATTCTAAAACTTGAGCACTCTGACATAGCATACCTCCGCCAAGCGAGGCAACAGTAGCAAAAAAATTCAAATTGGCTCTGAAACCATAATTTTCTTCGTATGTACTACAAAATCTAATCATTTGTGCCTTTGATAGTAATAACAGCTTGTGCAATTTTCTTGAAGATCCGTTCATAACTTTTTGAGTTATGCTGCTAGGACAAACATGCGTCAAACATACAAACGAACAAACCGATCTGCACCAAAATTTGATCATTTATGTCTCTTAAGATTACTAATAACCCCTATAATTTCATGAAGATCCATTGATTATTTTTTGAGTTATGGTGCTAACAAGCATAAAATTAAATACAACGACAAACAAACGAACGAACAAACGGATCATCACCAAAATTTGGTCATCTACTCTTTGTTGTATACCTAACAACTCATGTTAGTTTCATAAAAATTCATCGATAACTTTTTTACTTATGGCATGCGAAAAATGAGGCACACAAACAAACAAACGGATAGACATATCTTCACCAAAAGTTAAGCATTTGTTCCTCCTAACATGCCTAACAATCTCTGTAAATTTCGTCCAAATCGGTTCATAACTCTTTGAGTTATCATGGTGACAGACAGACAAATAGACAAACACGACGAAAATATAACCTCCTTGGCGGAGGTAATTAACCATGCGTCTGAAATGAGAAACAAAGATGCACCAGAGCGCACTGCAAGGTAAATATCTGCTAATATCCAAAAGAGTACACGGCTGCAGTCGACCACAGCGTATTAGAGCTGTTGCGTCAAAGACTGAAGGCTCATTTGGCGACTACAGTTCACTTCCTAACCGAGGCAGTGACAACATGGCACGAATTTCCACTTTACAAATCCGTACCGTGATATTAATCAAGCAATATATGTACAGCTTATGCTGGGGTCGTTTCTGGTTCAAATGTCCCTATAGCCTTCGATATTGATGTAATCTTAAAATCTGGACAACTGGAGAATTCCAGGTGAGAGTGGTGATAAAAATAACAAATAACTACTTTATTTGCCGTGACCATTCCCAGCACATGAAGTAGAGTAGTCAGTAAACTACTTCTGGCTAAATTGATCGCCTTTGAGTTGGCATTTCAAGGGAGAAAAATAGAAAAAGCTGTGATATAAAATAAAGTTTTGCTGGAACTACTATCTTATACGGTTGCGTATCCTGACTAGGCCTAAGACGAGGGACCCTTTACCGTTTAGAGCTTCCGCCCATGAGTTATCGTTAGCATCCATCCGTAATTCGTAGGAGATGGTATCGAATAATAACGAGAAATCACCTCAAACTTTCCGACTGCAATTTGTACCGGGTGTGCAAAATCGGGTAAACGAGGAAAGCTTACCGATGAAAATTTTTGCCGTCATTTTTAAAGGCCAGCCCATCAGCGAGTACTGCCCAGTTTTCTGATAGAGATTTTTTACAAAAAATTATAATGATTTGCTTTTGCGTTAATGGGCTGATAGGACGCCCATGGAAATTTTATAGGAAAAAAATGAGAAGTACCTCCGGGCATAGAATATTTTTTTAGAGTACTTAGGAAATCTTCGGACGAACTCCAGGTGACGTTGTCTACGTCACCTCCCGTGTGTGGAGTCACGATGCTGGGTTTCTTCTGTTGGATCGCAGTTAGCGACCATTAAAACTAAAGATAACGATAACTTTTCCTAGTGGAAATAAAAAAAAATAGCTTACAAAACTTATCCAAAATAGAAATAGGAAATTTTTAGACAGGAATAAAAATATCTAAAAATTATTCGAAGCCTTTCCTTTTTCCGTGTCCCAAAACCGTTCAGGCATACTAAGATAGACTTCTTCATGTGTATCAATTGTTTTAGCACCTTTCATCTATGCTGACAAATTGCTCTTAAAACTTTGTTAAAAATTCCATAGTAGATTATTTTCCGGCAAGCCGATCTTAAAGACATAAGTAAGATCGAGGGTTGAAACGAAGACCGTTATATTTTATTTGTACGCTGTCAATTTATTTCAACATTCTCTTCAGGCAATGAAATATGAAAATAAAATTTTGGTTAAGGCTTAACAGATTATATTCCATTAAAATACCGCTGCTGTTTCAAAGATGAAACACAGAATAAAACTAGTTAGACTTCTCTTTCAAACCTTTACACTTAACTACAACCTGAATTAAAATGTATGATATGGCTTGAAGTTACATCAATAAACATTCGAAATTATAACTAAAAGCAAATGTAAAAGGTTCAGAGGTCAGTTCCTCCATCAGTTATGTGGACCATTAAGCGCATTACAAGCAATAATGCGCAGTCTAGACATTAACTACAGGAGGTACCTGGCTGCTCATTGGCACGAAGGTCGCCGGCATGGAAGCAGTGGAGATTCCTGGAGTTCTCACGACACTCGCCGGGAATGAAGCCGTCCAGTGCCGGCAGCAGCGGTTTGCGGAATCGGACGGGTTTGTAGCGCAGCATTCCTGTGGTATTCCAGAAAGAAAGAATAAGCATATATTCCTTCCCGTGGAAAGGTTTTCATACAATAATACTATTACAATACTTGTTCAGTAAACTAGTGTAAAACGTTATCGCAATGAGCCTTACAGATTAGGGAGCGCAGTACAAGGTTAGTAGAAATTCTCGTGTAGTGTAGGTTTGGATAAATAGTGAAAATGATGTTGGATTAGAAATACATAAAATGGTGAGACTGCAGGGATTCAGTATGTTAAATAAGACAAATTAGCCGGAATATGATCAAAACAATTCGTTGAGCACTCTAGGTTTGAAACAAAAAATAATGAAAATGGTACTAGCCTAGAATAATACGATAGCAAATTACTGCCGTGTTCAGTATCTACTATATAATAATTCACGTTGTGTTTTTATTTATTTATTTATTTATTTATTTATTTATTTATTTATTTATTTATTTATTTATTTTTTATTTATTTATTTATTTATTTATTTATTTATTTATTTATTTATTTATTTATTTATTTATTTATTTATTTATTT
>LQNS02277100.1:7207096-7221578 GCA_001587735.2 Parhyale hawaiensis
TGTTTCATTTGAGGTGCTCAGATTTTGACCTATGAAGAGAAAACTGCTTCGTCAGAGGAAAACAGTAAGCTAGAAGAAATAATTGTCTACTGCCCGTGAAAACTTATGTTTCGTCGGTTTTCTTGACAATTGCCTCAAAGTGGGAAGATTAGCTCATGCAACGAAATTATCTGTGGGGAGAAACTACGAATCAAGAAGCATGAGAGTGCCAACGGAAGCTTCAGATATCTTCAGTGCTACTTCAGCAATGCAAGAAGTTCATTCAGACATGAGGTCGCCCTATACTTTGCCGTAGATTCGATGTATGGAGAAGCTAATACTCGTACAAATCAGACTGAGCCTGCGATGTCTTCATTGTTGGAATTTGATCTGTCCCTGCTTAAGATACGTTTGCCATCTTCTACAACCCGGCCTATTTTCTGCCTATCACTTTCAGTGGAGCTTGAGAGGAGCACCAGAGCCTCCAACCTGGGCTAATTTCCGCCTATCTGTTTCGTTAAAAGCGTGACACCAAACATATAAATATATATATATATTTTTATATATTTATAAACACACGACGGTCATTCTTAGTATTATTATAGAAGATAGGCAACTTGTAACTGAGTACCAAGAGCAAGACGTGCGTTATCAAGCGGAAGGAATGATCTGTGAGTGATCTAGTGCCAAGAGTGAGACGTGAGTCATCCACCATTAGGAGCGAGGTAAGACTGACCTAACATCAGGCGGGAGTCGTGAGTCATTTAGCAACAGGAGCGAGACATGAATCACCTAGCAACAAGAGCAGGATTTGGGTCGTCTAGCCTCAGCTCGGGGTCATCAGTCATTTATAAGAGAAAGCCATGAGTCATCTAGCATCAGAACTGATATATGAGTGACGTAACATAGAGAATGAGACATAAATTGCATAGCATCAAAAGTTAACCATGACCAAGAGAGCACTAGCAGTGAGCAATGAATCTTCTACAACCAGGAGTGAGACAGGAATCATCAGGAACAAGAACTGTAAGATGAATCATAGAGAACCATGGACAGGAATCATCACAAACAAGAAGTGTAACACGAATCATCGAGAATCAGGAGTCATACGAGAATAATCGAGCACCAGGTGGGTAACATGAATCATCGAAAACCAGGAGACTAGGAGTGAAGAATGAATCCTCGAGCACTAGGGGGTGAGATAAAATGGCCATGTGGTCTTACGATAGCGAAAGAATGACTGTGTTACAGTAATAAATAACATTAATATTTACAAATTAGAAAATATGGCTTAACAATAACGAAATATTAACTACGATATAGTTTATAGTAATTTTTCAGAAAATCTAACAAAACTCACTAAATGGAAACACGTTGCCGTTCTTGTCGCAGCGAGGCAGAGCGTGCTGCACTAGACTGTGTCCGAACCTGAACGCGGCTGAAGCCACCGAGTTCGTTATCGTGGGGTTAACCGTAGGCTTGTAACCCCGGTAGTAGCCCCGCCTCTGGAGTGGCAGTCTAAATACCTTCATAACCGTGGGTCCTGAAAACAGAAGGTTGTTCGATCTTCTTTATATAAGAAAGTATATTCAACAGGTTTCCCTACGTCATTTACGACTCATGTGGTCGGGCTACGCGTTACCTACCTTGATTATTTTTGGGAAGAAGTCCAGGTGACGCTATTCACGTTTCCCATCTTGTGCAGAAGCGATGCTTGGGCAAATTCGATTGTTCGCCGGAATTAAATCTTTGAGGCCCGACTTGTCCAAAACATTGGGCAGAAACTTCGGCTATGCGGTTGCGATCGTGTTGCGAGTATTAGTAGCAACCGGATTACTTTGAGCCTGCTTAGAACTCCACTTTCAGGAGTAACTTTGAGTTCCCGGAAGTTTTGTGGACAATCGATTAAGAAAGAGCCAGTGCCTGAGACTGAATTCAGCATGTCGAAGCCACGGCATCTGTCTAAGGTATCGGACAAATCAAGCCTCGAGAAGATATAACAACCAATTGGTTGGCAAAAAAAAAATTGTTCTTCTTTTTAGATGGAAATTCATTTTCCACACTTGTTTTGGATATGTCGAGAATATCTGCGATTTGTCTGGTCGTTAACTGCAGTCTTGTTAAATTACGGCTTTCAGCCGATATCAGACTCTGTAGGCCGGCCAAAGCGAGGTTTATCTCTTAATAAAAATTTCCCTGATCGAAATTCAGTAAGGCATTCGTGATACACCAGTTATGAAACAAAAAGCTCCCCATACAATTTGCGTATCTTTCTGCCAGTTTCTGCAGCTGTCTTTCTTTTTCTGTTGTACTTAAGCAACAAAAGACGCCAATAGAGCCCCGCCTGATCCTTAATTTTAAGGGCTAAATTGCAACCAATAAATGATAGAACCTCCCTCCTTCGTGGCTTATTTCTCACTGATGTAGATATAGTCGCGGTGCCGAATACAGCACGAAAAAGAACATAGGAACAAAGATTAGAAAACTGAAAATCTGATACTGGAAAAACGAACAAACTTTTTAACCAGCCCAATACCTCTGAAAGAAAGCACAATACCCGTGAACTCAATCTCAGTGACACAGACATTTGTTCGCAGTCAAACAGTGATATTACTAACATGTGGTTAAAGAAATACAGTATAGGCCTATTTCAACACGGGTAGTCAACTAGTTGATGCACTGATTGCGTTACAGTAGATCTAAGTGAATTCCCGCCCACCTGGAATTAGCCCTCCAATTAGAGAGTCACTTTTTGAAGAACACTAACGTTCGTAAGATATTACTTTATCATTTTTAATTAAATTATACCAAAAACTTTCATCGCTTTGATAACTATGAAACTCACTTACTTTTTTCCTGGGGAGATCCACAACTGAATCGGAAGCTTTAGTATAAAAAAGCTGAAGTATTTCATATATATTTATATAGTTTTAACTCTATCTATTCTGTAATTTATAAAACAGCATCTTTATAAAAGCTAATTAATTATATTCCTACAATTTACGGCGTAAACGGGATCGCCCCACAAACGTTTCAGCTATAAGTGGCGGTAATTACTTTGTTTTCGGTTAGGTAATTACTTTATTACCCACAACCCCCTACGCACCAAGCACCGTCGGCAGCCATTCTCCGTAGGTAATTTTCTGCATGGTGGCCGCCACAATCTTCCTTCCTTCGAAGAACAGTCTGTCGTCGTTCCAGTGCGGATTGTGGACAGCAAGTTCCGTGACCACTCGGTTGTGTTCTCTCAACCACAGCGTGTGCATGCTGGCCAGTCCTGTGGCAAAATACGACTGAAATACCTAAGAATAATAAAAATCATTCTAAAATTAACTCTACGCCCGAAATGAGAAACAAAAATGCACTGGCGCGTACTGCAGAGTAAATACCTGCTTATATCCAAAAGAGTACACGGCTGCAATCGACCACAGCGTGTTACAGCTGTTGCGTAAAAAACTGAAGGCTCATTTGGCGACTACACTTCACTTCCCCACCGAGGCAGTGACAACATGAACCCGAGTGTTCACTTTACAAATCCGTACCGTGATATTTATCAAGCAATATATGTACATCATATGCTGGGGTCGTTTCTGGTTCAAATGTCCCGGCAGCCTTCGATATTGATGTAATCTTAAAATGTGGAGAACTTTAGAATTCCAGTTGAGAGTAGTGATAAAAATAACTAATAACTACTTTATTTGCCGTGACTTTTCCCAGTACACTAAGCAAAGTAGTCAGTAAACTGCTTCTGGCAAAATTGATCGCCTTTGAGTTGGCATTTCAAGGTAGAAAAATACAAAAAGCTGTGATGTAAAACAAAGTTTTACTGGAACTACTATCTTATACGGTTGCGTATCCTTACTAGGCCTAAGACGAGGGACCCTTTACCGTTTAGAGCTTCCGCCCATGAGTTATCGTTGGCATCCATCCATAATTCGTAGGAGATGGTATCGAATAATAACGGGAAATCACCTCAAACTTTCCGACTGAAATTTGTACCGGGTGTGCAAAATCGGGTAAACGAGGAAAGCATACCGATGAAAATTTTTGCCGTCATTTTTAAAGGCCAGCCCATCAGCGAGTACTGCCCAGTTTTCTGATGGAGATTTTTTACAAAAAAATTATAATGATTTGCTTTTGCGTTAATGGGCTGATAAGACGCCCATGGAAAATTTATAGGAAAAAAATTAGAAATACCTCCGGGCATAGAATATTTTTTTAGAGTACTTAGGAAATCTTCGGACGAACTCCAGGTGACGTTGTCTACGTCACCTCCAGTGTGTGGAGTCACGATGCTGGGTTTCTTCTGTTGGGTCGCAGTTAGCGACCATTAAAACTAAAGGTAACGATAACTTTTCCTAGTGGAAATAAAAAAATAGCTTACAAAACTTATCCAAAATAGAAATAGGAAATTTTTAGACAGGAATAGAAATATCTAAAAATTATTCGAAGCTTTTCCTTTTTCCGTGTCCCAAAACCGTTCAGGCATACTAAGATAGACTTCTTCATGTGTATCAATTGTTTTAGCACCTTTCATCTATGCTGACAAATTGCTCTTAAAACTTTGTTAAAATTTCTATAGTAGATTATTTTCTGGCAAGCCGATCTTAAAGACATAAGTAAGATCGAGGGTTGAAACGAAGACCGTTACATTTTATTTGTACGCTATCAATTTGTTTCAACATTCTCTTCAGGCAATGAAATATGAAATTAATAAAATTTTGGGCTTAAGGCTTAACAGATTATATTCCATTAAAATAACGCAGCTGTTTCAAAGATGAAACACAGAATAAAACTAGTTAGACTGCTCTTTCAAACCTTTACATTTAACTACAACCTGAATTAAAATGAATGATATGGCTTGAAGTTACATCAACAAACATTCGAAATTATAACTAAAAGCAAATGTAAAAGGTTCAGAGGTCAGTTCCTCCATCAGTTATGTGGACCATTAGGACCATCAAAACATTAATGCGCAGTCTAGACATTAACTACAGGCGGTACCTGGTTGCTCATTAGCACGAAGGTCGCCGGCATGGAAGCAGTGGAGATTCCTGGAGTTCTCGCGGCACTCGCCGGGAATGAAGCCGTCCAGTGCCGGCAGCAGCGGTTTGCGGAATCGGACGGGTTTGTAGCGCAGCATGCCTGTGGTATTCCAGTACAAGGTTTCTAGATATTCTCGTGTACTGTAGGTTTGAATAAATAGCGATAATGATGCTGGATTAGAATTGCATGAAATGGTGAGACTGCAGGGATTCAATACGTTAAATAAGACAAATTAGCCTGAATATAATCAGTACAAATTGTTGTGCACTCTAGGTTTAAAAAAAAATAATGAAAATGGTACTAGGCTAGAATAATACGATAGCAAGTTACTGCTGTGTTCAGTACATTAAGTAATACAAGTTAACATGTATCAAATATTGCTGAAAAGTGCAGGGGTGCTTCTGCAGTACATCAGTTTCGAATATTAATGGGATACAACTGTGCAATGTTACAAGTTTGGAAAACAACACTGAAAATAGTGCAGGGAAAATTCGTAATAAAGCAAAGAAGTGCTATTGTAAACATGAATAGATTGAAGGTTATTATGCAAAATGTTTTACGAATCTGGTGACTAAAAGCACTTCACAATAAAAGGATATACAGCAATTTTGTTGATTGATTTGTTAACTGCATGTTTCCGTACTAGCTTGCCTTTTTACTTGATATCTCCATCCATCCAGCCTATCATTTGTGCTCAATGGCAAGGGGTCCTTCGCCAACAAGTTGAAATCCAAGAATTGAAGACCGGTGAAGTCCCTCGTGGGGTATCAGAGATACTATATATAGTTCAATTTCGTCACTTGAACAATCATTTACGGTTACACAAAAAGACACACAGACAGACACACTTGCTGGAGATGGTCAACGACCTTTGCGAATTTGTTGCAAAAGCGCTGGTTAAAAAAAAAAAAACACCTGTACAGGGAGTAGACCCGCTAACGCTAATGTGTACACCAGCACCAGGTCACATAAATGCTGACAGACTCACACTTTTTTCCCAATACAGCTACTTTTACTTCGTCTATTACGTTCTGCAACGAGCAATTCATTTTGATAACTTGCCGTGTCAAAATTTTTGGCCGCCCAAGAAGCTTGCAGACCAGTTTACTTCCTGGCGGACAAGAATTCTTTCTCTAAAGAGACCCATCAACAACAGAGGTTTTGGCCATCTTAGAGGTTAAAATTGTAAGCGGGTTTCTTGGGCGACCAAAAATATGTTAGGGACAACCCTGTTATCACTATAGTCATCTGCACACTCACCATTCTCCCATAGTCTAAGCTGTGCCATCTCATGGTCATCTGACCCGTAGACATTGGATGCGTCAAGGTACGCGGTTACCTGTAATAGTAATTATGCCAGGTAACAATATATAACATCAGTATCAGGTGCATACTTCTGCATAAGAACTCTTTATCTTGGATCTTATCTTTAACTTTTTTATTGGTACGAAACTTCCGAAAACAACTATTACATAGCAAATTCTGCTTGAGGCTCCAGCCGTCCGTACTTCCGTCCGTCCATCCATGTGTCTACGCGTTACGCTTGCAAGAAGCTGTGATTTTTGCTGGAAGGAAGTTCAACCATAGCCGTCTTCTTCTCACTTCTTGAAAAAATTTTCAGTCAGTTTCGAAGCAAAGATATGAAGAACAGCCCACCCGCATCATATCTACAACTTTTCATTTTTCACCCTATATTATTTTCACTTTGCTGGTGGCGAATGACATTCTTAATAAGGCTAAATGCGTAACGAGGATGCGGTGCGGGAGAACAGAGCGGGTAGTGTTTGGCATCTCGACTCTAACATATGCTTTGAAGGTTAGATGAGGTGCAAGGTAGACAGACTGCGAAACGGTTGACAGGGTTAAGCTGTGGATACTACAGTTTAAGCGGGTTGGTGTAGGTAACGAGGACTGCCTTTGGTCAAACTAAGGTAAGTGAAAGCATTAATTAACTGTGGAATTTCTACGGGTTAATAATCAGTATCAAGACTGCCTGTTCTATTAAGTTTATTCCAACTTCATTAACAAGTTAATATAATTTTCGAAGGTGAAGAGAACTTTAACTGCATTTTAGAATTGTATTCTAGTTGAAGTTCTCTACACCTTCGAAAACATGGAACCTGGATGTCCCCCAGTATAACAAATTAATATGAGCTTGATACGTTCAATACGAAACTTCCGAAAGCAGTAATAAACAGGATTTAAAGGTTTCTGAAACGGGGATTCTTCTTTACATTTTATTTACAAATTAACGCCAATCGGATAAACTCACTTCGTATATAATTTATGAGAAGTATTGATTTTTCATATCCTGTTAACAAATTAACATGAGTCTCATAAATTCTGTTCGTATGAGAATCAGAGTTAAGTATATTGGAGATTTCCTTAAAGCCAGCAAATTAGTGAAAGCAATGCAGGCTCCACTAAATTTTTGTACACCGATAAGATCTAAACTTTAGCAAAGGCTTAAAATACTCCGAGAAATTATTACTATTTCAGAAAAAAAAACGTTATCATCTCAATTTCCTGACCACCAAAAAAATTGAAGCCAAAAATGTGCATTAGTCTTTCGAGCAGGTGAAAAATAAATCATCCGTATATAGGATGCGGTACCTCGTGCATTAGTACTATTCACGATACGAGTAAACTGCTTACATTCATAAACTGTGAGCATCCTTTGAGTATGACGAAGAAATGAATGGACACTTGTGAATAAAGAGACATTGTGTGTAGCAAGGAGCTTGTATAGAGAAGGAGGGAGCCAGTAGCCTAGCCCGTTGAAGCTCAAGAGTCTCTTATGGCTGTCAGCCAGTTGTCGTATGCACCAATCACTTATCACTAAAGAGTCTCTTATGGCTGCAGCCAGTCGAGTAAGCACCAATCGCATATCAGTAACTCGATTCGTCTGCTGCTCCCCCGTTTTTTCCACCAATCAGCGTCTCACAGCTATAAGAGATCTTGTTGACTCGCTGGTAAGGCTGTAACTGGGCCACAAGGCTCCCTCCTTCTCTATTGAAGCTCCTTGGTGTGTAGATGAAGTTAGTTACTGGCGACAGTGCGTCCACATTACTGCCAAAATGACCTGGTTGAACTGGTCCCGTAGTCCGGTCCCAAACTTACCTGGTTAATCTGGTCCCGGGGTCCCAAGCCACAATTGGGACGAGGAGCTGGTGAAGACCGCAGAAACTCCATGCAGGTTTGGTTCCATGGAGCATAAAAAGAATCCGACTCCGGGATCTCAATTGGCATACAGTCTGGGTGCTACAAAACAAATGGTGAATGTTAATATTATTCCATGCTCAGTGACAATTTTTGGCAAAAAGATGCTTACTACCTTGAATGCCGTGAGAAAAAAGTTATATACTTAAGTTCTGGCTGCAAATTCCGCGGATTTTTCTTTCCCAATCCCCCATAGAGAATGAAAATTAGCACTAGGAGTGACTGACATAATCTTGTTGGTCAGTCTGACACAATTATTGAGAATTATTGTGAAACTTGCTTAACATTGCAAATCTCCAGGACGACTCACCTGCGGGCTGTTGTTTATGATATCAAACTCACTATGAGTCTTACGCTTTTACTCAGAAGCTTTCACTCACTAGCCTTTCGCTAGTAGGATGGCTACGCATGCAGAGATCGACAAGATTTCGCATTTATTAGATACGCTAGATTAACATTTCCTCTGTCGACAGCTACTGAACTCAAGAAGACTAGAAATTCTGTTGGGAATCCTGAAATACACTCCGTATTAAAATAATTCACCCATACTCTACACAGGTTTGCAACGGCTTAAATGAAAACGATTTGCAATATTTTATTAAAGAAGTTTAGAAAATTCCGCAATATGAAGCTACAGAGCTGTAACTAAGCAAAACTATGAACAGTGAGGGATTGTTACATGTTTCCATCAATTCTAAGCAGTCCTATTTGTTACCAGATGCTACATATTTACGTCGTATTTGAATTTGGGACATCTATAGAGACGTGAGAATCCAATCAATGTGCAGTGTAGCAATACGGGCACCTATTCAGCTGCAGAAGTACCCACGTTCCATAAGTACCTTCCCTCATTTGCTCAAGCTTTTTTAAGTACATTCACTTATCAGGCATTTACTCAAACGAGGAATATGTTTAAGTTTTACTGCTAAACACAATACTAAATTCCTGCTGCCAGCAGCTGGGATAGAAGATTAGTAATCGGATTGGTGTCTAGGGAAGAAGATTTTTCGACCCTCGCACGAAGTGATCGAGATTAGCAATATGGATTAGTTTTACCAAGTTATCTAGAGAGCCAAATCGTTTCTCTCCATTACACAGGCATTCCAATGCTTGTCTCAGCTTCGTCGTCTAGACAGCAAACCTGGTGTCCCCTTTGGACAGGAACCAGAGAAATAAATCCCGTATATTTCACCCAAAAAATTACTGAAACACTTAAAAGCGAAACTACTCCTATGCCACTGCCACTTCCCCTCTTTTTTCCTATTGTTCATCCTACCACTTCCGCACGTACTCACTCATTTATTACCTCCGCCAAGGAGGTTATGTTTTCGTCATGTTTGTCTGTCTGTCCGTATCTTTGTCTATCTGCATTTCTGTCTGTTTGTCATTAAGATAACTCAAAAAGTTATTGACCGATTCTGACGAAATTTACAGGGATTGTTAGGTATGGTAAGAGCAACAGATGATTAACTTTTCGTGAAGATATGTCCATTCTTTTGTTTGTTTGTCTACCTCATTTTTCTCAATGCAATAACACAAAAAGCTATGGACGGATTTTTTATGAAATATACATGAGTTGTTTTGTATATCATGAAGAGTTAATGATCAAATTTTTGTAATGATCCGTTTGTTTGTTTCTTCGTTCGTTTGTCGCTGTTTTTAATTGTAGGCTTGTTAGCACAAGAAATAAAAAAATAATGAATGGATCTTTATGAAATTTATATGAGTTGTTAGAAATGTTAAAGGATATAAATGATCAAATTTTGGTACAGATCGTTTTTTTTTTTTTGTTTGCATGTTTGACTCATGTTTGTCATAATACTTGTTAGCAGCATAATCCAAAAGGTTATGAACGGATCTTTAAAAAAATTGCTGAAGCTGTTAACACTATTGATGGGCATAAATGATTGAATTTCGATGTTGATACTGAAAAAAAATAATAGTATCAGAACTAATTTTAATTTTTCGTAACCGTTGCCTTGCTTGGCGGTGGTATGCGCAGTCAGAGTGCTCTAGTTTAAAGTGTGTCAATGCGGTCAATGTGCTACTTGTGACGCTCTAGCAAAAGTGCGTCTTAACCCTGCACGATCAAGAGGGGCGGCTTTGTTGGTGTTATTAAATGCTTTATCTGTGCTATCTGTAGCTAAATGCAGGTCATGTAGGGTTAAGAACTACGCTACTCTTAGCAATATAAGAAAACAACCCTATCAAAACTCACGGCCACTGAAGAAGCTGAAGCTGTGATTTAGTTACTGGGCTGCGGTCCCAAATTTTATTTGGGAACAAAGCGCAGCAGAAACATGCAGTGGTCTTACTGCCGCTTATTTTAACCCCACAGTAAATAATGCTTACTGTATACATAGCAGGTTTGAGGCAAAACATTTCCGGTGTGGCAACAAAAAAAACGCCGACCCGCTGCATCTCCTGAATATTTATCTTGAACATACTGAATACACTACTCTGAATCTCTCGAATTTTTTAAATAACCTAAATATACTTATTATCCTAAATCTTCTGAATCCGAGGAATGTCTTGTATCAGTCGCGCATGCTGAATATCTTTAATACCAGAATTCCTCCTGATACTAAAATACCTGAGTAATATGAATATACTAGATATGTATGCTGAACATTGTAAATATCTTGAGCATTTTTAAAATTCTTAGCATCTTGAATATTCAGAAAATTTGGGAAGTCCTGTTTATCATGATTGTAATGAATATCCTAAATATCTTCAGTATCTTCAACATACTGAAAGTTTTCTTTGTTAAGCATAAGCAAAAAAATTTGAATATCTTCAGCATGCTGCACATATCTTAAACATTCAAACCATTTTCAATTTTTAATATCCTGAATGTGCGGCGTATCTTGAATATCCAGACTCTGCTGCGAATCTTAAATATCCTGAATATACTGTGTATCCTAATATCCTTAATATTCTGCGCAAAGACCGCAACAGTACTGGACTCTTAGGTCTGACCCTGGCCGCCAAAAGTCGACAACGGAAAAATGGGATTTTCTCAATAGCTATTCTTTTCCCCCTATCTAATACTGAAGAAAAAAAATTCTAAGGTACGCAATATTTTTCTTACGGAGAAGGTATCTTAGATAAGGCGGGGACGCACTTGGGCGCTTGCCTGCATGACCGTGTCTCGACATGTTCATATTAGCTCTTGAGAAAATCCCATTTTTCCCATTTTGGCCGCCAGCGTCAGAGGCCACTTGGACCTAAGAGTCAAGTACTGTTGCGGCTTATGTTCTGCGAATTTTAAAAGAAATCCTGATCATGTTGCATATCCTAAATATGCAGACCTTGTTGCATATCTTACTATAATATCTTGAAAATGCAGCATGCCTTAAATATCCTGAATATGCTGCATATCCTAAATATCCAGACTATGCTGCACATCTTAATAACCTTAATATGCAGAGAATCTTAAAAATTTTGAATATCTTGAAGGTTCTCCACGTCTTTAAAAATCTGCTAATAATAATAAATATCTTACCCTTATTCCTTCAGCTACTGGTGAGGTGCCGTTCTCCGTACAGCACCTGGGGACGCTGTCATTAAAGCCACGAGACTGCGCTGTTGCTGCAGTGGGGAAGGTTATCGGGAGGTAATTAAGGTAATTATTACGTGATGAATACAGAATTGAGTGTCCACCCAAAGGGAATCAGGTAACAGTGAGTAACAGGTAAATACAGGGCGATCTGATAGTTTCCCTCATAGAACAGCAAGTAATTTTAGATAGCAGTAACTGAACAATTTATGCACGATAATCCATAGGTTTACACCCATGCAGTATCAGGTAAGCAGTTAACATAGCTAAAGAAATGAACGCAGGGGTATCCAATAGTAAATTCTCATGGGCAAACTAAATAGAAACAATTTTTTCTTTTTATGGTTTTTAAGCCGTAAGGGCGTAATTTTATGGGACACCTGCAAATGGGCTAGATTAGGGTCCCGTTCGATTAGGGGACAAAATTAACCCTTCAAGGCTCGACTTGCCTGAAACTTTCGACACGAGCGCAGCTTTTTACGAGGCAACATTAAGTTTCTAGAAGTCAGAACGGTTACCGATCAAGGACCAATGCCTGTAATTCGACTGAACAAGTGGAAGTCATCGCACCTGCGATGAGTTTCAAACAAGTCAAGCCTCCAAGGCTTAATTTTGTAACCCAATCGAAGATGCGTAGATTAGCTACAGGGCAACTGAGGATCCATCCCAATCTGATGTGCTAAGACACTTTCCCGTTAGCAACAGATGCCGTTCACTATCTACTGGCAGACGTCGGATAAATGCACTTAATTTTCTGACAAGGTTAATGAGCTCAATCCCAAAGGGGAAAAGAAGCCTGGGTTTTGGTCTCGTCTTGGCCATTACGATTGCGCCCCTGGCGCGCATCGGCTAATTGTAACTAAAATAAAATCCATAAATTTTACAGAACCACCACTGTGGTAAAGCAAATAGTATTTCGCCACTCAGTGTGTATGATGCATGACTTAAGTGAAGTGGCAAGTCATTAAGGAAGCATAAATCGTTCGTGGAGGAGGTTTGAATAAAGAAAAACTCGAGCAACGGAAAATAAAAATTGGAAAGCTGCGCTGACTGGCAAACGCTAAACCAAGCATTCACACATCACGACTGGGACGCTCGAGTAACGGGAATAAGCTTGAAGTTCGAAACCCCAAATATCTGCTTGTTATATGTAGAAAAAGAAAAGTGAATGATTGTGTTGTTGCCAGATAGTATAAAAATCTTCCATTGTCGTATAGCTTTCCGAATGACATCAAATCTATTATTCAAACCTTTTCATGAAATGTGCTCCTTAATTAGTTCCGTTTCAACCTCTATAAGGTACACTACTTCATTAATAAAGGTTTTGTTATTTCTCATAGATACCGCACTCGTTATTGTGCAGTAAAATTCATTCAATTGAAACGGTAACGTAAATGAATGTTTTTCCAGGCTGGAATCGATGTTTAGATAATCATCAGAAATTAAACTTGAAAAATCCTCGGTAAAAATAATATGTGGACGTTACTACATATATGTGGTCATAGCTACGTAAAGTCACAGTTACTTGAAGCAATAATTTCATGAGCTCACAGACAAACAAGGTAATTCTTACCTGAAGTCACAGTTACCAAAAGTTACGGTTACTTAAGGTGATGCACAAGGCCATAGCTGCTCAAGAAATAGTCATATAGCTGGCAAAGGTTATAGTATCTATATTCATAGTTACCTAAGGTCACATTTATCTCAAATTATAGTCACCTTCCTTCGGTCACAGTTACCTCAGACAGTCACTTTAGGTCACAGTTACCTCAGATTGTCACCTTAGGCCACAGTTACACCAGATGGTCACCTTAGGTCATAGTTACCTCAGATGGTCACCTTAGCTTACAGTTACCTCAGATACTCACTTTAGGCCACAGTTCATATAAGGTTATAATTATGTAAGGGCATAGCTGCTTTAGGTTATAGTTATGTTTCAGGTCATAGTTACCTGTCAGATCATGGTCCAGGAACTGTCCCCACTGCATGACCATCATGGTCAGCCTCTGCGATGGCCTATTGACTGGCCGATGGACAGTGGCGCTAACGCGACGAGGATTGGGCAGCGGACCGCCACTGACGGACTCCCTCAGCTGCTCGATGCCGTCGCTACGGTGGACAGTTACAACTTCGTGAAAAGTTGGGACAAAATATGCCGCAAAGTTGGGACAAAATATGCCGCAAAGTTGGGACAAAATATGCCCCAAAGTTGGGACAAAATATGCCGCAAAGTTGGGACAAAATATGCCGCAAAGTTGGGACAAAATATGCTCCAAAGTTGGGACAAAATATGCCGCAAAGTTGGGACAAAATATGCCGCAAAGTTGGGACAAAATATGCCGCAAAGTTGGGACAAAATATGCCCCAAAGTTGGGACAAAATATGCCGCAAAGTTGGGACAAAATATGCCGCAAAGTTGGGACAAAATATGCCCCAAAGTTGGGACAAAATATGCCGCAAAGTTGGGATAAAATATGCCGCAAAGTTGGGACAAAATATGCCGCAAAGTTGGGACAAAATATGCCGCAAAGTTGGGATAAAATATGCCGCAAAGTTGGGACAAAATATGCCGCAAAGTTGGGACAAAATATGCCGCAAAGTTGGGACAAAATATGCTGCAAAATATTCGTAGGCCTACAAGTAGAAAGGATATTTTCTCTGATGGACGGTTACACATTC
>LQNS02277100.1:7226708-7253200 GCA_001587735.2 Parhyale hawaiensis
ACTCACTGACGGATAAGTTGTTATGTTAACTACTCACATGCGGCTAAGTTGTTAAGTTGGCTACTCATTGACGGCTAAGTTGTTTAGTTAACTACTCACTGGCAGTTAAGTTGTTAAGTTAACTACTCACTGGCGGCTAAGTTGTTTAGTTAACTACTCACTGGCGGCTAAGTTGTTAAGTTAACTACTCACTGGCGGCTAAGTTGTTAAGTTAACTACTCACTGGCGGCTAAGATGTTCAGTTAACTACTCACTGGCGGCTAAGATGTTCAGTTAACTACTCACTGGCGGCTAAGATGTTCAGTTAACTACTCACTGGCGGCTAAGTTTCTGTGACGCCCGGAGCGCCGCATAACCGAAGCGGGACAGCGCCAGGCTCTGCTCCTTCTGCCGGTTGAAGGCCGCGAGGAAGAGGCCAGGGTGACTGTCCTTCAGCGAATATCCTGCAGGGAGGAATTACTTAAACACTTTTTGTTAAGCCACTGAAAAATACTTGAAATCTCGGAATGTAGGAACAGTGCCTACCAAGATGAATAGCTCAGAGTTGTTCTGACTTTCACGCAGACAAAAAGATGAATAAACTTTTACTGGGTAGCTTGAAGTTGTTCACACAGATTGATAAGGCAGCAGGTGTTACCTGCATTGAGAAACTTGAAATTCTTCAGACAGATGAGAGAACAGGTCTTACAGATGATGTCAGCTGCGGATTGCTTAAATGAATGATGGATAAAACTTACATTGCCTCAGGTTTGCCGGAAACGAAGAGATCTTAAATTAGCTGAATAGCTTGGGGATTGTTCAAATTTATGGACAATGAAATTAGCAAGCATAGCTTCAACATTACTTCCAGGTGAAAGGACTGAACACAGATTGTTCAAGCAGCCGGTTCCACTGCCCTTACCTCTGGTGAACAGCTTCGGCTCGTGGATTCGAATGAGAAAGTTGGTGGCGTTGATCCCGTACTCGGTGACCTCCGTCAGGAGTTCGTTCCCTTTATCTTCCCTCTGCTGGATGCTGTTCGCCAATTCCCCACTCCTCATACGTCCTTCCCTCACCCACGAGAGGGAGTAGGGCTGGACGGGCGGTCTTATAGGCCCGTGTGGTGGGGGCAAAAGCCCGCCTTGACCCGCCCGTGCAGGCAACGGGTCGTCCACAAATGACCGCCCGTCTGCTTCTGCCCCAGCAGGAAGAGTTCCGATGTATTCCTGTCGAGCTTCGCCTGGCCTACGCCGAGTTTTCTGTGACTTTTTTGGCAAGTCCAGTAAAAAATCCCGACTGGATCGTCCAGTTTGCTGAGTCTTGGGATCGTTGTACACTTGGAATATTGAATATTTTGTACTGGAATCACTCGGGCTGTTACCATTATGTGACTTTGCCGGACTAATCAGTACATAAAGGCAAACACTGTATATAGGTAATATTGCTCTTTTGCCCCACATTGCATTAAATTATTCTAACGGATTAAATACAAGGTTTATTATATAAACGGATTATTGATTATTTTACAATAGGTAGCGATTTCATAATATCATCTCTTAGTGTGAATGCGTAAGGCAGATCTGATAATTATTGACCTGTATAAACAATTAACAATATATCTGCAAAAGACGAAAAATAGGAAATTACGATCAACTAAATTAAGTATACAGTACCAACTTCTAATCATTAAAATGTGAGATGTGTAGCACTTTCGTATTGTCAGCAAATATGCCTAGGTATGCTTAAGGACTTTCCAGACTCTTCTTGGAAAAGACTTGAAGTCTATTGAAGCAAGCACATCATTAATTTGGACAACTACGTCATTGAACAAGTGCGGCAGCCTCATAACTTTCCCGAAGAACCTAATGTGATTCCCAGAAGAGTTAGAGCACTTTAGCCATTGGCCCTTCAATCATTTTCTTGCTCTATCAAAGCAAGATCGAGCGAGCGGCGAAGTATCATGACCGATCGTCATGCAATCGGAAAAGTGAAATCGACATTGGAAGAGAAAGCGAGTAATATTTGCAGGACCGCTTCACTTTCTTCGTCTACGATCGGAAGCCACGTAGAGCTAATATTGAATGCAGGGACAGTTTTTTTTTCCACGACGCAAGACCGGTGGCAGCTGCTAGTTCTACTAACCGAGTACGTACGGGCAAACACAGGCAATGTAGAAAATGTTTGGGGAGCAAACAGATTTATGGTTGAGGAGAGATCACACAAAGAGAGATGTGCACAAGTGAAAGACAGTGCATGCTTGAAAGACAAGACGGAGACCGAGTGGCGTCTTAACTCACCCATCTCCAGGTTGGAATTGTTGCAAAGGAAATATAATTGGCCTTCAGAGTAAGTCAATTGGTTATCAATGCAATGAGGTTTTCAGGGCTGCTACTGGCAGATTAAGTTTTACTTGCGATATGTTGAATCGACGTTGTAGATGGTATAGAGTCAGCGTCGATGGCCTTGAAGATAGTAATAAAGGGATATGGAAACGCAGCAATGGTATAGAAAGATAGAATGGGTTGAGATGTTCCTGTAAATGGTAGCGTCGGTGGGGTGAGTTGAGACACTTGGTCGTGGCGTGAGATGAGACATTGTTTAAACCCTTCACAAATTTTCTTCCCTTCCCAACTTGACCATTTTTTAGTCAGTTTTATATAAGGTTTGTAGCCAAGTCATGTGCCTATAAAATAAGCGTACTCCTATTTACTTTTTTTAGATTTTTTTCCATACATTTTTTTCAGCTCAGTTAGAAAATGAAGATATTACCATTAGGCGTTAGTGAGTCCTGAAAGGGGAGTTTACATCTGTGATGGGTGTTCCTCCCTGTGTTTATCAATGTGATTCTTGAACGCATTAACTGTCGCTGCACTGATTACTGCAGAAGAGAGTCCATTCCAAACATTGACTTTGACGTACTGGAAAATATATGAGACCTCCAAAACTGTGTTCAATGAAGGAACGAAATGAATGATTTTCAAATATCACTAGAGTATCCAACAGTCAATGAAAGATTTTGTGGTGAACCTTTTTAGCCGACTGTTGTTGCTGGTGGGGCGGACTTTGCTGCATCGTATTTTTCTAATGATTCCGAGGCAGCCAACCAACTGTGAAATTCAGCCATTAAAACTTCCGCGGAATAGACTATGAATGGCAACTTTATCGATTGAATTGAGGACGTGCAGCAACAAGAAGACCTCCAACAATAATTTACAACTGCAGCGCATCAAACGCGGTAAAGCCGGAAGTGGCTTCGATCTTAGTGTGCCCTTACTATTGCCAACGTCGGTAATGCCCTTCCTTTTCAGAAGATCAGTTTTCTCTTGTCTGAAGCCTCTGATCGGAATGGAGAGACCAACCAATAAACCAAGCAACCAACCAACCGAAACTGTAAATCAACTTTTGTAGGAACCTCACTGTTTGAGATGTGGCCAACTATCCTCTATAATTAGAAATCCCTTCTTCTCCCTGTACTGTATATACGCAACGCCCAAGTAATGCTATAGACCAGAAAAGCAAATAATTTTAGAATGACAGGCAATGAGCAACGGAAACAATGATGGCAAGACTCACGGAGGACCGAGCCATAAGCGTAGCCTCTCAACACTCTGTATGACCGGCAGTGTATCGCCATCGATCTACAAAGCAACCAATGCCGAAGAATAATTATTTTGCTGGAATGAGAGTGTGAAAGTGTGGGTGAACGTAGAACTTAGAGACTAAGAAGTGCTACGTAAATTGGCGTACCGATGACGTCACAGTTGTCATTTTGTAGTTTTCAATGTAAGTTTGTATACAGGATACGAGTTTCATCTACATAGCTCCAGTTGCTTGAAAGCTCGTCTATTTCTAAGTACCACAGCGGCCTCAGACAAAAGGCAAACTGTTGGTGTTTGATGCAAAGAATGAATTTATCAACAAGAGCCGGGCATTCGTAGGCTTGGAACAGCGACAGGCTAGAGATGCAGATAACAGAGACGCTGAAAGTTGTAAGATCGAGTACCTTTACCAGAAATATATAGTGTTGGGGACACAGATCTTCACATAAGAGACTTCCGTTAATGACGCCATTTCTCTTGATGAACTGTGGTAGACTGCAGCCGTGCACTGCTCTTAGGCCTGTCTGCTTATATCTCCAGCACGAAGCAGTGCGGATGCTTTTCCAGTATGGTTGAGGTCAAGTTGACTTTACCTTTGTTTTGCAGAACAACGGTGAGCGATCATCACGGAATTTTGGGAGGCTCTAGTATTATTGCTCCAAATTAAATGTTCTTCCACCAAAGATCAATAACCAAAAATGTATGCTTATGGCAAAAGACACATTCCTTGTGTCACCATGAACATTTTTTTTTTTCTTCGAGAAGGGCAATGTTAATGATAGTAAGTTAGAGTATTAGAAAATAAGTAAGACCTCCCGCGTAGGAGTGGCCCGTCAACTGCCTATAGTGCAGACTATGACCCTAACATCACTAATGACGCCTATAACACTAATAACACCACCCACGTAGTAGAACTAGTAAGACAAATTATTTTCTATCTATATGATAATTCTACTTGTTCCACGCTTCGTTCAAGCAGTCCATTGCTCAGTCCGTATACATGTCGGTAATTCTAGAGTACGAAAAAAAATGCACCTTGGGAACAGTAGTTTGGAGCCACCACTCCTCACTGGTCCTCAATTCAAATGGGCTATTTGACTTAAAGAGATTTTCTAGAGACCAGTGCAATTTAATATCATGCTCTGAGGAATTTTTGCGGGTCTTATTGAATTAACTTCCATGAGATATCACCTTGACATCTCATTAAGTTGGTGAAACACATAAACGGTCACAATTCGTTATAGCAACTAATTCATGTCACAATGCAGTCTCACAGACGATCACGTATCACTGTGGTCGCTCATTTAATTCACCAATCGCATTTAATATCACTGATTACCATGTTAGTTTATTAGAACGGCTCCCCGATCACTCATATTACACTATCACTCTTCACAGTTTGCCATATCATGTCACTTATATAATTATTCCACTGATCATAAAGCTCTCTTATTGAGAAAATAGTAAAATATAGCACTTCATGCCGCTATATTAAAATATTGCCGTATTTTTTCAGGGATAACACTCTCCAAGAATAAACATAATTAGATACTCTCTTTGCAAGAATGCATCTTAAAGCCAAAAATATATGTAGTCTTAATTAAAAAAATAAGTATTGGCCTGCTAGCAGAGATCGTAACAGAAAAGATCACATATTCCATGTGATTTACATAGAGCACTTCTGGAGTACACAACAACACTTCAATCGATCACAATTCTCTTGTGTTTTATAGCTCGGCTGGACAATTTACTGAACCGGTAGTTACTGATACACTGCCATATAAAGTGTCACCACTAGCTGAGAGCCGCCTTGGAACATGTAACAAACTATTAACATGCCTCAAATCAGCTACGTACAACATTCCCACAAAAAGTAACTCTCTCAAAAAAAGGAAAGCATATCTCATGTGGGCTGTATGTATATAGATCAACTGGAACTTAACAGTTTATTATGATAGCCTCGAAATGGATCGTCTATCGCATGTCATCCGTAGCAGACTGCATCAAAGCACGTGCTATCCTCAGAAAAGGTCGCTCCCCTTAGTGATCCACATAAAAATTAACCGAAACGTAAAGTATCTTCAGAAAAGACCACACGCCTGATGTGATCCATATGAAGCAGCTCCAATACGATCGTCATGATCACATTTTCATCCCGACCTAGAACACGATCACCATGATCACATTGTCATACCGCCCTAGAACACGATCACAATGATCACATTATCATACCGCCCTAGAACACGATCATCATGATCACATTGTCAAATAGCCCTAGAACACGATCATCATGATCACATTGTCAAACCGCCCTAGAACACGATCACCATGATCACATTATCATACCGCCCTAGAAAACGATCACCATGATCACATTATCATACCGCCCTAGAAAGTCTGCCTAGTCGCGCTAACTTTCACGCGGCGCCGGCGCTCCGGTCCGCAGATGCGGCTCGTTAGGGCGAGAAATGTTGCGGATCCGAGGCGCGTGATGTCGCCATGCTCCGGGTGATGACCCACTTCCCACGCTTTCAGCGCTGGGTGATGAGTGGCACCAGGCGGGTGATAACCCACTTGCTGTGCTTCCGGAAATGGGGAAATGAAGAAAATTAGTTGGGTCCCTAAACGCACGTCCCAACGCATGTGGATTTCCATACTTGGGGTGGGTAGTCAAATGGACATTACATTAATCTTATTACAACATAAATTGGGTAATAAGTAATGTTTTGAAATTTCAACAGTGGATGACCAGGAAAATCCCCTGGGTAATTTTGAACTTGCTTTTGCAGTAAGTAACCAGAAAGATCATATGGGGATTACCAACTTGTTTCAACATTGGGTGACACGCACAAGCAGCTGGAAGCTAACATACTTTGTCCCGACACGCAAAAATAAGGTAAAGTTAACTTGACAGCACCAGATAACTTAAAAATTCCCATGCACTGGCTCGTGCTGCAGCTACATCTACATATTATGGCCCCAGATAAATGAACGGTTGCAGCCAACCACAGATTGTCAGAGCTTTGGCGGCAGAGATAGAATGCTCATGCTACTACCGCGACCCCCAAAACACGCTTACTACTTTGTCTAGGTTAGTAGACCTTCAAAAGCGTCTGAATACCGGAATTTGTGGCTCAGTAAGCTGAATATAAGAATCCACCAATTTGGGAGACAGCCTTGATCGCCCGTACTGAGAGACCAGCCCGATCCCCCGTACTGAGAGACTGGACTAGATCCACATGTCTGGGAGACAGGTTCGATTCCCCGTACTAGCATGTGCGGGCCTGACACTCTTAACATCCTGCCAGTGCGGGAGACGGAGAAGTGAGATGGGTGAAAAGCGACTCCGTCGAGCCGCCAGTCGCCCCCCGAAACAAACAGCTCAGGAGGTCAAAAAATGGCGCTGAGCCTCCGACGGTCGGCGGCGCCGGCGCGTCTCTCTCACGACAGCAACGAAAGTCGGCACGAGAAAGTTACATTGCGACGGCATCGTGCGTCGGATCTCTTAAGAGTCATCGTGCGTCGGATCATTCAAGAGTCACCATCGTTGCACCTCTTAGAAGTTATCTCCGAGGAGCTCTCGACACCAATTAACCTTTTTCTAAACGGCAGTTGATCGTGTAGCCTAGAGAATGTACATTGTAGCCCACACCCTTACAGATTTCGGCACAAGTTTTTTCAAGAATAATTCTAGCTTGGATTTCTGATTACACTATAGTCTTCACTGCAGACCACGATTTAGTGGGTGTCCTCAGGGAGCTCTCAATGCCAGCCTTTTTCTAAAATATGGTCTCCCTTGTAACCTCCATCGTAGCGTACAATGTAGTCTACGTTGCAATCTACAATGTAGTCTCTGTCCTCAAGGAACTCCCAACAGCAGCCTCTCGCTAAACTGTAGTTCGCATTCATTCACTAAACTAATGCTTACTGTAATATATCTGTAGATAGCTCATCCGCCGTAGGTATCATATTGAATTGGACATTGTCATGCAAGAATTTGATCAAAAATACATATACATCGTCAGTGGCGGCATTCCACAGTTCCTAACTTGAGTGCTGGAGTTTCCCCGTTCTCTTCCCTGTCAGACATGTGTAAGCAGATTGCGGTGTCAGCGGTTCTGGCACTCACACTACATTGAGTAGGCACAGACCTAACCAAAAAAGGATACGGTCGAGGGGGTCACAGCTGTCACATGAGCCTTCCGTCTCCGCACCATAGCTCTCACAGTATATGATCGACTGCAGCCGCGTACTTTTTAGGGGCTTAGAAGGCATCTATCTGCAGGACGAGCTATGTGGCATTAAGTCGTCGGCTCAGGTTGAGCTTATTTCAACATATACTTGTTATTATTAGTGTACAAAATGTGAATGATTTTCTACTACAGACGTATTGGTTTAGGTTGGGAGGTAATTTTAACCGAATGGGTTTTATTCGTATATGACTGGAACTTGAAACTAGAGACTGTATCACATTGAAATTTCAATTTCACTCGAGATTACCTTTACCATTGCGCTATCCCTGAAAAGCAAGAAGCAGATGCCAAATTGAACCTGTGGCACAGGGCGACCACTCACCGCAAGAGTAAGAGAAGGTTCACTGACAACATTGATACCGCCCTTAGTCACAAAACAGAAAAGACCCATACTGTTCGCTGAACAGTCCTGCTTTCGCGGACTGTGAAAATTACATTGACAACTAGAGCACTCTGAGAGCTCATGCCCCCGCCAAACTAGGCAACGTTAACAAAAATTTAAATTGGTTTTAAAACTATGATTTCCTTTTTATCAGCACCAAATTCTGATTATTTTTGCCAAGTGGCAGTAATAACATCTTTTGCAATTTTCTTGAAGGTCCGTCATAACTTTTCGAGTTATGTTGCTGACAATCATTAGTTAAGCACACAAACAGACCAATCTGTCATCACCAAAAAATTATCATTTATGTCTCTTAACATTTTTAACAATTCCGTAAATTTTATAAGGATTCGCTCATCACTTTTTGAGTAGTTTTTTTTTTGCCAACACACATAAACCAAACAAACAGAGGTAAACATACAAACGAACAAACGGATGATCAGAAAAATTTGACCATTTCCTCTTCGTGATACACCTAACAATTCATGTAAATTACATACAAATTTGTCCATATCTTTTAAGTTATGGTGCTAAGAAAAAAGGTAGACAAACAAACGGCTTAGCAAATCTTTACCAAAAGGTAATCATCTATTACTTTTAACATGTCTAACAATCCCTTATATTTCGTGAAGATCCGTCCATAACTCTTAGAGTTATATTGGTGACAGACAAAGAGGCAGACAAACAAACTCGACAATGCAATAACCTCCATGGCGAAGGTAATAAATAAAAGTCCAGACCATCAGCTCGACTGAAGGAAGGAAAGAAAGTAGGGAAAAGCATTTTATTCTGAACTCCTGCGTGGGTTTTCATGAGTTTATTCTAGTGCAGTGCTGGGCTTTATAGTCTGTACGTCGTGAACGCTTTGTAAAAGAACTGAACGCTTTGTAAAAGAACTGAACGCTTTGTAAAAGAACTGAACGCTTTGTAAAAGAACTGATAATTACAATAATTATGTAACAGAAGCTGCTCCTGAACTGATGTGCTGACGACAAATCATTGTGATGTGCACAGTGTTGAAATCGACGTCCAGGGCTCATAACGATACGTAGAGTGCTCGTGGCAACCCACACCTCGAAGCATAGCACAACCTAAATCGATAACAGGCGGCCGAGCGCAGAACCTCCTCCCTAGCCATTAATCGCTCTGGAAAATTCGTAGGAAATGGATCCGAAGTGCATTTGTGGGGACATTTGTTAATATCTGCTTATCGCCTGTTGTTTCCCGATTGTGTAGGACACTTGCTCCGCCGCACTGTCGCTAATAACACTTTTTAATAACGTGTTAAATGAAAACGCTAATAACAAGCACACAGGAACGCCAGCAACCGTCTCAAAAAAGCGGGTAAAGCGAAGTCTGCCCTAATCATTTTCATTTCGCAGTCTAAAAACTCTGAACTAGTAAAAAACGCCACTAACTATTTACTACAGTTCTTTAACATAACGCCACTGGCATTACTTTAACCAGCAACAACGCTTTTCAATAACCCATCATGGATCGCATTATATTCCATCGGAAAATCTTTGTAAAAGTTCAATATTAATTTCATAATCATTTGACAGCATCCTTGTCACACTACTTCAAAACAACTCATTGGCCATCGCCTAATAACTCCTCCCATGTTATACAGTAACTCGATAAGAAGTAATTAAAACTGTCAATACATAACGCATGCATATGACCATCTCTCAATATATAACGTCTCAAGCCCAAATTAACTGTTTACTTTCAATAACTTCAGAATGTTAGCGACGCCGTAAAAGAACGCTTTAGCAATCACTCCAAGATGTCAGTAACGCGTTTTACGAAGCCTTAGCAATCACTCCGGAATGTCAGTATAACGCGTTCTAAGAACGCTTTAGCAATCGGTCCAGGATGTCCGTAACGCTATATAAGAACCCTTTAGCAATCACTTCAGGTTGTCAGTAACTCGTACTAAAAACGCTTTAGCAATCAGTCCAGGATGTCCGTAACGCTATATATGAACCCTTTAGCAAGCACTTCAGGTTGTCAGTAACTCGGTCTAAGAACGCTTTAGCAATCAGTCTAGGATGTCCGTAACGCCTTATAGGAACGCTCTAGCAATCACTCAAGAACGTCAGTACAACTTCATACTAAAGCTTTAGCAATCACTTCAGAATATCAGTAACGCTTTAAAGAACGACTCAGCAATCACTCTTTAATATTAGTGATCGTTTGTAAAAGCTCAGTAAAATAACGATTTTGGCGGTCTCTCAAAGCGTTAACGACCTTCACTTAATAACGCCATAACATACAGCAATGAGCCGCAACATCTAGAATACTAAGACACAACACAGTGATCAGGTACATTAATGAAATAAAATAACGTGTTGCTGTAATAATAAGAAAATAGCGGGCGTGACATGATTAAACACTAATATGTTAAACTAACGATTGCAATGCGGCACAATGTAAGTAACAGGTTACTTTTAAGGAACTATTGTAACGCAGTACATTGATACGCTGAAATAAAGGTCGCAATGATGTAAAATAAAACTTAATCAAGCCAGATGCAAGCCGGCCCAACATCACTCCAATATGCCGG
Source organism: Parhyale hawaiensis (assembly GCA_001587735.2). Lineage (NCBI taxonomy): Eukaryota > Metazoa > Arthropoda > Malacostraca > Amphipoda > Hyalidae > Parhyale > Parhyale hawaiensis. The sequence continues at coordinate 7,237,488 of LQNS02277100.1, forward strand.
ATATAACAAAAATTGGAGTAAAACTCTCAGTAATAACGCTTCGAAATTACAGGTGATAATAACGGCTATGCACTATGAAATAGCCCCTAAAACTAGCGGCTATAATGCTTTATTATATAGCAGGAACTTTACAGTTACAACGCTTTAATATATAGCAGGAACATTACTGTTACAACGCTTTAAAATATAGCAGGAACATTACTGTCACAAGGCTTTAAAATATAGCAGGAACAATACTGTTACAACGCTTTAATATATAACAGGAACATTACGGTTACATCGCTTTAAAATATAGCAGGAACATTACGGTTACAACGCTTTAAAATATAGCAGGAACATTACTGTTACAACGCCTTAAAATATAGCAGGAACATTGCTGTTACAAGGCTTTAAAATATAGCAAGAACACGACGGTAATAACGTCATAAGTTAGCACGTTAGCATAACGGCTGTTTCCATCACCACAGGTCGCCGAACCCTCCACACAGAACCATGAGCACCATGTAATGGGCCCCCGTAATTCAGCCATTATAGAGAGGAAGCTCCAAGACATTTAACGGTTCGCCCAACACTAGAACGACGGCACGATCTCATGCTCATTATAAGCGCCACCTTCCTCCTAGCTGGCGCTTTTTGTCGCTCTCTTTGAAACCTCTCGAAGCACCTGCGGATACGGAGGGTTCTGTCAGGTGGAGAGGTGTCTCCGGGGAGACAACCTCCCACCGCGGGATCTAGATCTATACTGAGAGAGCCAAGGTGTCAGTGTCAAGGTGGGAACCTCGTCGAATTAGCGCGATCTTCTCGCTGGCACTCCTTCCTGTTCACAGGGAGCTCTCTAATAAGGAATTAATTTCCCCCCTCTGTAATTATCTCCGCCAAGGAGGTTATGTTTTCGTAGTGTTGTCTGTCTGTCTCTTTGTCTGTTTGTTTGTCTGTCTGTCACCAAGATAACTCAAAAAGTTCTGAACCGATTTGGACGAAATTTACAGGGATTGTTAGGTATGTTAGGAGGAACAGATGATTAACTTTTGGTGAAGATACGTCCATCAGTTTGTTTGTTTGTTTGGCTGCCTCATTTTTCTCAATGCCATAACTCAAAACGTTATGGATGGATTTTTATGAACCTTAAATGAATTGTTTGGTATATAACAAACAGTAAATGACCAAATTTTGGTAATGATCCGTTCGTTCGTTCGTTTGTCGCTGTTTTGAATTTTATGCTTGTGAGCACAATTACTCAAAAAATAATGAATGGATCTTTATGAAATTTCTAGGGGTTGTTAGTAATGTTGAAAGACATAAATGATTAAATTTTGACGCAGATCGGTTTGTTTGTATGTTTAACTCATGTTTGTCATAACGTTTGTTAGCAGCATAACTCAAAAAGTTATCAACGGATCTTCAACAAAATTACACAAGCTGTTATTACTATCAAAAGACACAAATGATTGGATTTTAGAATTCATACAAAAAAAATATGATTTCAGAGTCAATTTGAATTTTTCGCTACCGTTGCCTCGCTTGGCGGAGGTATGCCCTAGTTATTGAAATTATACGCTAGTTTGAGTTTTAACTAGAGCCAATCCTACAAAATTTGATGCCTATTGCAAGCATCAAAAAGTTAATATAATTCAACCATAAGCATTTTTATTTTGAGGCAAAAAGTTAATATCGCGTACTAAATATAAAACGTAATTGCCGGGCTCGGTGAAGTCGAGTACATTAAACACACCAGGGGGGACTTTTTTCGAAACTTCAGGCAGGGGGCTAATTTCGCCCGTTAAGTCAGATGTTAGTAGCGACCAGATTACGTTTGAGTTAGCTGAAAGTTCTTCTTGACTGATCAGGATGGTGTTTTATTAAGTTTCAGGGGAAATCGATTCAGAGATGAAGCATGAAGCTGGATATTCAGTAGGAGGACACCAGTGCTCTCGTCTGATATTCTGGTCAAGCCAAAGCTTCGGATTTATTCTTAAAACAGTAAGGAATTCACGAACACCCAAAAATCAAACAGTATGCACACAAACTAAAAAGTTTTAACGCGGTGCCATAAAATACAGGTTTAATTCTTGCATGAACCACTCTAATTAAAGATTATGCAATGTAGTTTTCTTTTAGGCACCATTATTGAGATAGTTTTGAACAGGTTTTCAAGGTCCAATGTATCCTAGAATATTCTTTTGATGCCTTCTTTGAAAATACACCGGATAAGTTAGTCTCACAGAATCTGCCGTCATAGCAGAACTTCGGGAAATTTCGGTTGATATAAAAATTCATTCTATTAACAAGCATAAAGTTAGAATATCCTGAACAAAAATGGCTGATGAAATCAATTACAATCCATAATAAAAATATAATGAAGCTGGTTTTTCTCGTACAAATTTTCAAATTGAGCTCGTCCCCGATCAAATTCCCTCGCGTGATCAGAAAATTACCAGAGTGGTTGAAGCTAACCGCCATTAGAAAAGAAAGACTTGAAATAAATATTTTGCAGAAGATAATCTCGGTAAAAAGTCGTTTGAGCACAGTGTCCGATATTCTGTAGAAATCGTAGTTATATGTAAGGGTGACGCCGGAGGAAACCGTTACTGGTAGAGAACGTCCATGCAGATAACAATGCGGCAAAAGCTTACCAGGGAAGAAGTGGATAAAAACAACGGATTTTGGATCGATGTTTTGAGAGAAATGAAATGAAGATGGAGTTGTTCGGCCGCAAGGATGTAGGTATGTTTGAAAGAAACGTGGTGAAGAATCTATTGTTCTCCAAGAGATGCCGTTCTTCTACTGAGGTATGGCGGAGAATCCGTTATGTTATGGATTTTTTTATCTGGCTAAGGTAGGGTTCGTCGTATAAAAGGAACTATGAGGAAAGATTACAGAACATCCTTGAAAAAAAATTGAAGAAAGATTCTCGGAACCTTGGACTTGGAAAAAGATGGTGATTCCATCATGCAAAATGACCTGGAAGTAGTGATTGAATGGATGAATACGGCAATGATTACCAATTTAGAATGGCCATCGCAGTTACTAGAACGCAATCCCATTGAAAATTTGGAGCGAGAACTGAAGGTCCAAATTGATGCAAGGCACCCCAAAACCATTAACTAATGGAAGTGACCTGGTATGCGTATGAACATAAATTCCACATTAAAGCTTATAAACGGCGTTAAAAAGTAACATAGGAGCAAATGTAGTACAGAGAAATGAATATAAGATTCATTATTATTATAAAATTCTGCTCGGTACCAATAGTTTTTGAGCAGCATGAATAGTTCTTAATTTTTTAAATTGTACACGAAATCTTTATTTTTTGGTATACATATCCAAAAAATTGGGTGAATTTCTCATAATTTTAAATTATTTCACGCATATGCAAGTTTCATTACCGTGATTTCAACAATTTCTTCGGTATGGACAACTGGGGCGATAACGTCATGCTGGGGTACAATTAAGTACTTTCTTCAAGCACTGTACCTCGAGTCAGTAGGTTAATTGAAGGGCTAATACGAAAAGTACAGCAACGCTTTTTTTATTAGGTGCACCTACGGGCGTTACTGTACTAGGCACATCGGCCCTCCCATTTTCAAACTGCTATTTAAATTTACAGAGACATCATATTACAATGCAGCTTGTTCCTTCCTACTTTTCTGTCTTCATTCCCACGATAAAATGACCGTTAAACTTTCGGTATTAGACAGGGGAAAATTAGGGTATCCTTGATACTGTCTCTGGAGGGAACAAGCATCGATATAATAAAATATACTTACTTTATTCCAAGGAACTTACGGTTTTATTTTGCTCAAAGAATTCAGAATCACGGGGCATATTGTTTGTAACGACTGCCAATTGCACAGTTATGGCTCGATTGCTTTCGTTTAGATGTCAATTTCTTCCTTTTTTCATAATCTCGGTGTATGCACAAGTTTCATTTCTCTATCTCATCTTAAATTTCCTTTAGAAGCGTTATCCCTAGTCTTGCTCAATGCTGCATCTCCTCCAATGGGTATATTTCTTGTAACGGCTGCCATTTGAACAATTATGGCTCGATTGCTTTCGTTTAAGGGCCAACTTCTTTCTTTTTGCATAACCTCGGTGCATGCACATGTCTCATTTCTCTAGCTGAACTCAGATTGCTTTTAGAAATGTTTTCCGCACTCTTTCTCAATACGCCATCTCCCACTCTATATTAGCGGTCCCCAACCTTATCTCAGCCTGGCACGCCTAGTAAACTTAATATGTTCTCGCACCCCATGACAAAATAATAATTCATCTGATGTCAGATAAGGAATTAAGTTTACACCCAATCTGGGTAGAAATTTAGGTATCCAACTTTATTTTATCGAAGTTTCGCACCACCCTGAATGGTTATCTTGCACCCCTAAGGGGTACGAGCATCCCCGGTTGAGAACCTCTGACTTAGAGGGAGACGAGGTTCTTTTTCTCGGCTAAAAATTAGTGAGATTGTAGACTGCTCCATCCCAATATATTTACAGTATTTGTTCTGTGAATTAGAATAATAATATTGGCATTAAATTTCAGAAATAAAACACTATAATAAAGACTGATGCGCATTTAGATTTTTGCAAATATGGTAGTGCACACCAGGGTCATATATGAGGGCAAATAATATGCTGTATATCGGCACGTCCTCTCTATAGTCAAAAGAGGGGACGGAGTCCGATGGGATGTGGCTAAGAACGCAAAGCAACTTTACCAAATCTCACTTAAGCGAGTGGTATAACTTGTCTCAATCAATAAAATTATATTTCTTTCGAAAACTCAAAGTGCATTAGTCAAAAGATTAGATTTGGCACTGCTGCGTACAGTTCAGCCCGGCCGCTAAAGGACTGCTTACGCTGGTTTGATAATAGTCATGCTTGTGGTCATGATGCTTCTGTTAAACAGATGCACTGCATGCACTGCAGGCTACAGTCTGACCTTCGTACCGAGTCCATAACTATCAAGTCTTCCAGTTTTACACTGAATAACCGAGTAATTTCATTTTCACAGCAGTTCCAACTTTTGCCAGACTAGATTATTTCTGCTTACAAAAGCGGTGCTAAGAAACTATGATTAATTTATACCTCCTGTCACAGGTATGTCCTAGATACTAAGGATCATGGAAGTCGAGCTGCTCTTGCACAATTATATTTTAGAATATAAGTTGTGCTCGAAGCATATATCAATTCCAGCTCACCTGAGCCAGGGAGACTTAGGGCAGGAACTATATATTGACATTGGTATCATCATAGTGCTTTGCTTTACAAGTACGTATTTTATTTCTTCCTTACTGTTTAGGGATATGGTACAGAATAATTCGCAACTCCAATGAAAACTTGGATGTTAATAACATGGTCATCGAGCAGCATGACTCCCTTTTTCACTTCGTACGAAAAACCTTCAAATACAACAGCATTAGTTTACCTTCCTGAAATTTGGCGTCACTTTCTCTTCGTTGACTGAAGTACTTTTCAAATGTATCCATACTACGGTTGTTACTCTGAATTTTAGAGTAAAATCACGGCTACGGCAATGAACAATGGAATGCTGACCAACTTGTCAATACAATTTCTTAGCCGTCATTTTTTGATGGCGAGGTACATCAATAATCCTATTTTGTACAAAAATCATCAACGAATTCAATTGTTAATGAAAGTTATTAAAGTAACGACAATGTACATATAGACTGGACTCGTTGAGGAAACCCACAACTGGCAGCATTAAACATCCTCCAAAATAAGATTCTCAGAGGCACTACACCTTGAACAAACAGTGCTTACTCACAACAGAGTAGAGCGTCACAGTGTCGCCTACAGAGCACAGCTTTCGCTCAATTATAGCAGGCTGTCAAGAACATGTAGAATATGACTCAAAAGTGTACCGTCTCTTCTGAGCTGGAGACTGTGAAAGTAGATGGAACGGCTCCTTATGTACTCACATCAAAACAACACGTATTTCGACATAAACGTTCCACTACTTCACAACTGTTGGAGCATTATGATTCCATCGTAGAGACATCGTGCCACGGAAAGAATGTGAACGTAATCTACTTAGATTTTGCAAGAGCTTTTGACAAGCTTAACCACGGAATCCTAATGTTGAAACTTTCCCGCATGGGTATCCGTGGAAAATGTCTTCGATGGCTTGAAACATTCCTGTCAAATAGAACCCGAAGTGTTATTGTCAACACAAAGCGTCATCCCGACAGCCGGTACTCAGTGGAGTGCCACAAGGCACCGTGCTTGGGCCTGTTCTCTTTGTCATCATGATCAGTGACATGGGTTACGGATGAAATTATGCGGTCCCTTCGTCATTTACAGACGATACACGAATACAAGCTGCTGTGCAATCTCTGGAAGACGTGCTGTCTGTGCAGCGAAATTTTTGAAAAGTGTCTGCCAATGGTCGGTAAAAAATAATATGACCCTTAATGAACCAAAATTCGAACTGCTAAGATTCGGAAAAAAATCGACGACTCTTTGAATCCACGTAATTTACCACCAGCGATGGGCATGAAATTGAGAGAAAAACAGTTTTAAGAGACCGCAGAGTGAGAATGCAAGACGATGCTACGTTTGAAGAACATATTGCTAGAGTTATCGCTATGGGAAAAGATGGAGTGAATGGGTTTTACGAACATTCTCGTAACGCGAAGGAGATGTAATGCTCACATTATGGAAGCAATTGATTCTTCCGAGAATAGAATACTGTTCTCCACTTTGGATGCCGAGTACAAGAAAAAAGTTAGAACAACTTGAAGGTATCCAACGATCGTTCACGGCCGGAATTCGAGGCATGCAGGAGTACGATCATCACAAACGACTCAGCTGTCTCCACTTGTATTCAATCCAACGAAGATTTGAACGATTTACAATCATGTATGTTTGGAAAATTCTGGAACGTATCACTGAATGAACGGATTTACGCCTGACACTCAGAAAGAACTGGAAGGACTTGTGATATACGCATCCCAAGCAGAGATGGTGGAAAACCCGGGACCACAAAATATTCTAACAGCTTCGCTGTACGGGGAGCAAGATTGTTTAAGAAAATGCCTCGGCATATTCGAAACGCCACTGATATCAAAATTGTAGAGTTCAAAAATTTGCTGGATTCTCATTTAAAAAGAATACCAGATAAACCAGCGGTCAGCGGTTACGTGCACTGTGGAGATAATTCTCTGCTGGCTCTCTCTCATTGGTCGCAAACTGCGGCACCACAGAAGACACCCAGCAGAATGACTCCACCCACGTGGGGTGACGTGAAGAACGTCACCTGGACTTCTTCCGACGACCCTCAAGGTAACGTACTCCTCGACTAGCGAGTGCCCCAATACGACTTCCATTTATTAGAGTTCTGACTCCCATCTTGTACTCCCTAATCAAATTTAACTACAACAAAGGCAAACCACTACTTCTACGCCGACTCGGACACCTGTGGGAGTGGTTATTCGGTTCCGACTCCTTGCGTCCAGCTACATACGACACCTCTTGTCTCCGTCTCTGCAACCTTGCCACAGCAACACAATATGTGCACACAAATACATACACACACACATAAATAAACACGCGCACATCCCGACATCTGTACTCCAAGATCTCCCTCGCATCTGACGTCAGTAAAAAAAGGAAAAATTTCCGGCATAGAGCGTACAATTTTCTTTCCTAACGTATATAGAAGCACGCACGTACACAAACACGTACACATGGCGACATCTGTACACCAGGATCTCCCCTGCGACTGGCGTCAGAGGAAAAAGCGAAATTTTCCGACCTGACTTTCACTACGGCAACATCCAGCGGCATAACAGAGTCCTGCTTTCCCTCTTATTAGAGCGCCCGTCACTCTGGAAATGGCAGTGGTTGTTGATGCCGTCGTTGCCTAAGTGATACTAACTGGAGAAATCCTATTTAATGTATACGAAGAGGGAGATTAACATCAATAAAACACTGGACTTCAGTGATACCGATAAAGAAAATCCTATTTAGTGTCTACGAAAAGGGAAATTAGCATTATTAGCACAAGGGTTCTTAGTGGTACCGATAAGGGAAATTCGATTTAGTGCTATACTACACGCGCAAACCACCTAAACGCGCTAGCTAGCTAGCGCGACGCACAAACCACCTACAACATCCATAATCCGGCATTAAAGCCCATTCAACCTGATATAAGCCCAAATTACAGCCGATCCAATCCCCTCCGTTCCTGACCAATTTTGTTTTCCATTTTAAAATTTGAACGATCCACCAAACGCGCAGTACGATCGATCGATCGCGCAAATCCACCAAACACGCACAACAGCAGTGACACCGATAAGGGCATTCCTACTTAGTTCATACAAAGAGGAAAAATAGCATGAATAGAAAGGGCTTTGAGTGAGACCGATAGGGGAAAATCCTATGTAGTGTATACGAAGGGAAATTTAGAATCAGTAAAGCAGAGGAACTTGAGAGACACCGATGGGGAAATCCTATTTGGTGTTTGCAGAGAAGATATTTATTACATATATAAAATAGAGGACACTAAGCGATACCGCTAGTAGAAATCCTACTTGGTGTAGAAAATGAGAGGTAATTAGCATTAGCAGGAGTTCTAGAGTAATAAGGGCAAATTAATCTTTTTAGTACATACGAAGAGGTCATTTACTATGCAGAACAGGAATTTCTAAAAGATACCATAGACAAATTCATTATGTAGATGCATGGAGAAGTTCTTAACCCATAAGGCCGACGGTGCCACACGAGTCCCGTTTCGCAAAAACTAGGCACCTAAATATAGCAGGGAACAGTGATTTTTGGACCTATGAGCGCCGCGACTATGAGACGGTAGTCGGAGAACTACAATTTAAGGACAATTTCTAAAAATCTGAGAGAAACGGAAACTTGGTCCTTAAAGGGTTAATGTTGATCAGTAACGAAATTGAATATGTCGGTTCGTAGCAAAATTGCTTAGATTGACCTATAATCAAGTTCTTATTGCTGACGCAGGGTAAAACTTATTTTGCTGATGCACGGAGAAATTCCAATGTTAATTAATAACAACATTTACTAGGTAAAAGTATAATAAAGTTTATATATTCGTAACTGGTAAAGTTCATTATGCGGATATACCGTACAATTCGCTATGTTGTTATATAGTAAAATTGAATACGTTAACATATCGTAAGATCCATGATACTGATACGTGGTACAGTTCTTTATATTAATATATAGCAACACATTTTGTGTCTGTACACTATGAATTGTTTTGATTATGTAGTACTACATGCTGAAGCCAAAGTAAGATACGTTGAACCCGCATTGTGAATATGTTGAATACAAAATAAAATGTGTTGAATGCATAGTAAAATATGCTAAACACATTGTACACATAGTGAATACATAGTACAATAAATGGTGAATACTTAGCAAATTCATGAGCGGCATAAATAAAACATCTTCCCATAAGATAACTGAAAAGAAATAATTTAAAAAAAAAACAATTGTCATACCACTACATCACACTAGACTGCTTTGTGCAAAACACTACGAGATAAAAAAAATGCCTCTCGAAAGATGGGGCTACGACTGACGGAGGTAGACCGAAGCTGAGGAGAGTGCTACTCCCATTGCTTCCAAACCTTGAGCTCCGCGCAATGTGCCGCACACTTTCTCTACCGCAGCTTCCGCTGGTTCTGCAAGCACTTCTTCTTCTTCCTCCTGCTGGCTCCAGCTTTACCGCTGCAGCTGCTGCGTGTTCCAGAAGCACCACTTTTTGCCATCGAGCTCTACTTTTTTGGCTGGCGCTTCCGCAAGTTCTGAAAGCACTACTTTTTCCTCTGCTTTTCCGCAAGAGTGAGTAAGCGGTGCATCGAAAGGGTGGAAGAAACACCTGGGGTATCTATGAAATTTTATAAATCAAATGTGATTCATCTTCTACGAAATACAGAAATTATGGATTCTTCCAGCTATTGGGTTTCCTGGAAGGTCCCTTTTAATTTATCTCATGAACTACTATACTTGATAGTTCGCTACCAATTTCATTTAGTTTGTGCCGCAGATAGATGAGACTTTATTGAAATCCTTTTAGATGATATTTAGGGACATTGAAGGAGCAGTAAACTATTGCAAGGAATGAAAGGAATTTGCTTATTAGCAAGAGACAGGTATTTGTAAACAAAGGTCAATGGTCAGCGACAATCACTGACTCGTAGGGCACTAAAATATACCATACTCTATCAAATAACATTTTCGTTTTGCAGAAAGCCTGTGCTGAGAAACATGAGTTCCTTGCCAGTAGGTCACCATGAACAGCTTGCATTCTTTTTTAGGTTTCAATGTTAATAAGAAAATATTTAATCAATGCCTCGTCCATCAGCTTCACGACTTCTTTGGTAGAAGTGGTCAGTCAAACGTAGATCAATCTTGGGTTCATTGTTTCCTACCAAATTTTGTATTCTAAAAGCGTAATTCAAGAAGTAGCTAAGATAAGTCCTTACTAAATATTATGATATCCTTTAAAATTTTCAATAAATTCGCAAGAAAATATAATGTTATTGATTCTGGGTCGGGGCTTCTCCTGGCCATGAACGTTAGGGAACTCACGGTTCCATATCACTCACTGGTCAGGATTCAAAGTGCGGGAAAAACGGGGAAAAAACAGTTTATTCCTCCCATGAGGAGGTACTTAGTATTTAGAATTATTGCAGCTCATTTCATAAAACTAGTTCAGTACAGGAGTGCAATAAGGCTTACGAACTATTAGTTGCAGATCCATGCATGATGCTACCACACTCCAGCACCTTCATTGTGCTCAAGGCTCCGTTATAGAAGCAGGTCTATACATAGGCCTACGGTGCCAGTGCCATAGTTAACACATTGCTATATTATTTTAATTGTTTCAAAAAGAACATTGCAAAATACAGACAGAAAATATGCATATCAACAGAAACAGCCACGTCTGCCTGCATCAACTAAGATTCAGGCATCTTCCGTGATACAGTTGCAATATTTTTGGGACTTGTCGAAGTTATTGGCCATGCATTCGCATTTTCCTTACAATTTCTCAAAATTCCAGGGCCTTTTTAGCTAAATATGAGCTGATGAGGCTACTTTTCATATAAAAGAGAGAAAGCTACGATTTCGGAGACGCATAATACCCTGCCACGATATATATAATTCTTTAATGAATGGATGATAGCAACTGTTATCTGAAAGCCCATCCTCTAGTTCACGGAAGAAATTTAAATGCCGATATGGAACTGAGCAGAGTCCACAATGGCATAATCTCATAATTAAAATTATAGCTGTGCCTTCGGAGTGAAGGTCTTCGGTCATTAAATAAATGGTACCCCTCAAATACGTAGTTTTCTTCTATCGTCTGCGAAGAAAAATAGAAAACAAGTTTACAATGGATAGCTGTTGTAAACTGAACTATTGCTCCTCTCCATCTCTGCATCAGAAAACAAGTTTACAATGGATAGCTGTTGTAAACTGAACTATTGCTCCTCTCCATCTCTGCATCCAAAGTCATCAGATATGCAACTATAGACTCTTGGTCTAGTTAATGTTACTATCAGCAGACAGTTTTCCCAAAACATCCTTGTCATTTTATTGAGTAAATTTCAAAGAGTATGGACCGTATCATGAAGTTCGAATTGGCGCTTTAAGCTGTGTTTGAATTAGCTTGTAGGGATGTTTTTATTAATTTATTTTTTCTAAAGACTTATCAAGATTTGTACAGAGAGCCAGTTCCTTCCTCTACCGTTAAAGTATTGCTAGGCATTAGAAAATAGTAAAATAAAACAAATTAAATGAAAAAATAAATGAATATGTAAAATAAAACGGAATCGGTATGGGATTGAATGGACGAAGGAAGAAGAAACGAAGTATATCTGCCCTATATTTCCCTATAGAGTATATCCAATCATAAAATGCTTATGTAAATTACAAAACTGTACAAGTTTCCATCGATCTTGAAGAAAGTGTGAAGGGAAAATCATTTTATTCCCTAAACAAATGGAGAGTTGGAACAAATACCCCATTCCGATAATGCTGTGTAGCAACTGCAGACCCCTTTGCAATAAATATAATTGCCCTTAAAATATGCATAAAGCCTCGCGATTGAAATGTAGTAGAGGTATACATGTATACTGCAGTATATAGGCCTTAAAAACCGTGGAAGGAATACTACGGTACTATGGCAAAATTGCCCTGGCGTAAATGGTGTATCCTGGTATAAAACTAGCATTCAGAAAGAAGTAGGTACAATATCGCATTGCAACATACTGGAGTAATTGCAAAATTCCAGTGAAAAATAATTGCGCATTCGAGCATACTGTCAAAAATAATGCATACTGCATGGTGTTCATCATATATTGTTCACGTTGTTACTTTCTTCTGCCATAAACATTACCGCTTGGTATAAGTACCATTAAAAGTCATCAACAAGGTGCACTGGCATAAGTTGTGCATCCTGGTATAAATGACATGGCCTGACATTTGGCGTACTTTGGCATCAATGCGAGCCCTTAGTACATATATATGTCTCGTCTTGGCCTAGCTGTGTAGCCCCGTAGGAAAAAGTATCCCACTGTATAATTATGAAGATACCGCCCTTCACTATAGGCATCGACCTCGGTTGTAGACATAGTACCTAGCATTTGGTACAAATTACACCACCTGGTTTTAACAAGTCCCTATGATAAAAATACCAACGTCTGGTATTAATACTACCCGCTGATGTTAATGCAGCATTTTGTAATAAATACCACCTTCTGGTATTAATGCTACCCTCTGATTTTATAAACCACACTCTGATAACGATTCCACCCTCTGGAATAAATAACAATCAATGGAATAACTTCCACCGAGAGACACCTAGAAAGCACACACTTGTGTACTTAGCTCTTAGGGATAAGTACCACCCTCTGGTAGTAATACAAACCTTCTGGTAATGCTACTACCCACTGATACACTCTCATCGTGCACAAATAGGACCCTAACATATAAATAACACTCTCTGGTTTAATAGCCGCTATAATATAGAGAGAGCACCCTTTGGTATCAATAGCACCCCCTGATATAAATAGCTCCCTCTGGTATAAATAGCACCCTCTGGTATAAATAACACCCTCTGGTATAAATAGCACCCTCTGGTATAAATAGCACCCTCTGGTATAAATATCACCTGGTATAAATAGCACCCTCTGGTATAAATAGCACCCTCTGGTATAAATAGCACCCTCTGGTATAAATAGCACCCTCTGGTATAAATAGCACCCTCTGGTATAAATATCACCTGGTATAAATAACCCGACGGTATAAATACTACCCTCTGGTGTAAAAGCCACCCTCTTGTATCAATACCACCCTCTAGCACAAATACTAACCCTACTTTATGAAGGGAACCGTCTGGTATTAATACCTTACTCGGGTATTAATACCGCGCTCCACTTTGCCCTCTACCAGTGGCCATGGCAACAGGCAGGCCGCAGGCGAGGTCAGTTTATTTTTATTCCTGGCGGCGGGATCTGGAAATTCTGGAGCGAGAAATAGGCCTCAAGTTGAGTTATATAAAACGAAAAATAATAAAATTGGTAATGATGAACAAAATCTAGCGTCATCCACCCACCAAAAATGACGGGGTAAAATTTAAATCGGCACCTAGTCAGTTGTCATGCGGGTGGGCATGATTCTATAGAATCGAAGATGCATTGTATATTGCACTTCCTTTAAAGTAATGAAGATTCTCTTTCCGCAAACGCATATTGTTGTTGTTTTAAAGCAATCCGCGCAATATCATAAAATGGATCAATTTTTGGTTGCTACAATTTCTGGAAAATGAGAGTAAGGAAACTTTGATCATTATATAACTCCCCTACCAGGTGTAACTTACTATGTTACGTAGGTGACAAGTATAAAATCGATCTATACACGCGAATTAAGTAGAGGTTTTTTATATTTAATAGAGAGAGGAGAGGAAAAAAGATTCTACAGAAAGGAACGAGCATTACTCCTTATCAAATAGAAGAAACAACAGTATTCTACAGAGAGGGAGCCCCCATTGACGATTCAATGCAGTCGGGCATTTCTTCAGTATTATTAGGAACAACGATGACGTCACAATTGATTGCAGGAGAAAATCGCATCGTCGTATCCATGATACCAGTGCTATTGAGATATCCCCAGGCTGGTCAATCGTGACGTCACGTTCCAACTGCAAACCACTCAGTAACCTAATTGCATAACCTACCCTAACTAAACCGGCACTGACCGGTCATTCATTCTTTTCCTATTTTTCTGTTTTCACCTTTCTTCCATTTTCCTCTACCTACTAACAACTCTCCCACTATCGTCTAATTTTCTCCTCTCTTCACTCCACTCACCGGTGACGTCACGGCGTTCCCGAACGGCCAGTTTCGGGTGCACTTGGAAATTACGCGTCTCTGTCTGTGAGCACACAAAATGAAAAGATTTCTACGTTTGAAAATAAGCAAAAGCTCTTGCTATATCACGAACAGACTACAAGGGACAAAATTTCTCTTTTTAATATTTCCCTGTTACGGTAAGTGTATGAAGAACTGCTCCTAAGGCGATAGTTGAAACTGATTTTACAGGCAACTGCATGGTAATTCGCTAGACGTAAAGTATTTTTTTATGTATTCGTCCTCAACATTCCCGTAGGAATAGAATTCCAGGACTCTCCTGAAAATGCACCCAGTGGGCGTTTATGCTGGAAGCGCTGAAAACTGGATGGGATAGAAAAATGGGCTTCAGATTTGGAAGTACTTGATGAAAATAATGAAAACACAATCGAAAGGATTCCAGCTTCAAATTGCTTATTCCCCAGTGTTCGCTTCTTGCAACTACGAATCTATCACGGACCTTCACTTAATGCACCAACTATTATTAACCTACCCACCTGATAGACAATGCTTGCTTAGTCTGGACTATGGATCATTCTCGGTATTCTCATCAGCACCAGCTAACTTCATTTATTCGAAGGTCGTATTTCCGCCTACGTTTTCCTCACACAGTGGGGAGGCCGCGAAACACAGTGCATACATAAGCACCCACGCACACATGTAATTACACATGTGTACTACATATTATATATAAATATTTACTAAAGTGCTCTGATGGGGGCACCCAGCTGCCAAACACGACGGCGTTCGAGGCTGTGTCAAATATCCGCACCCCTTACTGACAAAGCCCACACGCACTGGTTCGCGATGTAGATAGAGACCAAGTGGCCCTAGAGGAGTGTACGGCTTCAGTCGACCACGGCTCGTCAACAGCTATGACGCCATCAACGAGAGGCTTTTTTTTCAACGACTCGTGCCCTCTCTACCCTGCTCATTTCTGGAATAGGTCAGTACCTCCAGCCGGGTAGATATCGGATGCTGAGTAAACACGTGAAACGCTGCATGAACTCACTTGCCTGGGTCGGTACTAACCCTTGCAACGTTGAGTGTTATATGAGGTCAACACCAGCCGCTACGGAGGATAATAATAACATGATAATAATAATATGAAAGTGCGTCGATACTCATTCTGACTTGAAACCTGTAGCACAAAATCTACGATTAGAAAGATGTATTGCGACTGTTAACTTAGTCTTCTATATTTCCTTTGCTGTGTAATTTCGCGCTGTAAATTTACGATAAATTATGTGAAGTGTGATTATATTCATTCTATTGTATATTCACAAACGCACTGTTGCGTAACATGCAG
>LQNS02277100.1:7258126-7275117 GCA_001587735.2 Parhyale hawaiensis
GGCGTTTTGGGAGCGTTGGTGTGTTACGAGTGTTGGTGTGTTGGGAGTATTAGCGTGTTGAGAGCGTGCAACCTCGTTGGCGAGCTGGTAGCGTGTGGCAGCGTCTGTATGTTAGAAGCGTTGGTGCGTTACGAGCCTTGATATGAAGGGAGTGTGTATCAGCGTTGGTGTTTTTGGAGCATCTCACAGCGTTGCTGTGCTGGGGGCTTGCGAGACAGCGTTGGCGTACCGGGAGCATGTGAGAACGTTAGTGTGTTATGGGCTCTGGTGCTTTGGGAGTGTGTATTAGCGTTAGTGCTTGAGAGTGTGCCAGCGTTCGTGTTTTGGAAGCGTTGATATCTTAAGAACGTTGGTTCTCATTAGGCGGAGGTTTGAGCGCTTCATGCAAAGGTCGGCATTTCCAGAAAGCCAAGGCCGCAAAAAAGGGCCGGGCCGGTGCTTCTGAGGCCCCCAGCCTTTTTCATTCTCGTGTTCGGGCCGCAGATGCCCAGCTCCGGAGCTGTCGTGCCAAACCTCCGGCGTTTGACATAACGCAAGGAGGTATAATAGATCTATTAATCCTCCTTGGCATCATGGCCAGAATGTAAAAGCCTGCCTCGGAGAACACGCTTGTACTTCAAGCTATCGGATTAGAGACGCAGGATTGCCGTTTAAAAAGGGAATCATACCATAGTCTTTTGTTCTCCGTACGCAGTGTAAAAGTGATTGAAAGTGTGGTTTGTGTCCCTGCAAGAGCAACAGTGACTATTAAAAGATTTACAACGTAAAATGAAGTAACAATACAGATGTTCTGAACGATCGGCATTCAAAACTTTATACTTACAAGTTAGAACACATTATTGGAGGCTATTTTCATAGGATAGGAAGACTGGATTTCATTTAAGTTGATTTCTTCCTCGTAAACATATAAAAAGTTCAAGAGCCTAATATTGAAAATGTTTGAAGGACGATTGGAGTATTAGGTCACCTACACTAAACTACATGCCTGAGTATTGATGAATGTGGTGACTGTGCAATGGGGTTACCTGCCGGCCCTCAAGCTTCTACCCATGTACTCAAGCACTCAAAGTCTCAATTCATTAATGGGCTAGCGGATGACCTACACGATGGGCAGCACTACTTATAAACAACAGTGGTCGTTTTAGTTAGGGACTAGTCGGACAAGCTAATAACAACATTTAATGATTTTACTGAACACTTATAATTTTGTCTCTGACGTATTTTTTTATAATTTCAAATTCTAAAAATTTTTTTTCTTTCATTACGACAGAAGCTGATGTATTCTTGTTAAACGTATTAGGCATCGTCATGAAATAGGTAATTTGTAATAACGGCACGAGATAAAAGTAGAGGCGCTGCTATATATGGCCGATGACAATACGAGGAAAGTCTATCAAAAATAATAGCAGACAGAAAGTTTAAGGAAATAATACGTTTCTGCAAAAGCTCTAAATATCTTCCATCAGCTCTGAGACTGTGTATCATGATCGTTTTGTTATTGGTTCTACTCCTGGGATTTTGTTTGGGTTAGCGAAGACTCTTAAGCCAGCCTTTTAAAGAAATTTTCATCGGAGACCTATTTTGCAGCATATAAAGCCCCATATTGCAAACTCGCAAAATTCTTGGTATCCATTCATACCCCCATAACTTTATTTGCATATATAGGGTCGCTCTAACTATAGTACGTTTGTGAAGGATATCAGGACTATTCAAAATGCTAGATCTCTGTACATCAACTCATTCGACGTTGAAAATTTGCTCACTAGCATGCCATCAACAGAGATTATTGAAATATGGTTGAATCAACTTTTAATTTAAATTCTGTAGTGTTAAGTATAACCAGAACTGTTTTAAAAGCACTACTTGAGTTTGCAGTTCGCCATACTTTTTTTTCTTTTTTTGGTGGAAAGTACGAGCAACAACTGGAGGGTTTGAGCGTGGGGTTACTCTAGGCCCCACATTTGCTAATATGTTCATGTATCATCACGAGAAAATATGACTCGACGAATGTCCTGATTAATTTAAACATATATTTTGCCGGACGTACGTCTATGATGCTTTTATTTTAATCCGCTGACCGATCCCTTGCAAATAATTTTTGCAGATTACTTAATTTCAAACTATTCTAATACCAATTTCACTTTGGAAACTGAGATCAGTAATAGGATTTTTTTTTTTCAAATTGTCTAGTCTAGCAAGAAGGAAAGAACTTCAGTAACCTATACATAGCAAAGAGACTGTAACGGTCGTAGACCTTATTGTTATTTAAGTATTTATCCCTTCTAATTTAAGATAAAAAGCTTTCAAACTCTATTCTTTTCTGCCCATAAATTCAGAGTTTATATTTTTGTACAATAAATTTGAATTTTTTAAGCAGTACTTCTAAAAAAATTGTTATCGTCTTCATTCAGTTAACCATCAGACAAAGAAGTTTTTAGATCGTAAGATGTCTTCTAACACTGTAATGTTAAATGCAGAGATGAAGAAATTTTTATTTCTGTCTTTCTTCGGCTATCAGTCGGAGAAACTGAGAATAGATGTAATAGCCTTAGAGTTAAGAAATATTTTATGTGCTTTCATGTTATTTTAGTAAATAACTTTAGAACAGGCACTTTAATTTTCATTTAAGGATAAGTTACCTGCCCCTGTGCCGACCTCTGTTGTTTATAAGTACTGTTGCCCATATAAGTAGGAGCGTCAGGACCGATAGTTTCATTGCAAAGCCATCACATTTATGTATGTAGTTGTCAGTCATACAGAGCAGTACAAGCCCCAATCCTTCATTGAAATTTTTCAATCATGTGGTATACAAATTCACTCACAAACTTAACTATCCTCGAATTATTATTTATTCACAAAGAACAACGCAGTTAATTTAAATGAAATTCATTATTCAAATCCTATGAAAATGACATCTCAATAATATAACATAATTTTAAAATAAGCAGTACTTGTACATATCAGTCATTCATAATATCGTTATTATTACGTCATTTTATATTCATATTGTTCAATGACCTAGTTCATGGTCCTGCCGTCCATTTTTTTAAATAGACACGCCTTTTAGATGAATCGTCTTCACCTTAACTTTGATTTGAAAACCGTTGTAGGTAGTATAGCGATGACAATCATAACTGTCTTCTTTTTCTGCTTGTTGAGTGAAATTGCTTGAAAATGTTGGCGTATCATATCTTGATCTTTCTTTCTCTCTCTCTCTCTCTCTCTCTCTCTCTCTCTCTTTTCTTTTTGACGTCTACCTGTCATTGCATTTTTCGTATGTCCCATATTTCCTTATTTTTCAAGAAAAAATGTTACACTAGCTGAATTCTTGGCAGCCCCAGAAGATGAATGACGGTTTTAACTTCTGGGGAGGCAAAGAATGCTATTATGGTAAGGGATCAAAATCTATACGGTGAAGGAACCTTTAAACGTTCCGTTTGGAAGTTTTAGCTACAGTATAGCAGCATATTTTCATCACTACTGGGGTTCAAATCATTATGTGAAACGGGAAGGATTCCAGATAGAGGAGCTATTTTTAAAGCTGACTCCTAGTCCAAACACAAACCGAACTAAAATCTAATATCCCGTAGAAAAAATCTTGTTCGAAACGCAAGAAAAATTATAGCACTATTGTAAAAGAAAAAACACACACACCCACATGAAAGACTCCACATAGAAGAGCTGTCTTTGCAGCCGCATGACTCCAACTGCAAACCAAGATCAAACTAAAATCTAGTTTCTCGTAGAAAAATTCATTGTTCGAAATACTAAAATGATACACAATCGCTAATAAAAGGATAATTCTCTATCCCACAGTCATGTGGTCAAGTTTCATGCCAATCGGGAAATGAAAAACAAACAGTGGATGTCTACATCATCGATCACGGGATATTATCGACTGATCGTTTGCTAAAAAATTTTATTTGGATAAAAGGATATTGTGGCAGAAACTGGCAATAATTGGGGAAGTTTAAGTGCAGTATCAAGCTAATCAGAGGAAATAGTATTAAGCGACAAAAACCTCTCCTCGGAGAGGAATCAATGAACTTTCTTTCTTTCTCTGATCAGGTAGTAATGCTGTAAATACAGGGTATTCGGAAAGTCATTGAAACATCCATGCTCGTATTATAATGTTATCTGTTATGTAAGTTTATATGATTTTTTAAACGAGAAAAACGTGCAATACAGATATTTATATATTTTTAATTTTTTCACGAAGGAGTTGCCGTTAGTTAGACGAGAAAAATGATGTGCTGTATTTGTCATTTTAACCAAGTTTAACCAAGTTTTGACCACTATTGCTTACGTGTTTGAAGAGCCTTCTCAAGTTTTTCAGTAATTGAAACCCTCTGATTAAAGTCTAACGGATATACATATCAGTAGAAAAACTCTGTAATCACTTTTCTAACACTCAAGTTTTCAATCGCTTAGTCCATCTTTTGATCAAAATTTGGGACATCGGAAATATAACTGGAATAGTTCTATCAGAATCACATTACCAACACCCATGTTTTTCAATCACTAAGCCCAAATCGAGGGCTTTGAGCCAGCAGTGGCTATGTATATTTTTTGGTGAAATCGGGTTCTCCCTACCAAAAGGGTGCCCGTGAGGCATATTTGTAGTGCCACGGGTGTCTATGCCATGTCTCTTCATTAAGAAGATATTTGGCATGAAAATATATGGCATAGACACCCGTGACACTAAAAATATGCCTCACGGGCACCCACTTTGTGAATGGAACCTGATTTCGCCAAGAATGGACATAGCCATTTCTGGCTCTAAGCCCTCGATATTTTGAACAAAATCTGAGCGATAACAATATCAGTCCAGAAACTTTAATAATTACTTTCGATGGAACTATAATTTCATTCGCTAAAATAATATATTAACTACAACGCCTCGCACCGTCAGACCATCACCCGCGGTGGGAGCAAATTTCATCTCCGTCATTTTTGATGCACAGCTAATCCTAGTTTTTTGGTATGGGTCACATCGAGGGCAACCCACCAGACTCCCTGCAAAAAATTATGAACATTGCTCAACTCCTACTACCACTTTTTGGGTGGACAGGCAAGTGTAAAAAAATATGTATCTATATATACTTTTATTTTCAACGAATACATTATCACCTCTCTCACTTCATTCGCGGGTAATAATGAGAATCTGAAAAATAATAAAAATAACTGGATATGTATTTTTTAACAATCACTAAAACATTTTCATCAAAATCTGAAAGTGGCAAAAATAGCTAAAGAAAGTCTTAATAATCACCTACCAAAAACACAAGTGCAAGCTGATTAGCCCTCATCATGTGCAGACGTGGTCAAGCACCTTGTATGTCCCAGACATCATTTCTCTGATAAAAAGCACTATTGCCCAGCAATGATAATACTGTACTCACCTTCTCTACTTTCTTTCATGAGCGTATTAGAACTTAACGACGACATAGATGCTTCAAGCACTGTTTTGTTAACGGCCTTGACATTTGTGGAACTTGCACTGTTACGTAACAACAATAATATGTATTCAAAAGGGCATAAATCAAAAGTTGGTCAATTATAATCGTTTTCCACCGAGACACTGTGGGTTAGATGCGGCCTATCCTCATCGGAAATTGGAACCTTTACAAAAGAGCAGCAAGAAAATATTTTCACATTATTTTGCTCTGAGCACGTCAATTTTTTAATATGTATATTTGTTTTTACAATCGAACTACAGTATTAAATGCGAGCTAATTCATTCGAGATTTGTACTGTAGATAGTTACGAAACCGTGACACATGCTGCATGTAAACATATTGAATATGTTATTTTGGATATCCATCTTTATCGCTGTGTTCTATTTCAGAATTTATTCACTTGCAGCTAATATTATCATTGCTTGAGGCACCATCAAACTTTTCGCAATAATTTAACAAAATAGTTAATCTTTATATTAGAGTGTTTGCACTTGAGCGCGCTTATCAGCCATCATCAATCATGAACATCACTTATTAGCAAATGAAACCGTTGGGTATTTACATTTTGTTGATATTAATAATATGGTCTGAGCGTTAGGTTGCGGGATGCGGCCCGGCGCTAGAGCGTAGAGCTAAACATTGCTCAACTAATCCATTTTTTGGGTTGTGAAATCCCCTCGATAATATTGCCACTATTATTGCAACTACTATTATCATTGTAATTATCATTATTGTAACCAAGCATAGTGCAACTCTCAGGACTTCGATGCGCTGCTGAGTAGAACTGTTCAAATACCATTCGCGGCTGACTTGAACGCTTGGAGATCATCACAGCGAACTCAGATTCGGCAATTATTTAAGGGCATAAATCACCGACTGACCTGACGAATTTTTCACCAAACTGGTACAAATGTAAAATAGTTCCATGACTTATCTGCATGAGTCTGGTAATTAACAATATTCTACATTAGATATAGTTTTACAATCCTACCTTCGAAAATTTTTATTCTGTAGAGAGTGTCTTCATTCTCCGTCAATTATTATCAAAAGTATTTTAATTTTTAAGCATTAATGTGCACGAGGTGTGTCAATAAATTATTTAATAAGACGACTGATTTATAGCTTTGTAATGAACTAGAAGTACTACTTTACAGAGAATAAATAGAGAAGGAAAAGATGGCACATGCTGTGTTAGAGACGATTTTTCAACCTTTCATGGCAGCAGTGAATCACAACCACTAGAACTGCCAGCCTGCCAGTACTGGAACGCTGATGCTAGAAATGGATACATTGCTGCACTGGAACTTTGATACTGATATTGTCTTCATTGCTGCACTGGAACTTTGATACTGATATTGTCTTCATTGCTGCACTGGAACTTTGATACTGATATTGTCTTCATTGCTGCACTGGAACTTTGATACTGATATTGTCTTCATGGCTGCACTGGAACTTTGATACTGATATTGTCTTCATGGCTGCACTGGAACTTTGATACTGATATTGTCTTCATGGCTGCACTGGAAGTTTGATACTGATACTGTCTTCATTGCTGTACTGGAACTTTGATACTGATATATCTTCACGGCTGCACTGGAGCTCTGTTAAATCTTATCTTCACGGTTGCACTGGAACTCTGTTAAATATTATCTTCACGGTTGTACTGGAACTCTGTTAAATATTATCTTCACGGTTGCACTAGAACTCTGTTAAATATTATCTTCACGGTTGCACTGGAACTCTGTTAAATATTATCTTCACGGCTGCACTGAACCTCTGCTAAATATTATCTTCGCGGTTGCACTGGAACTCTGTTAAATATTATCTTTACGGCTGCACTGGAACTCTGTTATATATTATCTTCACGGCTGCACTGAAAATTAAGATAGAGGAATTGCTTTCAGCGGGTTATTTACGGCTTTTTTTTCAGTGATCTCCAGTGTCCTAAAATACTGCCTCTTGAGGTGAATCTTCAATCTTGAGAGAAGGAAAATGTCACGGGGACTCAAATCTGGCGAATAATTTAAGACGGCTAAAAAGCAACAGTAATGCTTCACTTGACAATTGTGATAATATAGTGTGGCTAGGTGCATTATTGTGATGGAGCCCTCCTGTATTGTTGATCTTTAGTCCCATATGAAGGATTGTTTTTCTAAATTTTTCAATCAAGATCTCCTCAGTATGAATGCTAATTTAGAGTTTGGCCGAGAAGCTCAAATTTTATTGGGGACAATTTCATGGCTGTCGTAAAAAATAATCGAATTAACAAACCGGAGCATTCAGAGAGCACGCGTGCACCTCTGCCAAATAAGGCAATGTTAACAAAAAATTCAAATTCAACCTGAAGCTGGGATTTCCTTTTTATCATCACCAAAACTTGGTTATTTGTGCCTCGTAACAACAATAACAGCTTTAGTAATTTCTTGAAGATCTAAAAGTGACTTTTTGACTTATGTTCCGACAAACATTTTAATAAGCATTTGTCAAACATACAAGCGGAAGAACTAATCATCACCAAAAGTTCCCCATTTGTTCTTTTCAGCATTTCTAACAATTCCAATAATTTTTTTTAAATATTCGTCTACGACTTTTTGAGTTATAAAGTGATAAACATTTTGACAAACATTAGTCAAACACACAAACGGTAGAATCGATTGTCAAAACATTTTTTAAATTTGTGTTTTTCAACAGTTTTAACAATTTCTAGAAATATCATGAAAATCCGTTCATACCTTTTATCGTTGGGCTCCTGACAAGCATTTTGACAACCATTAGTCAAACACACAAACAGACGAGCCAGTATGCAAATAAAACACAGGAAAACAAACAAATTGACAAACAAACAGACGGATAGATCAACACAAAAATTGGTCATTGGCTTCTATTAACAACCCCAACAACTTCCGCAAATTTCATAAAGATCGGCCCATAACTTTTTGATTCAAGCTACCAAAGTAAAGGCAACAAACAGTTGAACGGATCTTCACTAAAAGTTAATAATCCGTTCCTCCTAACGTGCCTAGCAATCCCGGTGAATTCCGTAAAGATCCGACCATAATTTTTTACTTATCTTGGTGACAGACGACAGACAGAAAGACAGACAGACAAACAAAGAAACAAACTTGACAAAAACAACCTCGATGGTGGAGGTAATCAGGTCTCGTACTGCCACATTCATCTTTCACAAATCTCAAATTTCTGATAATGTCTTAAACCACCTAGAGCTGAAGACCAGGGCACTTAATAACTTTCTGCTCAGTTTCATTGCAATTATCAAAATTTTGAGTCCCACTGCATCCGGTTTATATTAAATCATATTAACGTACCTGTTCTCGAAAATGATGTCACAATTTTGCAAATCGATCGCTATAGAACACCATTTACTCTAACGACTTCAAACTGGCGATGAAGGAGACTTCGTTTTTATCTGCATCCCATCCAAACGATGAGCAGCCGGTATTGCCAGATGTAAAGTGAGCTCTACCAATGTCATTATACTATTTTTACATGTCTTGCAATGGTCTTAAAAATATTTACATTATCAAGACAGTGCCTGCATTCATCGCCGATTAGATTAGCTTTAATAGCTGGCAGTAGACGGACCAACAGACCCATTCCCTGAGAGTATCCGGGACTAACGCTCTAGCCCTCTAAGAGCTATTACCATTATGGCAAAATCAGTTAAATTTCTGAGGGGCAAAAAGCAGGAAAAGAAGAGAATTGTCGCAGGTCCTCAGAGTTCGGATCTGCATGAAAGATAATGCATTGGAGTTGCCTCTGAAGCTTTGGTCGTTATGAGTTTGTGGCTCCTGGAGAAGAAGTTCGTAACTTGGAAGGGTGTTGCTCCCAATGTTTGTCATGAAAGATTTTAAAAGTATTGACACTCTCCACAGCGATAACCTCCAAATGGAGTCTATTTCAAATGTTCACTTCATAGTACGCGAAAACTTCTGGCTTAGAGTAGTTCTTCCATCTTTCTGTTTCAGGGTTTGGCCATTGTTTCGGAGGCAATCATCTACGTCTCCGTCAAAAAGTCCCGTTGTAGGCACGTACGTTGTTGACGCCATTCAAGTGCTGAACT
The DNA here is from genome assembly GCA_001587735.2 of Parhyale hawaiensis. NCBI lineage: Eukaryota > Metazoa > Arthropoda > Malacostraca > Amphipoda > Hyalidae > Parhyale > Parhyale hawaiensis. The sequence continues at coordinate 7,267,667 of LQNS02277100.1, forward strand.
GTTTCTGTTAGTTGCCCTTTGTGTCGTGCCAATTGAAGTTCCTAGTCGTTTCGATTAACATTAACAAAGTGTGCATAACACGAGGAAACTACATTGACATTGCACAAGTTTGTAATGCGGTTGTCACACTTCATTCACAATTAACGCACCTCAGATCAGTAATTGTAGTAGACCATGTATTTAATACACTCTCTTTTCTTTTATCTCACAGATGAAAAACTCGAAACACAAATTCAGTAGTTTTCACACTGTATTATTACCATATTGAAATTTTATTAGCATTACACTTGTAAATTTAGGTTTATTTTTTATTATTATTTTTTTTTGTGGTAAGTCGCATTTAGGTGTCCATAGCAACAGTACCGGGTATATCATATAAATGGCATAAGCTTATTCTGTAAAATTATGGTGTTAAAGAAATTGCTATACTTGTCAAATTAGGCTTCAGATTAGTAGAATTTATCACGAGGAAAGCATGTGAATCAGTCGATCTGTCGTAATAGTCGCATTAGCCTCTTCGGTGAAGCTATGGGGTTACAGTACTTGTCACGTTAGCAGTCGAATCTCAAGATGGCAACACGAGTATTGCATGTGATTCTTGCGCAATCTGCAACACTCGAGACTGTCTCAAGTAGCTGCTTGATCTACAGTCAGTGCATCGTATGAAAAATAGGAGCGATAATCTAGAACCGACCTTCGAAATCTTAGAGTATAAATAGGGAGCACATTTGCAGCAGTCCTCAGCTCACCTTCGAAGCCCTCAACATCAACATGAAGTTGCTCGTGGTCCTGGCAGCCGTGCTTGCTCTGTGCGCAGCCGACGAAAATGCTGTGAAACAGCAGGTTATCAACAGACTCCTGCTGAAGGTGACGGAGCCAATCCGCTCCTACTTCACCGACCTCAAGGGAGCAGCCGCCAGCTATGACCCAGTTGCCCAGGGCAATTACAAAGATGACGGCGAGGCAGCTACGAGACTCATAGCTGAAATCGATCAAGGACGCGTTCTCCAACAGAAGGCTATCTTCTCTCTCTTCAACGATCGCCAAAGAGAAGAAGCAATCTTCCTCATCGACGTCCTCCTTAACAGCGCAGATTTCGACACTTTCCAGAACAGCTCACGGATGAAGGCACTTTCCCACTTGCTTCCACTCAAGCACATACGGGAAATACAGCGGCATCGGGTAAGGCTGGAGTGAAGACTACAGCAAGAAGGAGGAGAGATGCTTCAGTGTGGGGTGGAGAAATGTAACTCCGAGGTCATCAACAAGGCCTACAGCGCGAAGATGACCCAGACCCCGGGCAAATTCAAGATGGAATTTACTGGCTCCAAGAGTAACCCCGAACAACGAGTTGCTTACTTTGGAGAAGACATTGGCATTAACTCTCACCACGTCAACTGGCATATCGACTTCCCCTTCTGGTGGGACGGATACAAAATCGACAGAAAGGGAGAACTGTTCTTCTGGGCCCATCACCAGCTGACCGCTCGTTTCGATGCTGAACGTTTGTCAAACTACCTGCCCGTTGTGGATGAACTCTACTGGGACCGCCCTATCTACGAGGGTTTCGCGCCCCACACCACCTACAGATACGGAGGGGAGTTCCCATCCCGCCCAGACAACAAAGCGTTTGAGGATGTTGACGGCGTTGCCCGTATTCGTGATATGAAAATCTTGGAAAGCCGCATCCAAGACGCAATCGCTCACGGCTACATCGTCGACCGTGAAGGAAACCAAATCGAGCTCAGCGTGGAGCGAGGAATTGACATCCTCGGTGACATTATTGAATCTTCTACTTACAGTCCTAACCCTCAGTACTACGGAGCTCTGCACAACACAGCTCACAAAATGCTGGGTCGCCAGGCTGATCCCCGTGGTAAATTCAACCTCCCTCCCGGCGTCATGGAACACTTCGAAACGGCAACAAGAGATCCCTCATTCTTCCGTCTTCATAAGTACATGAACAATATCTTCAAATCCTATAAGGATACCCTCCCTCCTTACACCGCCGAGGAACTCGGATACGCCATTGCTGAAATCACCGATATTTCTGTTGATGGTGAGCTCTCGACTTTCTTCGAAGACTACGAATTCAGTCTTCTGAATGCTATTGACGATACCGAAAACATTGATGATGTGGCCATCAGCACCTACGTATCCCGCCTCAATCACAAGGATTTCGCTTACAACATCAAGGTGAAGGCCAACGCTGATGAAGTTGCTACCGTGCGTATCTTCTTGTGCCCCAAGTACGATTCCAACTACATCGAGTACACCTTGGATCAGGCCCGCTGGGGTTGCATCCAGACCGACAAGTTCTGGACTCAGCGTAAGTATTTGCCGTTGATAGCTAGACTTTAGGAGCTGAATGCATCGACTGTCTTCATGTGGCATGTTGAGAGACTTGTTTTTTAAAGAAAATATTATTGTCATAATCATGTAATAATAATAGCTACTTGCAGAAAACATGAAATTTCATACGTACCAAGTACCGTACCTCTGAACAAGTTCAAGTTCGTCGTCTGTCAATCTATTGGTTTTTCGGAAAGTTTAATCAAATGTTTGATTGATCAACAAGTTTGTCTAAAATCGCTAGCTATGTTGGTAACGAGTTTGCATCACGTAAAACAAAAGGTTATTGTATTTTTCTATTAGAAAACTCTCTATGAAAAATGTAGGAAGTTTCTTGTTTATCGGTAAATAATGACTCACTGTCATGTAATTATCGTTTTTAACTTTGTCCATTGCTATTCAATACCCCTACTGGATATTTTTTGATTTAGAACTATGTTGTTGCTAGTTTAACCATTCCAAAATATTTAAAACCAGGCAAGCACTTAGTTACCAAACAAATAGTTTGCTCCACCGCGATGGATCTCGATACTTCTTACCCAAATGAAGACTGTAGATGGAAATACAAAATTTTTAGAAAATAGGCCACGTACAAGATAATACTAGTAAAACTTTTATAGCTCACGGTAACTACTTGGTCAGATGTTGTAGTATATACTGTAAAATAGTGACTCATAATTAATTCTGAAATTAGAACGTTGACGCATTCCATAACGCTCTCTATTTGTGCTACTCTCGTACACGAGTGAAAAAATAGTTTCATTAGATTAGATCCTTTGAAAGTTTTAAGATTATACCGTATAGGTATAACTGGTTTGAGTTATTTACCGTATATACGAGCTAAATGGCATTTTCAGCTTTTAATACTATTACAATGCGTGATTGAGCGAAACCTCGGTAATTCTTTCTACTTCTAAACATTTCCTATCAATTTGTTTCAATCTTACAGACAATCTAGGGAGCAAAAAGTAAAAACAACGGTGGAAGGAACATTAATGCGTGTACATGAGTATATCGAGTAACTTCGGTATATAGTTACAACTTGTCTTTGCCACGCTAACTGTATTCTTTAAGTTGATTCTTATGTTCCTACACTAGCAAGTGAAGACAACGTTCATATTTACAACACCCAATATCGCCCTATCCCCATGATAAACTTAAATTAGGCCGCAGGATTAGATCTGTATCTAGAAAATGTAAATTAAGAAATAGGCATACACACAATGCCATCCTTAATATTCGTGTGGACATACTTCTGACATCACCTGTTCTTAGAGATACGTTGCACCTTGTTTTTTCGATAATAGGTATGTAGTAGCGCAGTGACCAACCTTGAGACCAAAAGAATTCTCGTAGGTACACTTCAGACTTGAGATTTTCCTGCAGAATATTCGATGTGAAATTTACAGAAACGTGCAGGGCAGCGTGGAGCAGAAAAGGGAGCAATTATCCCCGAAACTCCACGAATTTTTAATTTTATATTTATTGCTAGTACTAAATACTAGTATGCATTATTATCTGCACAACACTCAAAAGTGACATCCCTCTCTTTCCAGTGTCTGCTGGCGACAACACCATCGTCCGTCAGTCCTCCGACTCTTCCGTGACCATCCCAGACCGGGTGAGTTTCGACACCCTCATCAAGGAAGCCGATGAAGCCGTTGCCTCGGGATCGTCCCTGCCCGAACGCAACGCCCGCGCCTGCGGTCTGCCCCAGCGTCTGCTGCTGCCTAAGGGCAGCAAGGGAGGAATGGACTTCGAGCTCTTCGTCAGCATCACCTCCGGAGACGATGCTGTCCTGGACGATCCAGTGAACAGCGACTACGGTGGCAGCTACGGATACTGTGGAGTCAAGGGCCAGAACTACCCCGACCAAAGGGCTATGGGCTATCCCTTCGACCGACGCGTGGATGATGACAGGCTTTTCAGGCAGCAGCCCAACATCAAGTGGGTTACCGTCAAAGTCTTCTTCGAGGAGTAATCGGCGCATATCGTGGCATCTGATGTTATTTTGGTAACTAAGGTTACCAAATCTCCGGCAACATAGTTCTTCGGATCTGCTTACAGCATATGCAGTATGTTTCCAAATTAAAGTATTTTTTTTTTCTGCGTACTTCAATACACAAAAAAGCTTATTTTGCTAAAACTCATGTGTTTTAACAAATGCAAGCACTTGTGAACCTATGCAAATCAATATCTTTCTTGCTCATATTACACAAACCGCCATTTTTTTCTCTCTATCTTTAAAACCTAATAAAAATAAAGTACTGCATTACGCTGGAAGCTGATCTTTCTTCTTGTCAAATATACACTGAGCAGCCAAAACCTGAATATTATTTTCTACCTTCGAGAAAGCCAATATTTGAGGGGTGTAGAAGTATGGAGCTTTTGACTAGTGGTAACATAGCAATTATTATGTTGCCTTGTTTGTTACAATGATGGTAATTTATGGTCATTGATGCAGAGCACAAAATAATGCCAGATATTGGTTTTCTCTGTAGTGTTGTTCGAAAGCGGCGAAAGAAAATTCGGGTTTCCCATAGAACAACGTAGTTCGAAACTAGTTCAATACGGCACACGGCGAGGTAGGGTTCATCAGTTCAGTCCGTCGTGCTTTTGCTGGTGCCGAAAATGTCAGCCATGAAGTCTTAGTACTTTTTCGTCGCTCTTCCTAAGTGGGCATGGTAGCTAAAGTCGTAAACATATAAAAAGAAAACGAAGCAGAAACCAGTCCGTATTTCTATTCAATGTAGTTATCAGAGCTGGGTGTGGCCACATAGCAACACTTTCTTGGTTCAAACTTTCCCAGGCCTGCATCCTCCCTCCCCTTTTTGTTGAAAGCCTTTCGGTCAATGGCCTTTTCGGCTGCGCGTATCCAAGATACCAACAGAATCCTGTGAAACGACATAAGAAAATTTGACGTGTCACTGATGTTATAGTTGCGTACAACGCTGCCAGAGGCATGAAAAACTCACTTAATACACAGCTTTTTGGTAGCATTCATACTTGGTTGCTTGGTTTGTTGGTTGGTTGGTTAGTCTGTGCTGCTGATTCAATTGCAATGTTCCAAGAAGAGTTGCAAACAATTTTTTGGCCATGCACACTAGTAAATAATTAAAATAACTCAGGAAAAAAAATGCAAGGTGTATGACAACTATAATGTGCTGCATTAACTAATCTCAGTTAAATAACTACTGCAGCAACAGACGTAGTACAAAATAAATAACCTGCTGCACCAAAGAGGATGATAATATTAACTAGAATGCCTCGTGGCATAAGACCATCACCCGCGGAGGGAGCAAATTTCATCGCCGTCATTTTTGATGGCCAGCCATTCCTAGTTTTTTTGGCATGAGTCACATCCCGTGGGAAAACACCTTCGTGCATGGGTTCTCCGCTTCTAGCATCATAATTATGTCCTTTGCTTCTCCCTCTGTTAGATCACCTTTGTTGTGGAAGTAGGCCCTTAAACTATTCACTATAGTTATAACATAGAAAAAATAGAACGCTTCAACGATCTGTCGCGGTGGAGGCAAATTCAACGCCGTCATTTATTTATGGCCAGCTAGGCAAATTTTTTGGTATGGATCACATCTAGGTCGACCCACCAAACTCCCTACAAAAAATAATAAGCTTTGCTCAGCTCCTTCGGCCACTTTTTGGGTGGAGACAAATATAAATATATACATAAATCTTGAACGAAAACATTATCACCTCTCTCACTTCGTACGCGCGTTATAAAAACTTGATCACTCTGAGAGAGCATACTTCCGCCATGTCAAAGTTAACGAAAAGTTTAAATTGGTTCTGAAAGTATGTTTAGGTTTTTATCAGTACCAAATTCTGGTCGTTTGTCCCTTTTCACAATAATAACAGCTAATTTAATTATGTTGAAAATCCGTTTATGACTTTTCGACTTATATTAGTGACAGGTATTAGTAAAGCGCACAAACAGACCAACCAATCATCCCTAAAATTTCCTTATTTGTATCTCTAACATATTTCAAAGAGTTTCTGTAAATCTTAACTTTTTGAGTTATTTTGCAAACCAACACAAAATCGACACTGAGACAACCAAGCGAGCAAACAAACAAACAAACGGGCTATCCAATCATCCCAGAAATTTAGTCACTTACTCTTAGTGATATACTTAATAACTCGGGTAAACATAAAAAAATCTGTCCATAACTTTTTCAGTTATGGTCTTAGGAAAATAAAGGCAGGTAAACATATTGTGCAACGGATATTCATCAAAATTGAATCATCTGTCACTTTTAACGTGCCCAACAATCCCTGTAGATTTTGTAAAGATCCGTCTATAACTTTTTCAGTTATTTTCGTGACAGATGAATAGGCAGAGAGACAAACGTATAGACAAACTCGACAAAACATAACCTTCTTGGCAGAGGTAGAATAGTGACAATTAAGGGCCTTAGAAATATATGATATTCATCCATCCACACGTTCTTATATATTAAAGAGCTACTGAGTCAAAATTTAAAAAAAAATCAAAATTCAAAAACTATCACCAAAAATAAAAATGAGGTATATTTGGGCCCAGCCGTTTTAGGGTAATAGTTCGGCACGGCCGTTTCAAAGTAAGGGGAGATGGCGCAGGCCAACTGAATTCAGACTAATTATTCGTTGGCACCTGTTCATACCTCACCAATTAGTACCTAACATTACAGATTACACACAAATTAAGCCTTGCCTGAAGTTGCTTATCCTATAGCATCCTGACAAAAATAGCTGTTGACATACTTCAATGATCCATATCCACGAGTTTCATTTTTCTCTACATTATCAGTTTTAGCTTCTTTTCTACGGATTTATTTGGTTCATTACTGAATTTTAGTTATACTGCTTCGGTTCCATAACTTGCAAACCTCTGCGCCCAAACGGCCAAGCTCAATAAGTTGGGCCCAACAGACCTATTGCACCGAAGCGCCTGTGCCCAAACCGCCGCGCCCAAACGGCCAAGCTCAATAAGTTGGGCCCAACAGACCTATTGCACCGAAGCGCCTGTGCCCAAACCACTGCGCCCAAACGGCCAAGCTCAATAAGTTGGGCCCAACAGACCTATTGCACCGAAGCGCCTG
>LQNS02277100.1:7275172-7297805 GCA_001587735.2 Parhyale hawaiensis
ATTGCACCGAAGCGCCTGTGCCCAAACCACTGCGCCCAAACGGCCAAGCTCAATAAGTTGGGCCCAACAGACCTATTGCACCGAAGCGCCTGTGCCCAAACCACTGCGCCCAAACGGCCAAGCTCAAATAGTTGGGCCCAACAGACCTATTGCACCGAGGCAGCTTTGAACAAACGGTTGCTCCTAATGGCTTCGCTCTAAGAGCTGTCTTATGAAAGCTTGTTGACAAATCTAAACAGGTTTGCTTCATGAGACTGAATTGACAAAATTTAATGTAATACAATATTATGAGTTTACGAATAGGAGAGCTTTTATTTAGATATTTCGATTAGTTAAGTATTGATAGTGAGTGCTGGCTGGCAAATCAAAGACTTTTAACGCATGAAGGTAAAATTAGTAATAAAATTATGATCAACTTATTGAAAAAATCAACAAATCACGTGACTGATAAAGGGTTGGCGGAGATAAGGAGTGTGGCGGCGGTGTTAGGGTTAGATACAAGGGTTAGGGTTAGAGACAAGGGTTAGGAAGGAGCCTTAGGCACCTGAGCTACAATGGCTTCAGCCGCGGCTGTTTATTTTGATGACTCTGCAAAATTCTTCGCACGGGGCTGGAGCTTCTTGACTGACTGACTGACTGTGGCTGACTGGAACTCATTGTTGCTGAGTGTAGCTGGTTGCTGCGGGAGTTGACTGACTATTTCTGCTTGCTGCTGGAGCTGACTGACTGTTTCTGGTTGCTGCTGGAGCTGACTGACTGGTCCTTGTTGCTGCTGGAGCTGACTGTTTCTTGTTGCTGCTGGAGCTGACTGACTGTTCCTTGTTGCTGCTGGAGCTGACTGACTGTTCCTTGTTGCTGCTGGAGCTGACTGACTGTTCCTTGTTGCTGCTGGAGCTGACTGACTGTTCGTTGTTGCTGCTGGAGCTGACTGTTTCTTGTTGCTGCTGGAGCTGACTGACTGTTCCTTGTTGCTGCTGGAGCTGACTGACTGTTCGTTGTTGCTGCTGGAGCTGACTGTTTCTTGTTGCTGCTGGAGCTGACTGATGGAGACTGAAGTTGCGTCTGGATGAAGGTATCTGACTGCGACTGACCGTGATTGAATGTAACTAACTTTAACTGACCGTAAATAGCCGTGTCTGACTGTGACTTTGCGACAGGCCGTAATTGTCTACCATTGAATGTGGCTGTCTGTAACTCATTACCGCTGATTAAATGTAACTGACTATTCCTTACTACTGCTGGCTCTGATAAATTGTTGTTATTATCATTATTTAAACTTCACGCTCAGGCCACCATGGACAGGTAGTTCAACCGAAATGAAGCATTACGCCATACCGAGAAGCCTGAAAAGCCGGTAAGCAAAATTCAACAAAAAGCCATTAACAGCTGACTTCAACGCCTGAAGGCCTACACGATCGAAAGCAGATGCTGGCAATGAATTCCAAACCGAATCGGACCAACGCAGGAAACACCAAATCAGTTGACGGGTACGGTACCGAACAGTCTCTGAATTGAAGGCGTGCGCAATACCGCAGTAAGTGTAATTCTCCTAAAGACCTCGAGGGCAGGGACAGAAAAATACAACCAATTCCTCCCATTGTTGATGTCCAGCCACCGCTCGCTTATGGGACAGATTCACAAGATCATATTCAGCGCACAGCCTGCTGGCTGAAGTAACACTTCAATCCAAGAAACGCCAGTGACTGACAGCAGCTGAAACCTAGACCGGTGAGCAATGCTCCAGCACACGCAGCAAAAAAAAAAAAAACATAAAAGCATCCAGTGACATCTTTATCGCCATACACAGATACCTTACGCAGGAGCCCAATCTTACTGGAAGCACGTGACACGAGTCGCCTAATACTAGCCTCAATCGCGAGCTTCGCATCAAAGACAACACCGGGAATCTCCAAGGAGCTAGAATGAGATTGGCATCCTGACTGACTGTGACTGTGGCTGGCTATAATTAACTGCCACTGGCTGTAACTGATCATCATGAATTGTAGTGCAGCTGACTGTCGCTCACTGTTGCTGATTGAGCCTGACTGTGCTCGACTGTGGCTAACTTGAACTGCCTATGGTTGATTGTGATTGACTGTGGTTGGCTGTTGCTGACTGCGGCTACGTGCGGCTGACTGTAACTACTGTGGCAGACTTTGACTGACTGATTGTTGACTGTGGGTGACTCTGGCTGACTGTGGCTGTGTATGACTGACTGTGGCTGCCCATGACTGAATATTGCAGTGTGGCTGCCTGTAACTGACCGTTGTTCATTGTGGCTGATTGTGGCTGACTGTGACTAACTGACTGTTGTTCATTGTAACATGACTGTGGCTCAATGTGAAAGTCGCTGACTGTACAAGCTGCTGACTACGAAAGTTGCTCACTGGGCTGAGTGTGACTGACGTAAAAGTTGCTGACTGTAACTAAGTGCGACTGACTGTTTTTGACTGTGACTAACTGTGGCTGACTGAGACCTAGTCTAGTCGAAGTAAACTCATTTATTTTTTTTTTCATGATAGGATTTTCATCGCTGACTGATTGACTGTGGCTGACTCTGGCAGACGACAACTGCTGCTGATTTTTGTAGAGGGTTAATAACTGTGACTTAATGTTCCTGTGATTTATTCTGGCTTACAGCAGTTGATTTTGACTGACTGTTACTGATTATGTCTGACTGACTGTATCCCACTGTTACTCGCTTTGGCTGGCGGTGACTGACTCTGACTGATTGCTGCAGTAACACCAACTGACAATAACTGACAACGATTGAGACCAACTGACGCAATGTGACAACCACTAAGATCGACTGATATTGATAAATAATAAATGATTGACAGTGATTGACACTGACTGACACCGTGGTTGACAGTGACTGCGAGTAACTGTAGTTAACTATGACTGGCTATAGTATACAGTTGCTGAGTATGGCTGACTGTAATTGACTCTGGCTGATTTTTGATGATAGTGACTCATTATAACCAGCTGTGAAGGACTTTATCAGACTGCGACTGATTTGGCTGACTGTGACGACAGTGGCTGACTGAGACTAACTGTAGCCAACTATTACTACTTGTAGCTTGCTATAGGTAAAGGGAAAGTCACCATGACCGTACTCCCTACTAGGAAACCCATAATGACTAGTTTTTTGCTGCATCTATAGGCCAACATGCCCCAGAGGAGCATACGGCTGTAGTCGAGCACGGATCGTCTAGAGCTATGGCGCCAGTGGCGGAAGACTCCATTCGACAATATGTGCCCCCCGACCCTCCCCATTGCTCGCGAAGGTCAGCATACCCACAGCATTACGCTGTAGGTAATTTACTTGACTAACACTGGTGCAAAGTAGGTAACTTCGGCTGCAGTTACACGACAGATATTAAAGGTGCCAGCCAGTGGCTGAAGCTGTTAGAATATGGCTGACTGTAATTGACTGTTACTGAAGGCGTAAAACTGTGGCTGAAGGTAACTACCAGTGGCTGATATGCTTGATTATGAAGGTGACTTACGGTGGCTCTCTGTAGATGATCATGGCTGAGGCGGTCTGATTGGGGTGGTTGGTGTCTGACTCCTGCTAAAGTCGACTGACTTTGGCTGACAGTGTTTCTGGCTAAAGCCGTCAGACTGTAGGCGAAATAGCTATCTAGCTGTAATTAAAATCGATCAATTCTGCCTGAGGTGCCTGACTGTTGCTGACTCTAGCTGAAGGTGCCTGACTATGGCTGAAGTAGATGGACTGTGGCTGGAGTTGACTGACTGTAACTGACGGTATCTTGCAATGACTGAAGGGTACCGTATCGGACTGTCGATGAAGAAGTCTGGCTGCAAATAGACGAATCTGAATGCTTCTGAAAGTATGTGACGGTTACGAACTGTGTCTGTAAATGTCTAACTGAGCCTGAAGACAACTGACTGATGCTTACAATGTCAAACAGGCACTCTGAACAATGGATGCAAGCAACTGGGCATACTTACCAGTTTACTCCTACACCATGTATACAACACACGCACACAGTGTGTGAGTGTACGTGACACACGTATTGAACACAAATTTACACGCACGCACGCACACACACACACCCCACACCCTGGAAGGAAGCCACAAGACTCGCAGGATGTCCTGTACAGTCGGCAGCAGGAGCTCCGCCCCTGCAGGATGCAAGCAAGTGTACAGCGGGACCGTATAGCCCTGCGACCGCCAATATGCTACTTTATTTTGGCTATGCCTTTCGGGCTTTAAAAAACATTCGCATGCTACCCGTTACCATGATATTTTTTAGGCAATGTAATAACCAAACCCCATGAATACATACTACGGCATGTTTATTGGTGTATATATATATATATATATTTGATAGATTTATCTCCCACCTTACAACTGAAGTTCTAAAATAACTTTCGATCACAATTTTCTAGAATAAGAGATCTACACAGCCGATAGAAAGTTAGACAAAAGTGTTTTAGATGGTACTTTCAGTATATCTTTTCAGATACACTATAACTATGTTTCGGTGTGTACGTTTCTCTGTACGTTCATGTGCATCTGTACGTGCGTGAGTACTTGGCAGAACACTCTACCATGTGCGTCTGCAGGTACTTGACTGTGCCACACGTACACACCGACCCGCATCTGTGGTACTGTCTCTACACTTAGATATGCAACACAATTATATACTTCAGCTACGAAGACCATATGTTTTGACAGGTAAATAATCAGTTATACTTAATTTTGGAAGAAACAACCTGGTTTTTTACATTGATATGAAATAACTGCGTCGGAATATAGTATAATTATTTTCGCGCACCATTTGCCACTCACTTCCAAGACAACAGGCAATTATATGCTAGAGATGGGCACTTAATGCCATTTGCGGCCCATTTTGGCCCTGGACAGAGAAATAAAATGGTTGGAAGTTTGCGATCTGTACCCTGCTTGTACCTGTAAGGCCACCATAAGCACCCATCCCTGTATATTGCACTATTCGGTGTCAGTTATATAATTGATTAACGAATTCTATAATTTACAAATTTTTTTAGTATCTATCTAATTTCTTTATTTGAATTTTTCTTTACTTTCTGTTCGCTCGAGCAAAGATGACTCAGGTGGCAACGAATAGAAACATTCAAGTATTTGAATGGTTTTAACGACATACCTACAACGGGACTCTTTGAAAGAGATGTTTAAGATCTCCCGCGAAACAAGGGTCAAAAACTCAAGCATGTAAGTCGAAGAACAACATTAAGTTAGCAGTTCTTTTCGTATTTCATAGTGAGCATTTGGAACAGACTCCCTTCCGACGTTGTTGATGCGGAGACAGTCAACGCGTTTAAAAACCGTCTTGGCATACATTGGGAGAGACATCCTCCACAGCTAAGAACTCCGCCTCCACGGGACACAAACTCTTAACAGGCAAAGCTTTCGAGGCTACCTTAATCTATCTTCTTCTCTCTTCCATTCTAACTACACAGTTTGGCATATCTAAACTCCGCATGTCAGCGACTAGTGATCGTGCTTGCGTGCATGCACGATCATCTCTTCCCCCTCCCCTTTTTATTTCTTCTTTTTTGCTCAGTCATCTATGTCCTACTAATATAATGGCAACAGCTCATGGAGAGCCGGGGCGTAAGTTCCGGGGTCTCCTTGGGAATCGGCCAATTGGTTCGGCTACTGCCGCCTGTCTAATCTAATCAATTCGCGAACTGAGTTTTTCGTTTTTGCCGTCAACAATGTGGTAGACACTCGGACAAACAAAGCTCGGTTTGTGATAATAGTCTAGCCGTACAAAATGAAGGCAAACGTACGCATTGGCGTCCATTTACTGTTGTTAATAGTCATGATTCTTCCATCGAGAGGATACAATGTATACCATTAAGGAGATTTACTAGGAGGAGAGCACGCAACCACATATGACCTTACTGGTCAGAGAAGTTTTTTGCTGCTCCCATTCCACCAATCACAGGCTCCTAGCCATCCCCTCCACCAATAACAGACTCTCAGCCATTTGTGAAGTCAATCAGCGAGTCGGCTAGGCTTCCGTCTCAAAAATTTGAGCTTCCGATCTTCGTAGCAGTACCTAACTCTTTCTTTTAAACTTCTCTGTGACATAGAGTGAACCGATCAACTCAGCAATGACGTCACCTGTGGCCACGCGCGAACATCATTAATCAGTGATTGACCGAGCGCTATCTTGGGCGACTCTAGCCATTGGCTGAAGCTGCCCAGAGCGACCATAGGTGACGTCATCACTTAGCAGGTCAACCGGTGCATGAAACGCTCTGTGTTCTGTGTCACGACCAAGCCTGCTTGAGTTCCATTTTAAGATTACCATTTTTCTTCCCGCGCCACAAGGGAAAAAATTATGCACAAAATAAACCTGTCAAAAGCCAGTGTCTTAATTTTGTGGAATAATTTTATGTGCTAATAAACTTCATTATATAACAGTTTATCAAATTTTGATTCTTTTATAAGCAAATTTAACACTATCTTAAAGTAGACTTTAAAATTAATGGAAATTTTTAAGAAGCTTCCGATCCCGCCGTTGGGCATAAGAATACGAAAACAATTATTTTGTCTCAAGAAAAATTAATCGGGAGGGTTTAATTGTGTTTTATTCCAGTACCAGGAAAAGGAATTTTGTATTGAGGCAATCCAGGATCAGCATTTTTTTCCCTCTAATGTCCACTAAGGGAAAAGCCCAGGTAGATTCAAAAATGGGGACTGTCGGGGGTGCAACTTTCAAGAGCCTTCCGTCTATGGTATGGCTAGCTCAAACATTCTGTAGCCGACTGCAGCGGTGCACTCCCCTAGGTCTTTGTGGGGATTTGTCTGCATCACGAACCAGTGCATGTAGGTTTTGTAGTTGCGGTGCCCAGTCATGGAGACTTTACCTTTTCCTTTATGAATAAATATCAATTTGTCAAGTTCAGAGAATTTTTTTTTCACAGTACGTACTTCCACATTCCTGAATTGCATCATGGATACGGGTAAACTGGTTACCTTTGTTGTCTACGAAACTAATCAATTGAATAGATAAAGCAGATAAACAAACTTGCGAAGGGTGACTGTAAAGTAGCGAGCCTGAGATAACCAAATGGAGGGCTAATACGAGAAGTACAACAACGCCTTAGATTAAGCCTAAGGCGTTACTGCACTGGCACACTATCCCTCCGAATATACAATTGCCCTCGTATTCTACTATTATTTACATGCTCAACCATAAACTCTGTAGGGTTTAACACTTTTTGTTTTATTCTAGAGGGTTGTTGAAGGGAAATAACTAAAAAATAAATAGAAAAACTCCGTATCGAACAGCAATGAAATAACTTTATCTGAATGGTATGCCCCGATCTGAAATCCATGACGGTATGGCACAGACGCTGTGGATTACAGATGGAGGCATGACGAAAGAAGAGATACTTGATGACTGACCGCTATACTTGAGTGTCTCCGTTTGATAGAAATTCGTTACTTCTTTTACTTCAGAAACCTGTCAAATAAACCAAAACGTGTGAGATTGTATAGGCTCGCTACTTATGCATATAAAGAGTTGAATGCTACAGATGCAATTTCTTATCTGTTTATCTACAATAACAAAATTTCTGCCCACCCCAGCTAGAAGCTGATTTACAGTTTCAGCTTTTGGGTCAGCCTTGAACTCTCTTAGGGTCACAGATATAGAGAAAAAAGCTCAGTAGTTTATACTTATTCCATGTGCAGATATGCACCCGACTCTTTACGTATATACCATGTATGTGATGTCTGTTTACCAAGAGGACAGTATGCTGTGTCAATCTATGAGTCTGCCGTCTCTGACACCAGAGCTCTCATAATCTTTGATTGACTGCATTCTTCTTGAACCAACAGGCATACATCTGCAGCACGAACCAGTGCGTGATGATCTGTCATATGGGTATAATAATGATAATTTTATCAAGAACACAATAGATTCGCAAATACGCCTACCCTTGCAAAGGAACCCTATCAAAACTATATAAGGGCCGCCGTAGAAACCAAAACGGCAACTTAGCTGTTGGGCGGCGCCGGAGCGGTCCCAAATCTTGTTAGGGAAACTGTATTGCAACTCTAGGTATGAGTCCCAGTCACGTACATAAAGAGTAGGCCACGCACGCGCAGGAAGAATACAAATGTGCACTCAGCCTGGACCTGATGACGTCATTATAGCACTAAACATGCAGCCTCTACTCCAGTGGACTTTAACTTAGTAGCTATTCTGCCCCGTCCCTGAGCACACTGCACCGATTACTGCGCATTGATTGATTGGTGCGCATCCATTACTTGCTATTGATCTGCGTAATAGCTGATAAAGGGATACGCGTTGAAGGTATGCGTGCTATGGGGCCACGAATCCACTAATGTGTGCCATGAAGCGGTCGCACGCTATGCCGTGCGGTGTTCACTACTGTGTATCTGATGCAGGATACCATTAAGAACGCGCACTATGGAAACTTATTCTATCTGAAAAATGTGAGAGAGTAATTCAGCAAAGTAAAGTTAACTTTGACTGCACCCTCCACTGGGAAACTCACAAGCACTATTTCGTGCTGCAGATATAGGCCAGCTATCCGGAGAGGAAAAAGTACAGCTGCAGCCGACCGCAGGTCGCTGAAAACTATGGCGCATTTAGAGGAATGTTCAACGACCCCTGCCCATAAAGCCCTAAGGTAAGTGCCCCCACGGCAGCTGCGCAGACAATGCAATTTGCTCATTCAGCGGATACTACAAAGAGCGCTCAGTAAGCTCGAGGCTCGTTCCTGAGACCTTCAGCGCAACCGCGCAGTGCACGAGCCCTGCTGCTATCGTGAGCAGTATGGTTCAGCAATAATAATGGGAGAAAATTATAATGTAAAATCCTGAATCAGTGCTTCATGCGATGCACAATAAGTCCGATATTAATCATTCTTGCATTATCAACCATCTGGCTGAGGTTTTTCTTTGAAATTATCGTTTTTTTTCTGCCTTTGGGCACAGCGGCAATAGCTCATAGAGAGCCGGATTATGAGTCTGGGCTGCTCACTGGGAATGGGCCTGTTGGTCCGTCTCCTGCCAGCCATCTCATCTAATCTAGATATGATATGCACTGATACAGTAGATTAATAACACGATGTAGTGTACTAATGATGCGATGCAATATAGCAGCAATTATCCGACACATACTTATAGATAACTGATGCAGCACATCGGTATTATAAATCATTATACATGCTCAGATCGATACCTATAATAGTATCTTCATAGAGAATCGGTTAATTAGCGAATAAGTTGTCCAACAAACATGCAAGTTGAGCCTGATCGGCATTTTAAAGAAAACTGTTCCCAAATAAGTCTGTTTCCAAACTAACAAAGCTACTATCACCTTGTCTACAGACTGTACTTTCATCTAATGCACATTTTTTTCTATTAAGCAAGCGCCTTACATTTATTTAGTTTCCACATGACACAGTAAAATAATAGTTAACTCGCGGTCAGGTGAGTGTTGCCCCCATATTGATGCATACCTCTAAGGGCTTTTCATACCTAATTAGGACAACGGTTCTCCACTGGTCCTATATAGGATAAAAATATCGGCATCGTTAATATGGGAGGAATATCCCAATAGTAGAGACACCGGTAGTATGAAACAACACTTTCAGGAAATGTACCTCAAGAGTGAGTACAACTGAGGGGAAATTCTCATTGGAGATAACTACGATTAGATGGACTCGAAATGGCCTCGCGTGTATGTTATTTTGAATGTCTGGAAGAAGTCCCAGCGCGGCAACCAAGACCTTACATTACTCATGTTGGAGATAACCGCCTTTTCATCACCTTGCTTTTGCTCTGTCATGCATAAAATAATGCGAAGGAATTATTACTGCGTCTGTCTTTTAATACTAGATGATCGCAACCCGCCAACTTTAATAAATCAATCGAAACAACTTCATTAATTAACTAAATTTGTGAAAGACGTCCGTGAGACAATGCAACACTTGAGTAATATTGTCATACAGTGAGTGAAATAAATGACGCCGTGCATCATATTTCCAACATAGAAAGCCAACATATACATTGAGATACAGCAACTCATATCAAATAAATAAAAAGCATTGCCGTTCATTAGTTACACATTGCAGCACCTTCTTAATATTGCAATGCAGCATGAGAGATTAGCCATGCAGTAGATTAGTAATGCTATAAGTGCATCAGTTATACGATGCAGAGAACTGCTCAAACGTAATGCTGTATGCAGATCGAGCAAGTAAGCTGGTGATAAGTACGTTACTTTGTAAAGGAGTTCGCTGACCAAGTTTAGCCAAAATAGTTGGATCAAAAAGACGTTATGTGACAGAGTTTAGCGAAAATTATTGCTTCGAAAAGGCATTCACTGACAAAGTTTAGGGAAAATTATTGCAAAATTTATTGCAAAAATCAGCCAAAATCATTGCATCGAAAAGGCCTCTGTTGACAAAATTTAAAAAAAAATCATTGCTACGAAAAGGTGTTCACTGAAATATTAACTTTCACTGTGTAGGTATACACACAGCATGGGAGGCACGCACTATCGCATAGCGTAGCCCCGGCATAAAGAAATATCATCCAGAGTCACACTTGACGTTCAACCACTAATGAAACCTTTGCTAAAATGAAACTGGTTTCATATAATCACATATGCATATCAAGTACATTCTAAGATTTCCCTAACAAAATTTAGGGCTCCGCAGGGCAGAAGCTAAATTACTGGTTTAGCTTCTAGGGCAACTCCCCTCTCGTATTATGGCTCCCATAGTACTGCTGTCATGTTGCTAGATAAACTTCAAATAAAGGAAAGGGCATACCAAGCCTGATGTTGCTGCATCCCGTCGAGCGTGCTGCAGTCAAAATTACTTACCCATTTCAAACAGGTTGACATAGTGAATAAAGTACAATTGTTTCTTATCGAATGTCTGTTGAATTCAAATGTTGAGCCCATCATTTCCATGTAACTAAATGAGTGCATCACATCGTATCTCATTTTGAGATTAAGAGACGGGCATATCGATTAGTAGCATATCAATTTAACTTGAACAAATGGAAGGATCGTTCATCATATCAGTTTTAAATAAAAGAAAATGGTGGTTTCACTTATATCAAATCAGTTTTAGCTAAACGAATGGGAGTACTATTTCGCATATAAATAATAAATAAAAAATGGGGGCTTTCATTCAGCAAATAAGTTTTTTTTAATAAACGAATGGGAGTATCATTTAACATATCAATTTCAAATAAAAAACAAATGGGGGTTGCAGTTAAAAAATCAGTTTTAAGAAAGAAAATGGTAGTATCATTTGCCAAATCAGTTGGAAATAAACAAACTGGCTTATCAATTCGCATCGCAATTCGTATTTTAAATGAACAAATGGGCACAGCACACCTATCGCCATTACTCGCTACAAATTAACACCAGCGCAATAAAATGGGCCCGTTCTATTGGCGTATTTGGTCCTAACCAATTTCTTTCCCCATTATCGGGCGCAGGTCGCGTCAATCTAGATTAACAACCTCCCCTTAGGGAGGAGAGTTGGTCGTGCCACGGGCGGCATACGGCCGCTTCTGGTCCCACGGCCGCCTCTGATCGATATGTGAACAGGGGATTGTGCAGGGTAGATGTGAGTGTGTGTATTGAACGGTGCCAGTACGAGTAGTGAAGCAATATTTGAGAAATGGTGCAAAGAGCATGCGTGTGTGCTGCACTGACATAGACCACAGTATCCTGATTATACTGCCCACTCCATAGTAACCCTCACTACACTCCCCACTCTATAGTACCCTCACTGTACATTCCACTCCATAGTACCATCACTACACTCTCCCGTCCATAGTACCCTCGCAATACTCCTCACTCCATGTTACCCTTACCACATTCCCCACTCCATAGTACCCTCACTATATTCTCCTCTCCATAGTACCCTCACTGTACTCTGCACTCCATAGTACTCTCACCACACTTCCCACTCCATTGTACCCTCACTATATTCCCCACTCTATAGTACCCTCACTATACTCCCCACTCCATACTAACCCCACCGCACATCAAACTCCACAGTGCCCTCGTCGCACTCCCCTCACTCCTCAAGAATGATCCCTTTGTACACGTTCCCTCGCGTGCAGCCCTCACCAGATGAGCCCTCAGGTCCCTCAGGGCTGAGGGACTCCAGCAAACAGCGTGAGGGAGAGACACAGAGGGACCCTCCCATCAGGGCTTTGTGCAAGTGGAAAGGGATGGGGGAGCAGCTCCCACCAATCGTAATCTGATGCTGCAGCATCTCTGTAGCACTCCGCTATGATTTCATCCTCGTATCTGAGACACGTTTGTGAATTTTTTACCGTATTCCATTGCAGTAATTGATCGTATCTAGGCAGGGGACAAAAATCATTGGGAAAAATCGATGGTACATCGTTTGAATATGATTTTCTAATGGCCACAAGGTTTTGGCATAAGCCAGCGGAACACTCTAGATGCAGGGATTGCAATTTTTCAGAGTTTCAAGGTTTTCAAAAAACAATTTTAGCGTGCACGTTTGTTCTGTATTATTTTACTTACTGCGTTACTTTAGGCCTAAGCCAGCTCAACACAGAATTGTACCTACAAACCATTGGTAGAATAAATACGTTAGTTGTATAATTATTTGGTGATTTCAAGATTTCGCCTAAATTGTTATGTTATATCTATGATATATGGTTTAATGAATAAAAGCTTTCGGAGAAAACCCTTGAAGCACTAAGCGGGTGATGAGGATAATATCACTAAAATATTTATATAATGTTTTGGGCCAAACCGAAGCAAAAAATCATGCAATTGCATCTATGAAATTGTTCAAAAATATCATTAAAATGTTCTGGGACGATCCGTCTATACAGGACGCCACCAGCAGGGTTTATATAAACGTGAAGGTTTAAATAATAATAACAATTATAGAGCTCATTAAATGAGTTGTTGCAGAGGTTTGAAACAACTGTTGAAATAAAAGATAATTTGTTTGAATTTCATCGATAACACCACGCTTGGTCTTGGACGCTATGGCAGAGGCAATTTTATTACAAGCGAATGAAAAAAAAATCGTTTTAAAGTCTTTGCAAGGGGCGAAAGAATATCGTTGCAATGATCCCTGAAATGAAAAAAAATTGAAACTATCGTTACAACGGATTCAAAAAAGCCTTTCCCTGATCCTACCAGAGTTTCTGGCCGACCTATAAACTACTTCACAAATTTTATTCTGGGGCGGCCAAGAGGTAGATCAGAGCATTGTGTTTATTATTGTTATATGTAGGTGCAACTTGAAAAAAATGTCCATAGGAGAATTAAAGCAAAAATATCAAATTAAGCGTTTATACTGCCAACGAGTATCAAGGAATAATCTTACAGTTTGTGTCTGTTCCAATTAGCAGCGGCCCTCGTACACAGGTGTTGAAAAGGTTAAGCTGTCGGTTCATATCAAAAAGAAAAAAATCACCACAGAGTTAGACAAAATCATCACAAGAGCTGGAGCAAATTGAGAAGAAAAATTGGTTAGTTTTTCAAGGATGTGACCAACTTCAGAAAATTAGAGAAGTCTTTCACTAGAAATAAAAAAAAAATATGGGAAGGATGCGCTACCAAAACTGTACTGTTGGATCATTATGGGTTTAAAATTTTATTTTAAAGACTCCGTACCCAGGCCATTAGCTTTGACTTCAGTAACTCTAGTATTTACAGAAAATTTCATTTTCCTTTCGAATTTCCTAAAAATCGTACTTCTTCTGCTGTTAAATATGATATTGATTCAATCTGCTACGAAAGTACGAAAATATTTTCATGCATAACACTGTTCTTCCGTTAATAAAATTAAAAACTTTTTAAATATTTCATATTGGTGGCATAACCATACGTTCCTGTAAAACTAAAAGTTAAAATAAAAAACATTCTATGTTTTGCATAGATTGCTTCCCTCTTAACTTTTTACAATTAACTAACAGTATTAGTTTTGAATACCATCGATGATAATTATACCTCTTTGTTTTTATCTATGCATACATATATATACACTATATATATATCTTTACATCCTACTCACTCACGTACCCAATATGTCTACTTATTCACTGAGTAATATCATGTTCAAAATGCCACGAAATGCTGAAGAGAATTTTAGTTCATCAGTTCACAAAAAGTTATGGCATTGTTCACGTTTGAATCGATTCCGGCCTCCAACCTTCCCCCCGCCCCCTAAGCTTGACTGCTTCATGCAGATTTTTTCTTCATATTTCTCACGTCTTTTGCACCCCACTCACCCGTGTGACGCCCTAGAACCTTAGACTAGGGTGCTGTTTATAAGCCAAGTGGTACAGATTTTTTCCTGAAACAAATTTATTTGAAAGAAATCGAGAGGCAGTCCGTAACATCTTGACTACGATCTACACACAAGATGTACAGCCGATGGCTACACATACTGATACTAGACAGGGCCAAACAATAAGCCGTAATGCCGTGTAGCATGCAACGTTACTGCTAGGAATGATTTTCGTATTTAATCCAACTCTAGTGGTAATATTTTTTATACCATGTGATGTCTCCATATCCTTCATGAGTACTTAATGATAGTTTATTACCTCCGCCAAGGAGGTTACGCTTTTGCCGAATTTGCTTGTTTCTCTGTCACCAAAATAATTTAAAATGTTGTGGATAGATCTTTACGAAATTACAGGGACTGTTATAGGTATGTTAAGAGGCACGGCTGATTAACTTTTGGTAAAGATGAATTCGACAGTTTGTTTATCTGCCTCTTTTTCTTAGTAGCATAGCTCAAAAAGTTACGGACAAATCTTCAGGAAATTTTCAGGAATTATTGAGGTTTTTCGTAAAAGCAAAAAACTAAATTTTTGTGTTGATCAGTTTGCTTGTTTCTATGTTTGTCCTGATGTTTGTCAATAACATACCTTGGTAACTCAAACACTTACTAGCGGATATTTATGAAATTTGCAGGGATTATTAGATATATCTGAAAAATGAACCAAATTTTCGTGATGATTGGTTCGTCCGTTTGTGCGTTTGACCAGTGTTTGTCAGAACAGAATTGAAAAAAAGTTGAGACGGATCTTTAACAAACTTACCTAAACTGCTACTACTGTCAAGAGACACAAATGATCAAATATTTGTGATGATCAAGAGGAAATCCTAGTTTCGGGATTTATTTGATTTGTTAGATTACTCTGCTGTGGTTGGCTGAGGTATGCGCTTTCAGAGTGCTGTAGCTATTATCATTATAAGCATTAAATTGCAAAAAGAAGCACTGAACCTGCAAAAACTATAAATGATAACATAACTGGTACAATTTGCAGGAAGGATGGTACACGAGAGTACAAATTATTATGTACAAATGACGGAGGTTAGCACAAAGCTAGTAGTAGTAAGGTTTGAAGAAGATAGCACCAGTGTGACAGTGCGAAGTGTAGAGGCAAGCACGAGATTATCTCATTGTGTGAAGAAATAAAACAAGGTTAGCACAAAGTGTGAAGGCGAGCACAAGGTTAGCACAAAGTGTAAGGTAAGCACAAGGTTAGCACAAAGTGTAAGGTAAGCACAAGGTTAGCACAAAGTTTAAGGTAAGCACAAGGTTAGCACAAAGTGTAAGGTAAGCACAAGGTTAGCACAAACAGCAGTGCCCGCACAAGCACACAACTGTGCTGTAGGATTCGTTCCTGTTCCATTCTGAGGACGCCATAGCTGGCGCACAAAGGCCCCTTTATATTCCTGCCGTGCTGCCTAAAAGGCGGACTGACTAAAGGCAAAAAGCGTAGGGGACTCCGCTGGAACTGCGGGACGTACTATTGCTGTGCGCGCTGTGCATCCGCGTACGTGGGAACTACGGTGCACTTCTCATGATCTTGGTGGGTCATGGTGCGACAAATCGTACCATGCAGAAACCATGAGCGAGCCTTCGTAAAATTGTGTGTTAGGCAAGCAGTGGTAGTTCTTTTTAAAGTTCTCTATTTCTTATCATATTATATAGGGTAAAAAATATTAAGCCAACATGTCTGTGCCATATTATGGTACTTATATCAAATCTACCGGGTTAACACTGATGGCCCACATCTGTACGTCTACAAAACAATTGTAAATCTTCGTTTGCCCAATCGAAAATTCATGGGCGTTTATCGGCGGCTTCTGAGGAAATAGTGAGCGGTATCGGATGACATCAGATATAAACGCCTATAAATTTCCGATTGATCATGTGTTGGCTTTAGGAATATTAGTTTTAATGTCTTTAATTTCGGGTGAACACTGACTAGTGTCCATCCACAGGCCACATCCACAGGCCACAATTTTTCCCCATGCTAACCTCAAGACAGAATACCGAGCGGTGCTGAGCCCTTGGTATGCTGACTGAGTACAGCACACAGGTCGCAGAATAAAAGTATTTTCTTCGTCTTTTTCTTTCCCACTCTTGAAAAAATGCTTAGCTGGTCTGTATCTATTAAATTCCGCATTCCACTTATTACCCTGCTCTGAAAATCGTGCAAACGTGTCGTCTACTAATCAATAACATTTTGCCTTAGTATATTGCGTTGTGCAAACTCCTTTCATATTCTCATTGTAAGTTTTTCGCATAAGCTGTGTTACAAAAGCCCAGCGCTTAAGTCATCTCGTTAATACCATGTTGGTATGGCACCCTTGAAGCTCTACAGACCAAATGCTAATTCCCTCTAGTGTTAGTTATAAGACTGAAATCCTTAAGGCGCTGTGCCCTTATTAAGTTTAAACCGTCCATCCATTTTAGAAATTCGTCTTTTCGTTTGTTTGTTTGTTTGTTTGTTTCTTTGTTTGTTTGTGTTTGTTTGGTACCTGCTAATGACAAGTAGAACATGGCATCTGGAATTATGAGACAGGTAACTGTGGGTGTGTGTGTGTGTTGTGTATCACTGCACAAGAGAAATTACTGCACTTATAGTACCTACGTGAGATGCATGGTAAATATAGCCTCTGCTGGTATCAGTCTGGTACACGGTGCATGCCGTGTACCGAAAGGCATGGTACTGATGGTACACTATGGATTTCTTTCATGTTAAGGCAGCGTATTTCCCACTGCGATGCACTCACGGTGAGTGGGGCTCATGGTACAGCAGCAGGTACTCTTTCGCAGTGGACCATCCCATTTTTTTGCGTACCATAAAAGAAAGTACATGAGGACACTCATTTATCGTTTCTCATCTGGATGCTAAGCCCATCATGACTCTAACAAATATTATGGCCTCCCCAGAGCCTGATTTACAGTTTTAGCTTTTCAGGCGGCCCAGAATTCAATCAGGGTATTAAAGGGCACTCGGCACTCTGAGGTTTTACAGCCTTAACCCTTTACCAGGAGTTGGAAAAGCATCATCGTAGGAATAACACTACGGAAGCTACTGCCATTGGTCATTAGTCCAGAAATAGTTCAATAGTTCAATACTAACATGTTGAGAAAATCATCAGTTGGCATGCAGATGATCTACAACCGTGGAAAAGGCTACCATGGGACTCTAAGGGCTAACTACGAACATAGGTAGACAACATACACCACACTCCTCGCACGTGAGGCTGATGGCCAATTGATAAAATTCAATAAAAAAAATTTCCAGCCTCATAGCGACCTCAAACAAAAAAATGCTCTTGTTGACACAAGAACCTTATATACTGGAAAGAAGCGCGCATACACGAGCACTACCCAGCGGTAAATTGCAAAATTTAGTTTTGCCAACGTTTGATAATTTTGGTGTCTCAAGATTCCCGTAACGTCGTCCACAGTTCAGATCTAGCAATAAATTTGTGCTTCCTGCTAATAAACACATTTCTAGCATCATCGAGATAAGTTTAATTTTTTTGAGGTTGCTCGGTTGAGTGGAAAAGATTTTTTCGAACTTTAATTAATTTGCAATCAGCCTCACATGCACATTGAGTGTGCAGTCAGGTAATGTGTAGCTTTGCTACATTATTAATACGCGTTTCCACCTCATAAGGTACCTGTCAAGCTATCCATAGGGCCTGCAATTTGCTCTTATACGCTAAGAAAATTTCAAACAATAGATAATCGAATAGGTATAAAAAAACGTTTCGGGAATAATTATCTCCCATCATCAGAAGATTTTAAATTTTGTAACTCTATTTATATTTTTTTTTTTTCATTTATTTCCATCACAAAGGGGGAGCATAGATGTTGTCGGGAATTGGGGGGGAGTTTAAAAGCAAAAAGTGTTACCCTACAACCTGAACGCGTTTTCGTGCAATGACTGTAATTGCCTGCCTTGGCGTGTTGATGCATCACTAAAACTATAATTTCCGTGCCGCACGAGCACACCACCGCAGGTATTTAACATCAGCGCACGGAAAGGCGTGCATTTTTTGGGACAGCACTTTGCGCAGTGAATTACCTTACCTTACCTTTGATATCTTGATGATACTTCGGACGAGGTCCAAGTGGCGTTATGCACGCCACCCATCTTGTTCAGAAGTCATGCTCCAGTCCGTGACCAGCGGTGTGGCTAACAGCGAGTTATCCACACAGTTCACGTAGCCGCTTACAACAGGTTTATCTGGCACTTTCAGTAAGTATGCGTCCAGTAAGTGTTTAAATTTCACAGTCTCTATACCGGTGAAATTTCGGATGTGACGTGGCATTTTGTTGAATAATCTCGCCCCCCGGACCGCGAAACTATTAGAATACTTTGTGGCCATTGCATCGATCACCGCCAGTTTTGATCGTAATTCGTCCTTCACAACTGCGACCAATACGGTCTGACTGTCTGGTCTGGATTCGCCCATTGACGTTGACAGTAATTCCTTCTAGAACTATCCAGACATATATGATCGTAAAGCGCTCGAATTTCCTTTGAATGGAGTACACTTGAAGTTGAGCACGTCTTTCGTGATAGTTTAAATCTTGCATGCACCGGATTTTGGCAGTAAACGATCGCTGGATAACCTCAAGGAACTCTAAGTCTTTCCGTTTGCTTGGCATCCAATGACGTGAACAGTATTCAATCCTCGGCAGTATTAGTTGTTTCCTAAGGTAAGCATTGTGTCTGCCTCTCCTGAAGAGAATGTTCGAAGCACCCATCCGCCCCACTTCTTGTCTATAGGAACAACTCGGGCCACATGATCGTCAAAAGTGGCATTATCTTGTATTCTCACCCAAAGATCTCCTAAACTTTGCTTTCTCTCGATTTTGCTCCCCTCTCTCGTTTTGTAGGATGTAGATTCAGTAAAGGAGAAGTTTCTTCCGTACCATAATAGTTCCAATAATGATTCGTTGAAGGTCATGTTTTTTACCGATGTCCAGTGAAAGATGCTGGTTATATCTTGTTGCACATTCCGTACGGCTGCCATTGATTGTACCGCTGCTAATATCCGTGTGTCATCAGCGAACGATGACAGAACGGCAAACTTGCATTGGTGCTCAATATCATTTATTATTATGAGGAAGAGTATTGGACCAAGCACGGTGCGTTGTGGGACTCCACTGAGTACCGGCTGTCGTTTAGACACTTTATTATTTATAATTACGCTTTTGGTTCGGTTTTTCAGGAAAGCTTCTATCCATCTAAGACATTTTCCACAGATGCCTATGTTGAAGAGCTTGAGTAATAATATTTCATGATCTACTCTATCGAAGGCTTTGGTAATATCATCTAAATATATTACGTCAACATTTTTGCCTGGCATAGTAGGTCTAGAATAGTCATAATGCTCAAGCAACTGCGAAGTGGTTGAACGCTTATGGCGAAAGTCATGTTGCTTTGAAGTAAACAGCTTATTGCTCTCCAAATGATGTACAAGGTGTTTCCTAAAGACCCTTTCAAACGTCTTCACTGCGAGGCTCGTTAAGGAGACAGGTCTATAGTTGACTGGATCCAGGCTATTTCCAACAATAGGGATAAGTAAAATAATCGCGTGCTTGTAGGTCGGTGGAACTACTCCATCATCCATCGATTTTCGCCACATAAGGTATAGGGGATATGAAATGCTTAGCTTGCACATCTTGAGAATTTTTGCAGGCACATCATCTGGTTCCGCTGCACTGTTGCCGCTAAGTTCATCAATGGCTTATTCAATGCTTAGTTTTGTGAACTCGAAATCCGTAAGGTAGTTTGCAGTTAAAACGATTCTTGAGATTTCAGGATTTGGAATTTTATCACTAAAGACTTTTTTATATTGACTCATTTCCCTCATTTCCTTGTCATCATCAACCATAGCTCCTGTGTCATTCACCAGTGGCCCGATTTTCGATTTTACCGAAGAATGATGAGATGCATCGGCAAAATATTTTTACTATTGCTTTTTATTTTTTCAATGGCTTGCTTTGCTTTTTCCTGTTTTTCTTCATCGTGTGATCTCGCAAGCTGACGTTCTATCTCATCTAGCTTCTTTTTGCACTCGGTTTGTCGTTGTAGTAACTTCGTTGATTTCTGGCATTTGATGAGTTTTGCACGTTTCTTAAGTAGTCCTTTACGAAATTTGTGGTGTCGACTTTTATTAAATTTTCTTTTCGCCGGGCTAAGGTACTTAATTCATGCACTTTTCTAATAAAATGTTTTCGAATGTTTCATTGATGCTTTCACTTTCTATTGAGTTATTTAGAAGTACGTCCCAGTTTACTGACTGCAGTTCTGCATTCAAGCCGTCCCAATTTATCCCTTAGCGTGCACGTTCAAGTCCCGTAGATTGGAGATGGAGTTTATTTGCAAATATTTCTGTGGTCTATGAGAACCGCATTCGCCCAGCTTAGTCGTTATTTCAATAAACCTATGATCAGATAATGTTGTATCCTGGATTCCAATATTTTCAATTAACAACAGCATGTCGCAGGTTTTGCATGCTATGGCACACTTCGAAAAGTAAGTCGTGCTCTTGCCAAAAAACCAGCACGTTTAGGCGTGCACTGATTGTTAGTACCTGCGTTGGGGAGCGCAAGCCATTATAGGGTTTCGAATCAGTAACGTACCATTCTTTTCTCGGTGTAGACGGTACGATCTGGTACATATCTGGCAAATATCAGGTACATATCTGGCGCAAATCTGGTACATACTGTATCTGGTGTACATCTGGTACATAATTGGTACATATCTTGTACATATTTGGTGCATATCTGGTACATAACTACCACATATTAGTGAAAGGTGGACTGAAAAAAAGTGTTTTCCCAAAACCAGCACATTTACCCGTGCACCGAGGAGAAGTACACGCCTGGGCGTGCTCATGCGTTCATGACGATATCCAGCTCCACGTCGATAATTTTTACGTGATTACTCGTCATTATCTGATGCCACATCGAATAAATGCCTATCGATTTTTGGTAGGGAGCTGTAGCTAAATGAACCCTTGATTACTTGTGTATGTGCATAGTGCTGCATGATACTTCTCGGTACAATGCGCAGGTGGTACGTGAGATACCGTATGTAAAGAAGAAACGAAAAAAAAATTTTCAAGTTGATAGTCGCAAAAGTTAAATTTTTATTTCTCCCATATGAATCTAACGCATTTTCCACAGATTTTATCAGTATCCGCTCACATTGTATATTTTGTTTCTGAATTTTCCCGTTTTAAAAAGCATTTGATATCCTGCGTTTCATCTCTGCTGCTGCTGCTCGCCCGTGCCTCAATAATCTCCCTCTCTTCTCCCTGACGGGCTCTCTGCTCTGAAGGCCTTCTTTGTCTTCTCCCTCTGCGTCAGCTGTCATCGGGCTTCTCCCCAGCCCTTCTCCCCTGCCCTTCTCCCCTTCTCTTCCACTCTGCCCTTCTCCCGTGTCCTTCTCCCTAACCCTTCTTCCCTGGCCGTATCCTCTATCTTCTATCTTGTTCTTCTCGTATGCCCTTCTTTCCTTCTCGATCTTCGCTGTAGCCCTTCTCTTGTGTGCTTCTTCCCTGCCCTTCTCCCCTGCTCATCTTCTCAGACTGTCTCCTCTTTCCTCTCTTGCTCTTCTCGGTTGTCATTCTCCATTCTCGTTTGTCTTGCTCTTCCTCTCTGCCCTCCTCCAATTAATGCCCGTCGCTCATGCTTTTCCCACGTCCGTTTTCTCTGCTCTTCTACCATGTTGTTCTTCCGCGCACGTCTTTCCTGCCCTTCACCCCTACCTTCTGTCCTACCCATCTCACATGTCCTTCTTCCATATTTTCCCCAGATTTTGTTTCCTGCCCTTCTCCCACACCTTATGCCCTTCTCATCTGCCCTTCTCCTCTGTAGTTCTCCCTTGCCCCTCTACCTTATCTTTCTCCGGTGCCCCTTTCTCTTGTCCTTCTCCACTGACTTCTCTCCTTTTCAGTCTTATTGAGTACTTCTCTGCTGCCCAATTCCCAAGTTTTTCTTTCCCCTTCTTATATGCCCTTCTCACCCTGCCCTTCTCTCGTACTCTTTTCATTTTTCCTCCTTTCCTAACATACGCATCTCTATTAACTTCTCGTTTCCACCTTCTTCGCAGAACTTGTCTTGATGCTGAATACCCATCCATATTCAGACTACCAGTGTCTACAATACGACCTTCAGCACTTATTTACACTGAGTATCCCTGCCATGCAGCTGCAGCAACTGATAGCGCTGCTGGGGGGCGTCAAGCCCCCTGTGTATGGGGCTTCCTTTTCCTCTGCGCATC
>LQNS02277100.1:7314515-7326311 GCA_001587735.2 Parhyale hawaiensis
CGAGTATTAGCTTCTCCATACATCGAATCTACGGCAAAGTATAGGGCGACCTTATGTCTGAATGAACTTCTTGCATTGCCGAAGTAGCACTGAAGATATCTGAAGCTTCCGTTGGGACTCTCATGCTTCTTGATTCGTAGTTTCTTCCCACAGATGATTTCGTTGCATGAGCTATTCTTCCCATTTTGATGCAATTGTCAACGAAACCGACGAAACATATGGTAAGCTTTCACGGGCAGTAGACAATTATTTCTTCGAGCTTACTGTTTTCCACTAACGAAGCAGTTTTCTCTTCATAGGTCAAAATTTGAGCACCTCAAATGAAACAGATATTTGAGGTGGAAAGACAGTATCAACGGTATCTTTGCTACCGAGCCAACACATTGTATAAAAGCTGGTATTTTGTTCAAGTTTGTTGAAGTGCTCTACTCAAGATGTTACTTCTGCCTGTCTATATAGAAGACCTAAGGATGACAGCACGACAAAGGATCAATGAAGAAGAGAAGAAAATTAGGAAGCAAATAAGAGAAGAGGAGATTCCGCACCGGCCTAGAGGCATTAGGCAAACGTATAGGTTATTGCGTGCATTCTTCACGCACGGGTCCACTAGTGCTAGAAGAATTACCGTCGTGCCTATATACTGTGCCTGAATAAGATCGAAGTCAATGCTTTCAGTAATCTCGTATAATCTTCATTTCCTCCTATTTAATACTAAAAGTATAATATGGAAACAGACGGAGAAAAAACAAACAAAATTTTCTGGCAGTTCATTCAGAAATTTACTTATAACTATTTTTGAAACACAATAAGTAAAAGTATTATTCAACTATGAATTGTCAAACATGCCTACCCTTGTAAGTTTAAATTCTCCTCGTAAACATTTTGCTAAAGTAAAATTACTTATCTACACAGAAATTGGTTAAATAACTGCTTGTTTAATCATAACTGTTCTCTAAAAAATTGTCCATCTTAAATAGTGTTCACTAGCCCTATTTTCCTCAGTGACATACTTCCTTAAGTATTAATAATTGGCAGTCCTACAAAGCCTTGAGCATCGCATTTTCAAGCATCAAATTTCTCTATGTAACAATTGACCTTCGTATGAAGCGTTACAAATCGCTTTTTTCATGTCACATGTGTCCTTAAATAACAATTGTCAGTTATAAGATGCGTTAAATATACCACGTTTTTCAAGCCCATAGTTTTCCTAAATAACAATCAACACTATTGCGAACTGTTAACCATTCCCTTTTTCTAAGCCTGAAATTTGTTTAAAAGTAATTGATACCCTTATGAAGCGCTGAACAGCTCATTTTTTCAAGTCTCAAATTTCCCTGAATAACAATCGACACGAAGTGCTCACCATTCCATTTTTCTAAGCCTCAAAGTTGCCTTAAAAGCAACTTATGAAGCGTTGAACATCCCCAGTTTAACCTTAATTGTTCAACTTCATCCTGAGACACAAGTCGCCATACCTGTGGCCATTAGTGGTTCAGGAGGGGAAGGTGCCAGCGGTTGCCTGCCCATAAGGATATCCTCGGAGAAAACAGGGTGGTCCGTATGTTGGATACCTTTGAGAAAAACAAGAATAAATCCGCATTGTACAATATTTATTCCTCAAGTTTGTCACCTCTTTGAAAAATAAGAAGTAGACTGACGTGTGCCAGTCTCTCGTTTTTGATCTCATCTCTACTGTCATGACTAAGAGCGCCGTCTCCCCTTTATGGTAATATTTTATTTTTGCTGGATGTGTTGATAGTTTTAAACTATTTTTCATTCATTATTTAAATTGATAGAACGCCTGCATGCAGAGAAATTTTTAAAATATCATTGCTACGACTTCAACCAAAAACATCGCTCATAAATTTTATATGGATCCCGACGTGCCAACAATGATGTAGCTCCGTTGGAAATTTTGAAACAACCAAAAAGTAATGTCACGTTCTGGTGAGGCATTACTGTGCATAGTGCACATGGCTGGACTGCATATGAGGGTTTTCCTCCATCGCTGCTGGCAATTCTTGGGTATCCAATCAATATCTTCGTAGCTTATATAAAGCTGTGCCCTGCTGTGTCCGGTTCCCTATCGAGAGTGCGCAACCTACCTTATTTGGTAAACACGCCATTCGAGTTTCCTCATAGCTCATGGATGAGCTGTAGAGCTCAGTATATGTGTATATATATGCACTTCGTATCCATGATACGGGCCTATAACATAAAATGAAAAGCAAAATATTGTCTTGTGCAAGGAATTTCCAAGGCTATAGCATACAGTATACCTATAGCGTACCATATTGTACGTATTGTACATTATAGCAATATAGTACAGCTTGAGGTATAATATTTACTATTTTTCACGCCCCGATTTTTCTAGAGAAGTCTTCCAATTTTTGCAACTAATATTGAAGAAGTCCAAAAGTATTCATAGCGAATCATAGACAGCACCTCGACGGGTTAAGTGTCGTCCGCTTCACCTGGCATTCCAAAAAAAAACGCTCTTCATCAGTCAGCCTACCTACCAACTGCCGCTAGCACCGATAATAGACCACTTCTCCAACTCGTACGCAATTCATGCCTTCACGGCCGTCTTACCTTGGGTACCTTGCACAGCCAACGTACCTTTCTGCCGCAACACGTACCTTTTTTTAGGAGGTCCAAAGGGTTGCCCCAGCATATACCTGTCCGTATGTGTTCCTCTTCCAGTCGCGTCGCTGGGTGGTAGCGGTTCTTCATTATGATGCAAAGTGCCTCATTTCCAGAAGGTATTCCGAGTCAGTGTGCGTGTGTGGTATGCCGGACCCGTGGTTTCGCTGCGGGAAAAAATTGACTTCGGTCGGTCGGCCCCGGCAAACCTGAAAAGATAGACAGGGGGAATTTTTGATGACTTCTATAAAGTCAGAAACTGAAATGGGATACTCTGGGTCTGCGGCAAAGGTACAATGGGGCTTAGACCAGGTTGGGTTAGATGAGAAAAAGTTTCATAGTTACCTCAAGGAAAGGATAACTGGCCCGTGATGTAAGTTTTTCATGTCGATCTCGTTTTTTTTTTAATTTCTTGAAAAAAAGCATCGTACTGGCCAGATTTATATTCAAGAAATGCATCAGGTTTAAATACATACATTTTTCTTATATTATAACGGCGTACCTAATCGTTACATAATGTGACATGACTTGTGAAAATAAATAAATAAGTAAAATAAATAAATAAAAAAAATAAATAAATACGTCATACAGGCTGACGTTGGCATTTGCCGCTACTTGCGACCCCGTCAAAGTTTATATATTCCGGCCATTCTCACTCCTGTAGCAGGAGGCCAGAAGCGCCCACCTCAGATTGCAGACGTCGATTACAGCTGCAGGGTATTTGTTTTCCAAGCAAGTAGAAGTTATGCAGTTTACTACCCAATCGAAATTTTTTATCCGACACCGCCCATATAGGCATCAGATAATTGACTAAAATATTTAGATACGCAGAGTATTTATGAGATTAATTTCAGTTATTTGCAATAAATAAACCAAAAAACTCATATGGTTTGGGATACATATCACGGTGTTATGTACCACAATTTATAGGATACACTTGCCCCTATAGTACTAACTGAGCGCTATTTACTGGATCTTATTTACTGCTACTTAATGGAACATGCGGGAATTCCAAAGAACAAAAGCACTAATTTTCACTGATATGTCAGACCCGTATCATGTATACGAAGTGTGAAAATCTGTTCCTAGTCTAACTCTGATCAGGGAGCAGTAGGACGCAGCTTAAAAAATTTAACTTTGACTCCTATTGTTTCCTCCAGAAATCGTATCAAGGATACCCTAATTATCTAATTATCCCCTACCTGATACTATCTGGCGGTTTAACGGGTCGTGCTAACTTAGGTTAAGAAACGTAAAGAGGAACGAGCGGAATAATAATTTAATGGATGTATGAGATGCTATTTGCTAGATGCTTCTACCGTCTTCCCTTTAGCATGTTTCAAGTATCTTGAAAATTCTTGTCCTGGATTCCCGTAGAAATTCGTGTTTCTGCACGATGGCAGGTCGCACGGCCTCACTGGACTGCCCAACCAAACCTCAAATTCATTCACCGTGAAAGCCAAAGTGGGCCACCGCTGAGCGGCCTGTTTTGCCATTACAGCACGGAGAACAGGGCCGCTCCAAGACTATTACACTTTTCTTTGTACCTACGGGAAATGCCATAGATTAGATTAGATTGCTGGCAGTAGACGGACCAACAATCCCATGCCTAGAGAGCCGCCGAGACTTGAGTCCTGGCCCACTATGAACTATTGCCATTGTGTCAGTATCACTTAGATGACTGAGGAAAAAAGGAGAAAAGACGGTGGCCTCCGAAGCTTTGGACGCTAAGAATTTTTAACTTCTGGAGCAGGTGCTCTTAGCTGGGGAGGATGTCTCTCCCAATGCTTGTCAAGACGATTTTTGAACGCGTTGACTGTCTCCGTACCGACAACATCGCAGGGGAGTCTATTCAGATATCCACTATGAAATGCAGAAAGAAACGTTCGCTGTTCTCCGAGCTTCATGGTTGAGTTTTTGATCATTCTTTCTCAGGCGATCATTAACGTCTCTTACAAATAGTCTCGTCGAAGGTACGCAGTTGAAGCCATTCAAATAGTTGAATGTTTCCCGATACCTACCATGGCGGTCTATAGAACAACACGAAAACTGCAGTTTCTGTGCTATGTGAGCACGTCAAGGCAGTTATGTTTACCAAATGCACGTCAGTGCGTGCTGGTATTAAGACGAAAGTTTTCGCAGAGCTGACAATGAAACGAACACTTCAACGGCGATGAGAAAGTGCAGGCCATTAGCTCTCAAAGGACTACAAAGTTTGAATAGTCCAATTCAAGTCTAAGCCGCCTTCCAGTTCTGCATTTGTTGTCATGCCTATGCATAGTTCCGCACGTCAGTCCATGATAACACTGCAGCAACTAACACCAATCTGAGTTAATGTGTTTATTACTAATATGTCTTTTGTATTCTTTATAAAATTTATACCTACAAAGGAACTCCTCACACAGAGACTCGTGAAGCCGAGAAAACTTCCTAAAGCTGAGACTTCCGCAAGCCAAGCAAATCCTGTTACCCAAGCATACTCTTGTAAATTTAGGAAAACAATTTATTAGGTATTCACTTTACTGCGGTATATAGAATACCGATCTTAGGTAGATTGTTTTAGTGTTTCAAATTTCCTTCTCCTGACGACGATCAGCGTTTTGTCGTTTGTCGTTGGGCAATAAAATCAAAATACTCAGACGATATTATCAATCATCCTTCTAAATATCGATACTGAGGGTGAATTATTTCAACTTGCTCTATGTAGACTATATATAGCGCCATCTTAGGTGAATTGTGGCACCAGCAGTTGCCATAATGGGTATAGTATGCTAGTATATTCAACTGAGCAACTTTACGATTTCCAATGGCATTAGCTAAAGTTTTGCAAATTTAAAAGAATGAATCATAGTGTAGAACTTAGAACTTATCATCTCTATAGACTGACATCCGGAGCCAGCATGCCTGCATGCGTTTAAAGAGTGTCACTCTGTTTATACAAGTATTTCTATCAGTCTTCCGCTTTAGAATAGTCATCAGTGAGCATGCAGGGCAGGAAGGGGGGGGGGATACTGACTAGACTTTACAATGCGACAGGAATTGATTTGGCGCTATTAGTTTCCTCCAAAATTCACTTAACTGGGAAGAATAAGTTTAGGACTTTGGTTGAACATGAACATTAATATTGTTATTAAAAGAGTGTCCCAGAGTATTAACAGACGGCTCAATCCGAATGTTGCATAAGGGTACCTCAGAATGCCCAAAAACCTATAGCCCTATAGTAGTTCATGGATGATTCAAACCCTCATTGATCCACACGACTGAACACGGATCCCTGCATTATACTCCATGCCAGCACAGATTTGAGGGATAAAACCCAACAAATGTCAATGAAATTACATCAACCGCAGCTCGTATGTTTCTCCCAAGGATTTTCTTCAATGAATAAACATCTACGTACTTTTCGTTTTGTGTAATATGGCGTTATTAACTGATGACTCTGGGCCATCTCTTGCGCTCAATGAAAAGTTGTCCCAGAACAGCCCTCGTTTCCGCACACTGACAGGTGATGGTTACTTTAGTTTGCTAGTGCACGAAATCCGTATTTATTTTTCGTGCAACACTGGCACATCATGGTAGTTATTTTTCGTTGTTGCATGGGAATGCGTTTTGGATTTGGGATAAAGCTTTCATCATTGTGGTACCTAACATTACAACTGTTCAGAAACCATCCTGTCATTTTTTCTAACTATCATTTCAGTTGGTTTTGCCCCATCCCATGCGAAGCTGCACATGCCCATACACGGTTCTACACATCGTCTTCAACACGCTGCCACTCTACACCGCAGCCCATCTTATCAGGACAATAATTTTCTCTCGGCCTATCCTCTTTCCACCGCAGACCTACACCAAGTCCTGAGTTTTTGTTCACGAATTTCCAGTTGTCATTGACAGGCTGGAAAGCTGCGGGGCCGTTCGTCCTGCGTGCTCCTGCCATTAGAAATGGTTTTCTCACCAGGTTTTGTATGGCAGTCGGGTTTTTTCAACCACCCGGAGTGGACCAAACCTGAAAACAGGACAACGGATTTAACGTGAATGTTATTTAAGTAAAAAGGTGGAATATGCGAGGTAGCGCTCTATATGTGCCCCTCCAGCGGCCGTGTACAGTGCTCAAGAATGTCTGAATGCGTGTTTTGTTCACAATGATAAAGCATCATATGATATAGGTATCATATGCGTTTCTTGTGACGTAAATGTTATGAATAGAAATTTTGTGAAGTAGTTTTCCATACTCTATGTGTCTGCACAGTGCAACAAAATTGTTTAAAATATATACATATATTGTCCAACATTTTCTACATATAATAGTGAAGTCCCACTCGCAACTGAAAGTTTCAAGGAGGGACGTTGGCATTCTTCTCATTTTCTTATTTTATTTGTCTGTTTATTTATTTTTATTTTTTCTAATTTTAAAGCTGACAATACATTAGGGGCTCGTGAGCACTCGAACCGGTGGACACCAACTAGTAGAGCACAATGCGATTGCAAGATCAACGCTGTTAAGAGAGCCGCCTCAATATGCTAACTTGTAATACACTTGAAATACCTCAGCGTTGCAATTTTATACTGCAGCGAAGATTGAATTTATGGTGCTAGCCTCATCATATTATGGGAGCTCACAGTTTTCTCGAAGTAATTACTGCCAAAACCTGATTGGTGAAGCTTTAGTACCTAGTTGGCATTGCGGTAGCGTCACCGTGCTATACTTGACGTCCTGGGTTCGAGTCCACGAGTCCTATCATACTGAGGCCACATATGCATTCGCGCACACACAACTGGAAGCGAGGACTGGCAGCTCACTCGTCGTCTTGAAATATTTTTAATCTCGGAATCGTAGATACGGTAGCATGAACGACATGCGAGCTGCAGATCACGTTGTTTATATGAATGTAGGTACAGCGAGGCCAGGTCCTCCAGCACAGTGGATATTCATAGGTTGAGGCTTTCTGTCACTTCTCGAGTTGTGCAACGTGGATTATCCTCAATAATTGATTTGATTTGGTCGTCGTCTGGAGTGGATGGTCTGCCTGATCCCTCTCTATCAATAAGGCAACAATCTTCAGGTCGAAAGTGACGAGCAACTTCCGTTAAGTTCATTCGAATATAAAATCATCAACGAAAGCTGCAAATAATTCTTTTTGTTGCTTATGATGCATTTTTTTCATTTATGGGTAGTGAAGAGCATTAAACAGTCGAAAGTGAATTTTTCATCTTCCATTTTAAGGTAACAATTACTACAGGATATAGGATATCAAATCTCCTTCCTTCTTCTTGAAGGTGCTTTAAATGGAGGTGTAGTCAAATCCTATTTTTTTTTGTTTGTTTGTTTTACTCATGAATTAAAATAATTCGAAAGTTGCTACTTAAAATGGGTACGAACTTTCTGGGTAACCCAACATGACCTTACATTGAGCCATATAAGAGGACTGAAGAATTGAAACAGACTGATTTGAAAACCCATAATGGTTTAGTTAAGAGTATGCAAGCCAGAGAATTTTCAGAGGGTAAGATTTTGATGCACCTGAGTGCATTTTGCACATTCTGTAATGCACTCGGGTGTATAGTACAAACTAACCATTATTTGGAGGTGAGAAATATATTTTTCGTCGTTTCAAAGCCATTTGAGATATCCGATTGCATAGCAGAGCCTGATAGATGAAGTCAGATGCATGAAAGTTTTGCTTTCACAAAATGTATGTGGATGTTTTCTACTTAAGGATCAAGTCTTTCACTACATTTAGTCAATTAAATAGAGTTTTTTTTTTTGCATTTGCTTAGGATGTGAAGTACTAAGAAGCTAGAGAAACGTGCATTAAGTAGGCTAGGTCAGGTTGTGTAGAGTCTTTTTCCCAAAAACCTTGCGGGAAGGGAGAGCATAACACAACCAATGCCTCTCATTATTGTACACCTTATAAAACATACATAGCTCTGCTACTCTTCTCCTGCGGGACAGGTTCACTAGATCATAACCAGCGCACAGCCTGCTGGCTGAACTAACAAGTCGGTCCATCAAACGCAAGTGAGTGTCAGCAGCTGAAGCCCAGACCCGTGAGCAATACTCTACAACAGGCAGCAAAAACGTATAAAAACATCTACGGGCAACTTGACTATAACCAAACATGGAATTCACCTTACGCAGGAGTCCAATCTTAGTGGAAGCGCGTGACACCAACCTCCTAATATGCGGTTAAAAAGTAAGCTTCTCATCAGAGACAACACCAAGAATCTCCAAGGAGCTAGACTACTGAAGCAGAGTGTCATCAATCTCCAATTGGGAATGCTGTGGTACAAGTGTCCGAGACCGACTGATAATCATCGATTTGGTCTTACTGGTATTGAGCTTCATACTCCAGGCCAGCACCATGCACTAATGCGTGACAAATCCCTATTCAGAGACTGAGCGACAGCAGCACGAAGGCGAGGAGCAGGTAAAACTGCCATCAAAATGGAATCGTCGGCATAGTTGACCATCGTGTTTTCAAGCGAAGAGAACATGTCACTAGTATAGAGAACGAACAACAGCGAGCCAAGCACACTGCCCTGAGGAGCGCCAGACACAACCCCGACCGAGGCGCTCAAAACGCCGCCAACAGACACACTCTGCGTTCGCTCAAAAACAAAATCGCAAATGATTGACAGCACCCTACCACCCACACCAAAGAACGCCAGCTTGTATAATAGACCCCTGTGGTTAACCCTGTCAAACGCCGCTCTAAAGTCCAAATGGACAAGGCGGCGTGCCTCCGACCTACAATCCAGCGCAGATAGTAAATGGTGTGATACCGACAACAGAGCGGCACAAAAACCCAAGCCAATTCTGTACGCAAACTGACCAACAGGCAGCAACCCCGTAACCTCAGCAAAGCGACCAAGCTTACCAGCGATTAACTTCTCGAACACCTTGGACAAAATGGGCTTCGGTGTGATGGGTCGATAGTTGGCAACATAGGGCGACACCGGAACTTTGAGAATAGGAGTAATATTCCTAGTACGCCATGAACGAGGAAAATTTTCTAACCGCATCAGGCGCCGGAAGATCACTGCAAGCTTTGGGGCAAGAACGTCAGCCGGCTGCTCATACAGTAAAACAAAGGAAACATGCCCACCGGATCCACACCTTGATACGGATCAAGTCCCTCAAGCAGCACCTTAATTGTGTCATATCTGAACGCCAAAGAGGTCAAATTTAACGAGGTTCAGGGGGGCATCCATGAGGCAATGCGAAAACATCTCTACTCTGCTTCACGTCGAAGTGAGCCGACAAAAGCTCCGCCTTTGCCAAGGAATCAGCAATGATGCCCCTACCTGGACCAACGTTATTTGAGAAATGACAAAAATTTAGTTTGCAAATACTTCTGTTACTCCAATCACTAGCCACAGCAACTTATCGCCACCTCTCCCCAACACCTCCCAAGGTTGATCAACCTTAGTAGTGTACGCATGTAATGCCGAAGCCACACCATACATTTGCCGCACCATAATTTGATGCAATGATGTGCAGCTCGCACATCGTACATGCTGCCAATGTCAAGTATACATATAGCGGAACGTATGTCATACCTACATGTCGCATGTCGTACATGCTTCCAATTTCAAATATACATACGTCGGGATAACGAGCGAGCTGAACTTCCACGCAGGCATTTTTTAATCGTTTGTGCATAAATTGAGGGTGAAAAATATGAAAAATGATTACGATAAATAAATATAAGCAATTACCAAAAAATGCCATCTTTTCGCCCCATGTTGTGCGAGCGGTTGTGCAGCGTAGCCTTGGCATTACAAAGCAATGGGGTGACCTTTATGTCGGCGGTAAGTC
Source organism: Parhyale hawaiensis (assembly GCA_001587735.2). Lineage (NCBI taxonomy): Eukaryota > Metazoa > Arthropoda > Malacostraca > Amphipoda > Hyalidae > Parhyale > Parhyale hawaiensis. The sequence continues at coordinate 7,324,978 of LQNS02277100.1, forward strand.
TGCCTATTTTCCCATGGCTTGAGAACGGGAAACATTTACCTGAAGATCCCGCACAGGTGAGAGGAGGCTCCGACCCTGTCTTATGTTCTTAACGAACCTTTCCTAATGGCAAGGTAATTATGGCACCCACAAAATTGTGTCCTCAAATACCAAAACAGCTGAAAAAGTGGGGCCGGAAGGAGATCCCACTACTGGATAACCAACGTCGAATGTGCCACCAACCATAAAAAGCTGGGAAATATCTATCGTTTGATTGGCTAGGTAGTATCTTTTTTTAAGCCCTGATTTGCGTTCGACCTGTATTTCACCCTTGCTTAGAAGACAATCCGATGTGTGAGTCGTATGTACTTCATTAATCCGTGACATTGACCGTTCAGTTAGTTCTTCAATGTTTCCAGACTAATACTGCACTAGTCCGTGACATTGACCGTTCGGTTAGTATTTCAATGTTTACAGACTAGTACTTCATTAATCCGTGACGTTGACCGTTCAGTTAGTTCTTCAGTGTTTCCAGACTAATACTTCACTATTTCGTGACATTGACCGTTCGGTTAGTACTTCAATGTTTATAGACTAATACTTCATTAATCCGTGACATTGACCGTTCAGTTAGTACTTCAATGTTTACCGACTAATCTTATAATATTAATAGCGTTGTTCCTTCCATCCTTCCTTCGTGTGTTACGCCTGAATTCAATGTTCAGCTCACATTTGGCCTTACATGCGAAATCCTGTATCTGTGCTACAGCTAACGCGAGAGGAAAATATATTGGCGATTTTCGTCTTTCATTCTTCATTGTTTTGCGCTTTATTCAGTTCGGTAAGCTGGCTATCTGTGATACGGCAGGTAACTAATCTCTCGGCCACAGGCCAGGTCTTTTTAATTGTGTTTACGCCCGAGAATTTTAAGATAAATCTTTGGTAACCTGTACCGTGGTTTACTGCCAAAGGAATTCCAGGGGTCCAGTTAGACAGAGGGACTCATAAATGTAATCCACGGGCCACTTAGACATGGGCAGCTTCAGTAATTATTCTCAGCAAAAGGCTGGTCGTATAAGATATCATACATGGAATCTCGGTGTTGTTTGTGATGTTCACGGGGAATTGCCATGGTACAATGCGAAGGTTTCACTGATCTATCCGAAGCGCCTTAAGAGACCGTGAAAGCTTCACGGGTGCTGCTAGCTTATAGGCCTATATATATTCAACGGGTCCAATGATACGCGGAGGTCAGCAGTCCTGTGCAGCTGAGCAAGGTCTTTTTAATAATTTTTATGCCCCTGGGCTCTTCTGAATGAACGGGTTAGGACCTGGAAAATTTCCATGTAGGAGTG